>VZTN01005749.1:639687-717679 GCA_013400515.1 Erpornis zantholeuca
GGCAAGGCACTGATGGGCATTAACAGGAGATAGTCCAGAGTTATCTGTGAGCCATGGGCAAGGCACTGATGGGCATTAACAGGAGATAGTCCAGAGTTATCTGTGAGCCATGGCAAGGCACTGATGGGCATTAACAGGAGGTAGTCCAGAGTTATCTGTGAGCCATGGGCAAGGCACTGATGGGCATTAACAGGAGATAGTCCAGAGGGAGGAGGCAGGGAGCACTGCCCCACCTGGTTTCAACAGCTCATTGAAGATGGTGATAGAATATGTGCTTTTGGGCACATTTTACATTGTAACCTAGGACATCTACAAATGGTTTCACTTAATTCCTCACTTTCTTTAATTTATAGTCTTTTTCATTAATTGTTGAACTCTGGTTCCCTCTTCACCCAAGTAGCCCCATTTTCTTCTCTAGATTAAGGGATAAAAGGCAAAAAACTGCTGCCATAGATCACGAAGTTTGAGCTGAGCTCCTACCTCCCATTTTCCTCAGAAATGCATAACTTTGGGGATGTTTCTTCTCTGTTGTTGTTGATGAATTTCACTCTGAATCAAAACGCTCAGCTGTGAATTTGGGAAGTTTAAAAATAACTGTGGAGTGAGCACTTTGAAGCCTCAGCCAAAACCGGCGGGTTTTGTCAATCAGGATGTTTCCCTGTTGCTAAGGAACACTAATTAAGCTTTCAGGGCCAAATTGAACCTGCAGACGAGGAGCATATTTAGTGCCCACTTTCAGTGAGAAAGAGTCAATTCCTACCACTGAGAGCTTTCTGTTCTTACCACTGGTTCTCCTGGGTTTTGTCCCAGAAATTAAGTGTTGAGTGAGGTGAGATGCACTCATATCATGGTGCATTTGCTCTCTTGACTTGTCCCAAGGACTCCCATAGTTTATGGAAATGCCCAGTAATTTCCAGTTAGCTGTGAGGAAAGTTTGCAGATTCATCTCTTCTGCCTCAGGGCGTTGACATTTTACAGGCAAGACTAAACAATAAAATTGGCCATTATAAATAATGTTTTACAAACACACAGATGCAATTTTTAAGTAGCAAGAGGTCAAACAAGACGTAAGGTATCCCATGGTAAGAAACTAAGTCAGCTGCTTTCTCCAGGAGATCAATTGACCAGAGTGGATCGATGAACTGATCCTATTGACACAAAGTGAAGCACCTCAGCTATGATATCTGATGACCTGACACTGTCTTTCCCTATCTGCCAGGCATGTTAAAAAAATCAAAATTATTTCCTTATCTTTTTGTTGTTTGCCACTTAAAAGCCAATGAAGCAATGTGCATTTGTGTATTTTTGGTGCTTCAGGAAACAAAACTGAGAGGTTATTCTGACCTAGAATTTCGGAGGAGAGGGAAAAACAGGGCAAATCAAGAGATAAATAATAGTCCTCTGTGGCCACATAGGGAAATTATGAAAGCAATTCAAGGCTATTTTCACCATCTTCAAACAATATAAACAAGAAAACAACTCACCTCCTTCCATCATGGTCAAGTAAATCACATTGTGGGTACTTCTGTGCCACACAAAACAAATCAGAGATTTAACCATGGTTCTGTTGAGTGAGCAAGGAGTTGGCATTTGATGGGAATTTTCTAAAGACTTTCGGAAACCAAATACCTCTCCCACTTTTGATGTGGGTGACCATGCTGAGGTGTGCTGACACATTTGGCACTTGTTTGTGGCTGAGAGAAAAACCTGGAGAGCTGCCTTTGACATGGGGACACTTGCACAAGCACAAGTCACCTGGAAATATCAGCAGGGCTGCCTGGATGAAGAGTTCATTTATTGCCCTTTGCTTTCCTTGCAAGCTGATGGCTATGGGGAAACCATGGTTGCAAGTGTCAGGTTGGCCTGTGACAAAGCAATTCCCTCCTGGATAATTTTGGCAGAACAGCCTGACCTTCAAGAAGCCACGACTAAGGGTGGCCCTTTATCTTGTTATCCATTGCAGCACACTGTCCATGGCCAAGTCATATAATGGGGTGGTGAAATGAAGTCCAGAGATTCGCTCCTGGAAATTGCTCTTCTGTCATAACAACCCCCAGCACTTAAGAAATCTCAAAGTGAACTTGCTTAGAGGTGGTGCTCACGTCAGTACTAATGTGGAGTAATTTAAAAGATGATTTTATGGTCAAAGTATGTCCAGGGCTGAGATTAAGTTTGAACACAGCTCTAGGAACTGACAGAACTCCAGGGTGAGGGAGTGAAAAAGCTTGTTCCCTCCCTGCCAGGAATTTGTTCAGAGCTGCAGGAAGTGAAAAGAGGCAGCTAAACACATGGTGGCTTTTGCAGTGAGACTTGTGGGGATGGTGTAAGGCAGAGAGTCTGAGAGCACCAACTAGAGGGAAGGAGTCAGAGGGGAGGAAAATGAGGTGACCTCCATTCAGAGGCTTCTAAAGGTTTGGAGAACCATGGGCAGCCAGAGCAACTGTGATTTTGACCAACCAATGCTTGCTGAAACCCAATTTAACCAAAAGCCTGAAAGAGAGAGTTTGATCCTTTAAAGCAAAGGTATCTTGGTGACAGCTAGTGACCCTCCATGTGACTGTACATTTATTCCAATGTGGCTTTTATTTAAAATGTTCTTCTGTAAAGTCAGAAGAAACAGAGCATTTTTGTTGTAGCATGTTTGTTCCTAAACTGACTTTCTTTTCAAAGCAGGTATGTGGAAATAATGACTGTTGTCATCAACATGAAGGAAGTAGCCAGAAGAAAAATCCTTCAGCTCCCAGCTGGGTGAGTGGGGAAGGCAGAAGGAGGCCAACTCAACCAGGGGTGAGTGGAGTTGCTACAAAACAGTTTTCAAAACAAACAAACAAACAAACAAAATGTGTCTGAGAAAAAAATGTTAAGAGTTTAAAAGAACCCCGCAATTCAGAATATAAGAATTTCTTTCTTTTGTTGAAAATCCCTTTAGTCTTCTTTCTGTGAGGAAGACCTATGCCAGACCACAAATGGAAAGCATCTGGATTCAGGCATTGCAACTTGATCACAGCTACAGACATCTAATTCTACTGAACTCCATGTTTGCATCTTAGGTTTGCTTTCATTTGGAAACTATTTACAGTGTCCCTTCCAGGGAAAATAAAGGTTTAAGTGTACACCCAGATATAATTTTTTAATCTCTTTGAAGATTCTGTTGCATGCACTACCCTCTCTAAAGGCCCAGAATCTGGGGTCAGTCATGAAACCTCCACTTGTAAATACACAGAACCATAAACTCGAGTTGTTGCAAGTTCTTCTTTCCTGCTTTTTGGTTTCCTGACTCTTCCCTGGGAGCTGGTTGTTTGATTTTACTTTATATCAGTTGCATGATTCATTGTAATTCAGAATATTTTACCTATGGCTGTACTACAAAATATCGTTAAATATTCAGATGTTGGGAAAGCATTGCAACGTGTTAAATACTGTTCCAAAACCCTATTTTACTTCTTAGGTTCTGTTGCAAAAGGTATAGGAATTGTGGGGTTTTCCCGCAAAACTAGCAATAGATACGATTTATTATTATTGCCATAATAATTAAATTCTGCAATATGTACTGATGTTGTAATGCTTAGTGTTCTCCAAAGTGCTTTATACATTTTTGTAAATATATAAATGAATATGTGTGAGTATATGAATATATATATATGTAGGTAACATGAATATATAGACCTATATACACATGAATATATAGAAGAAGAACAAGAATAATCACCCTATGCACACCAGGTAGAAATAAAGAAGAAAAAAAGAACCTGAAGGATTAATGCCCTTGCCTGTCTGCTCACTTTGCTCAGGTACAGACTTACACATCCCTGCTACAGCTTTGCCTTACATAAAATGATAGTAATAACACTTTTCTGCTAGGGGCAGTGTGAGTCAGCAGTGTTTGTAAAAACCTTTTCTGTCTTTAGCAGAGAGGCACTTTAGAAGTGCAATGAGCTGGGTTTTTTTCTCAGTGACACTAAATTAAATGCTGTTGGATTAAGAATCCCACAGTTCCTGAGGAAGTTGCTGAATTAAAATGACCTCAAGAAAACCATGACCAAGTAATTAGCTTTCTAATCTTTAGGTGTGTTACCTGATAGTCAGGGTTTAGTGGAAGGATTGCAATAGCCAAAGACAACTATGTGACATTTTACAGCTTTATGGTGAGGAAGCCCTTAGCACTGTGGGCTGGATGCTGGTCCACACTGTGCATATTTCAGAGCTCAAAACCCAGCTCATCCTGTGACCTGTAATGTTACCAGCAGTAACTAACTCTGTACACAGTTCTCTCAGAGCAAATGAAAACAAGGATGTTTATTTAGTTTTCAGCAAAAGAGATTTAAAAGAATACTTCAGATTACAGGATGTTAAAAAATTCAGCTTGACACTGACGTAGCTGTCCTGTAGCAACTCATTAAATTCTGGTGTCACAGCTGTGCTGCAGAGCCCTAAAAATACAGCTTCTTCTCAGCCAAGTCAGGCTTTCATTCAGATATTCCTAAAAAATCCTTTCACTTGATTGCATTCTGCTCTCAGTCAAGCCAGACTGTCAAGAGCAGTGCCTCGAGTCCCAAGAGAAGCTCTCATGAGGGCTGGCCACTTGCCCTCTTTGCTGTGGAGAGTGGTCCAGAGTAACTGGGATGGATCTGGAAGTTCTTGCATGGGGTCAGAAATGACAGAGCAGCTGATTTTGCTGCAGCTGAAGGGACTGTGGGATGTGCTGCTGAAAGTGAGGTGTGCATGGCCCCCACGAAGACACAGAACTCAAGTGGAGCTTTGCTCTTGTGCCCAAGCAAATCCACTTGCTAATTGCCTCATAGAATAAAGATATTTTTTATATTTTACTGCTGGTGATGGTTATAGATAGTTGTTAAGGATTTTCCCAAACTCTGTGTGCGTTTGGAGTGCTGTAACAATGATGAATATTGAGACATTTCTGTGTAAGGTGTTTTGGCTCACTGTGGCCTTAAGTTCTTACAGAAACAATCAGAATGTTGGTGTAGTCCTAAATACTGTCCTAAAACCACATATTAGGCAAGAGATTCTGAAAGATACCAGCAAGTCAGAAGCACAAAAGTTTTGATCCTATATAAATGTAGTTTCAGTGTGGGAAACTGGAATAGGTAAAATTCAATCACCAAATGCACACTACAGGGATAGTCTTATTGCCAATTAGAACTCCCTTTTCCTGGCTTAATTGTTTCATTTTCAAAATTATATAAACTAAATAAAAAAAACTAAAGGTTTTTTTTTGGAAAAAAAACTCCAAACAAGCAAAGCCCCCAACTCTTATTTCGAATGGAATATCTACAGGAACAGTTAAATCCCTGTTACCTCAGTGGCAAAATTATATAAGCAAGTTTTCCCAAACAGATCACCTTCACTTAATATAGAAAACATGTTCTTTCCTGTATAATAATGGCAGAGGAATACCTGTGAGTATGCATGGAGCTCAGATAACTTAATAATGGCTTCCTGAGTGATTTCTTTTGTTCTTGAACTGGGTTTTTTCACAGCATTTAATGTAAGAAAAATCTGATTGCAATAATCAAGAGGCTTTACCTTTGAAGCTAATTTGCCTTAAGAGTGGCTTTATTTCTAGGTAGGAGATGGACCTTTTCCATACTAAAAAGGCATTGGGAAAACTTAGGATATTTGAAAAGTGAAATTTGATTCCATGACAGGACTAGATTAGAAGTGTTGTTGTCCATCCCAGTGCACAGCTCTGTTTTGGGGGTGAGGGAAAGCAGGATAGAGACAACGAGGCTGGCTCCCTCCCAAACTCTTCTGTGGGGCTTCATGGGAACTGCAGGATGGCAAAAGGGATTGACTTATCTGTTCTTTCTCGTGAGGAGTCCTAGCATTTAAAATAAGAAGTTTTAAAAATTCAAAAGGCAGATTTCAAATCACCAAGTTCCTGTGGTTGGTGAGCCATACTTCTTCCATTCAGTTTGGTTCTTCTGCTGTGGCTGTTGTTGTGTTCCAGTCTGTTTTTTTAAAACAATGGATTAGAAGCAGTACAAAGAAGCGATGTGCAGGCACACAGTCAGTTGTCAGAACAGTTGTGCAGAATTCACGGTGATATCCTCCTCACTGCGTTTCAGGTCACTGGGAATAGCTCGGGAACAAGTGACACTCCGGATTACTGTTAGAGGGGAGATGGAGCAGGCAGCCTCTCCTGGTACCCTTTTGTTCTCTCATCCTCTTCCACTACACTCTGAGTTGCTTTGCAGTCAGGCCCAGTGCTGAGCCTGAAGGGCTGCAGCAGTGGGGATGCTAAAGACAGGGATTTCATTCCAAAAGCTCTCTCACCTGGTGTCAGCAGCATGGGTTGTTGTGTCTGCTGCCACAAGCAGATTGTGACTGTGGGGGATGTGTTTGCAGGTGTTAGCTGAGTCTCTGGTAGAGAAGCCACACCTTTGTGTGCCACTGGTAGAAATCCCAACAGAGAAGTCAGAGACTGCACAGGCAGAGAGGAGAAGCCAAGCTGTGGGACAGTTTTAAGACAAAATAGATGAGTAGTATAAAAACACAGTTTCTGCTGCTTACCCTATACTGTGGCTTTATGAATTTCTGATGTTTATTCTCCAAGGTTAGATGTATGGCTTCTTTTACACGTTAAGCCAGTATCAAGCACCCAAAACAGATCCAGTCATTTCTAGAGATCTGTGAGGACAGGCTGGGTGTAACTTTATGCCATTCACTTCTTCACAACCACCTGAGGTTGCTTTGGACACTGTAGGACAAAACAGGGCATTTCAAGAGTAAATCTTATCTCTGATCCCTGTAATCCCAAGAGTTTACAGTTTTCCTAATGTGGAAGCCCTCTGTCCAAACTTACCCCATTTAAGTAACATGGGGCAAGGCCACTCCATATCCTGTCTTACTCTTCAATCACAGAATCATGGAATGGTTCAGGTTGGAAGGGATCTTAAAGTCCATCCAGTTCCAACCCCCTCCCACGGCAGGGACACCTTCCACTATCCCAGGTTGCTCAGAGCCCCATCCAGCCTGGCCTTGGACACTGCCAGGGATGGGGCAGCCACAGTTTCTCTGGGCAACCTGTGCCAGGGCCTCACCACCCTCACAGGGAACAATTTCTTCCTCATATCCAATCTAACTCTGCTCTCTGTCAGTGTGAAGCCATTGCCCCTTGTCCTGTCACTCCAGGCCCTTGTCACGAGTCTCTCTCCATCTTTCCTGTGGGCTCCCTTCAGGCACTGCAAGGCCACCATGAGGTTACCCCAAAGCCTTCTCTTGTCCAGGCTGAACAATCCCAATTCCCTCAGCCTTTCCTTACAGAGCTGCTCCATGCCTCTGATCCCCTTGGTGTCCCTGCTCTGGACTGGCTCCAGCAGCTCCATGTCCTTCCTTACATGCAGTAGCCACGTTTGCCCACAGGTTTGAGCCCTCAGCACTTCACTTTTGCAGGAATATCTGGTACAAGTGCCAAACAACTGAAAGACATCCGTGGCTCCTTTCTGGAATGATTGTATAATCACAAGGCAACGCACAGTTTTTGGAGAGAGCCCTGTTTTCTTTCAGTCTGCCTCTTCCCTGTTAAACAAAACACTTGGTGAATCACAATTTTGCTGCCTGCTCCACCCAGGAGACACTGTAACACAGAGTGAACTCCCCCATGGGCTCGAGATGAATGTTAAAAATTTATTGTCCAATCTGTAGGCTGATATTACTGTGCGTAATCCCAGGGAGCTGGGACGTGTCCATGTGTCACCGCACATCTTCTTTAGCTACAGCTCCGAAGGCAGACTGGGATCACATGCTATTTTTATCACAGTTATTAGAAAGACAGGGGATGTAATAGAGCTTAGGAAGACAGCAGGGGCTTCTGTGAATTTCAGGGCATTGTAGAAGCCTGGTTTGCAACCTTGCTGAGAGAAAATGCATTCCCAAAACCTCATGAGAGGTCTCTGCTTTTGACAGGTTCCCTTTTCTTCCCCACAGTGCTGAGAGAAACTTTCATAACAAAACTTAAAGCCAAAAGAAATCAGTCACTGGGCATATCCTTGCAGTTTCAAAGATCAAGTCATCCTGCTGAAATGATGCTTTGTGACTTCACCTGTTCAGCTAAAGGCCCATTTTTAATTTTCAGTGGCAGTTTCAAGTGGGATGTAACTAATGAAGGACATAAGGATTCCGTTCTAAATTTTATTGCCAAAATATCCTGATGCATTCCAGCAGGCAAGTCCAGGCCTTCCTAGTGTTACAGTGGAAGGTTACTTAGAACAGTGCATAAAACAAGTGCATAAAACTTCTCGTAAAAGAGCTTTAAATGAAAATATATTTCCTGAGTTCAGTAGGGGTAAATTACACTTCACTCCTCACTTAAAAGAAAAATGACAGTGTACAGAAAAGGCAACATCAAGAGACTGTTCATGTAGCAAAACTCTGTGAGCAAAAACTGACAAATGCCAGAATTAGGATGTCCTGTACAACCTCAGTTTAGATCCTGGAGGAATTAGAGCTCTGCCCTCCACCCTGTCCTATTCAGCTCTCCATGTTTGTGGGTTATGCCTTTGCTGACAAGCTCCAGTATCCTCCAAGTGTTTTCCAGTATTTTTAACCAGGGAGTTCCTACCTCTGCTAGCTGGCTCCTGTCCTAGATTCCCCAGCTAGCTCCCCTTTCTTGTTTCTTACCAAATCTTTATCCAGTTACTCGATCCTTCCATCCTCCTGTGGGAAATTACTGTCTCCTTCCAAAGTGTGTGGATCTTGGTCTCTTCCAGCTCTGTGTTGTCATCTCTGCCTTCAAAATATTTTGACTTATATCACATTTCTCACCAGAATTTGATTTGGAAATGGTTTATGGAGAGATGTGTAAGGCTGGTACCTGTGTGCATATTGGAAGTCCTGTGGATGGAAGTTTTATTGGAACCACTGTGAGGTCACTGTGCTGGCTAATGATAAAGACAGAGGAATCCTCTGACATCATTGATCCATTCTGTATTTATGGTGATTGAGTGAATTAATGGCAAAAAACTTAGTTTATTTTTCATAGTCCCTTGAAGGGAATCAATATGACTCAAACAGCAGGAAATTGGTTCTTTTTTTTTTTTTTTTTTCATGCCTCTTGACTTTCAAAACATGGGATTTGGGTCCATCTGCTCTTTGGCTGTGTCCTTTTCTGTCTTGCTTGGGCATACATTTGCCATAGGATGACATTGGTGCCTTCTTCCATCATAAAGCAACTATATTTTTGGTGTCCCTTTATCCTGAAGACACTGAACTGCAGCCTGTGGAACAGCTGGCAGGTAAACACACCACATAAATGGCTTTGATTCCTTGGCTGACATTGGGGTTCAAGGGTGCTGTGTTGCCCTTGCCTTCCTTGCTGCTGCTGTAGTGTGTGCTGAGTGCTAGCATATCAGATGGCTGCAGGGTAGGAAATAGACAGAAAGGAGGTTTTTTCCATTTCTCTGATTATGAAGAACGCTCTGGAAAGGTAGGCTCAGTCTGTCTTGGCTTTGGGAACAGTTCTTTCAGAGTTGTACAAGATTGGGACGTTTGAAGCGACACATGGGGCAGGAGGTGGTCTGTGAGCCCCCAGCCTTGCACCCCTGCCCTGGTGATGGTGGGGAGGGGATTGTGCTGGCTAATGGTGATTAAAGAGATAAAGAGCAGTGTCCTCAGTCTGTGGAATCACAAGAACAGCAGTGAGAGGTGCTGGCTGCAAACCAGAGCCAGCCTGGCAAGAGGCAGGAGGTGTAAAGGCTGTGGGATGTTCTCTACACACACAGGAGCAGAGGCCAAGAGCTGGGCTTGGAAAGAATTTATTTATTTCCTCTTATTGACAACACTTAATTTTGTGTCCTTTGATTTCTCTTACTTATGAGTTTTTTGGTTTATTGTCTTACAATCTCTAAACAAAGTTCCTCTGGCAGCAAGAAATATTTTGATCATTCTCAGTTAGTTCTGCTGCAGACCCAGTGATTTCCCTCTGGAAAGGCAGTCAGTGCTGTGGTCACATGTCCTGTCATTTCATTGCTTTCACAACACCCTGCTACACAAGATTTAATGACCCTCTGTGAAGTGTCTATGAAGAATCACAGAATTGTTTGGGTTGGAAGGGACCTCTGAGGTCCTCCAGCCCAACGTCCCTGCCAAGGCAGGGTCACCTGGAGCAGGTGACACCGGAATGTGTCCAGGTAGGACTGGAATGTCTCCAGAAGGGGAGACTCCAGGTCCTCCCTGGGCAGATCCTCCAGGGCTCTGTCACCCTCAGTGTAAGAAATTCTTCCTTATGTTGAGGTGGAAATTCTCATATTTTAGTTTGTGGCCATATACACAATCCACAAACCTAAACTTACAACTCAAAATACATAATGCTGCGATATCATGAACTGTTTTAATCATGGGGGGCTGCCTTTCAAGTTTGCAAAATTAGTTAATCTTCAGCATGTGCAAAACCTGTGGCTCCTCAGAATTTCCAGACTGATCTTCCTCAAGTCTCTGCTTTTATCCACAAATCAAAGAGAAGCCTGAGAAGTGGCAGGATGAGTTTCCTCTGTAAACTGATGATGGTACTTGAGCCTCTCTGCCCTTTCATTTGTGCGTGCCTCTGCAGAGTGTCTGGAGAGATAACAAATAATACCAGCTGTCTAGTAATTCTACTGAGGATAAACAGTGTCTCAGTGAGGGTGGGGTGAAGGGCAACTAATTCACAGAGGTCACCAAATAAGCAGGTTACATCACATTTCCATAGCACTGGGTGAGTTGTTTGTTTTGGGTGAATTATCCAGTAAACTTTGGCCCTGGCTGATTTCCATACAGGCCTGAATTTCCATAAATATGTCAGTCACACAGATGAGTTTGCAATGTTTGTTATCAAGAGAATATTACAAATGCACTCGGTACAAATGCACTGGTATGATTCACAGATAGTTTGTGGGCTTGCCCCTTTTATTCTTCATCCTAGAGGACAGAGGGAGAAGGGATCCAGATTGTTCCTATGAGGTTTGAGCTGTGACTGAACCTTTAATAAAAACTGCCGAGCAGTGCTGAAGCTTTGGGAAGCCTAGGCAATATTTCAGTCTGTAGGGCAGCCAGTCAAACTTGGGGTAACTGAGACACACTCCCTGACCCTGTCCCAGTTCCCCATCAATCATGACTGGAGCTTTTCCAGTCCCCCAGGCAGTGCTGAATTGAGGTGTTATGGGGGCTGGAAGAGGTAGCATAGAGTGCTGGAGACTGGCCAGTAGTAGAGGTGGCAATGTGTATATGATCTGAGTTCTGGTCTGGAGGGTTGTGGGGAGCATGAGAAGGGGCCTTCATCTCATCCTTCCACTCCTCACTTCTGTGGGCATTGGCATTTGTAAATCCTGCCCTGCCCTGGCCATGTGAAGGTGCTGGGCACTGATCTCATCAAGACATACAAGTATCTCAAGGGTGGGTGTCAGAGGTGGTGCCAAGACTCTTCAGTGATGTCCAGGATGAGGAGCAGTGGCCATAAACTAAACACAAGAAGTTCCACCTCAAAATGAGGAAGGATTTCTGTTCACTGAGGGTAGCAGAGCCCTAGAACAGCTTCCCAGGGAGGGCGTGGAGTCTCCCTCTCTGGGGACATCCCAAACCCACCTGGACACATTCCTGTGTCACCTGCTCCAGGGGACCCTGCCTGGAAACAGGGTTGGAGAGAAGCATCTCCAGAGGTCCCTCCCAATCCAAGCCATTCTGTGATGCAGTTGCCGAAGCAGGGTAAAGAAAAGCCCAGAGCAAAGGCACCAGCAGTGCAACAGAAATGGTGTAGCTTCATTTTCATCGAGTCCAAATCTGATTTTTCATATCTGAAGCCAGCTCCAGCTGGTCAGGCAGCAGCAGGTACAGCACATCCCATGCCACAGCCTCACAAACCAATCCTTTCCTGATCTATCCTGTGAGTGAGTGGTGCTCCAACCCTCCCCATATGGAGTGTGCCATCACCTTAACCAGACCTCATGTCTCCTGATCCTCATTTTGTGCTTTTCCTGCAAAGCCTGGGCAAGAAGCAGGATTATGTATCTATTGAACATATTCCCTCTAAGGAAAATAGCTTCGTCTCAGGCTTTTTTGCTGAAACTTTGGAGCATAATTGGGTAAATCTTGGCTGTGGATGGTTAAACATTTGAAAGCAGCTAAGAAAATCTGCTACTTTCCATTCTTCCACAGACTCAAACAATTGCCAGGGCGACCACTCAGATAGACAATACAGTGGCTTCCCTTGCCATGTGATGTTTCCCAGTCCCTCCTCATGGGCAGGGTATTTCAGGCAGTGACTGTGTGGCTCTAAAGCATCTCTGAGTGCTACAAAGCAGTTTGTACACAAACAGTGTCAATTCAAACCCAGTGTAATAAGGTCTTGACCTCTTGCAATGTCCTGCAGGCTTCAGAGGACAGATGCTCTTTTACCTTGCTTGAGGATTAGGCATAGAGACCAACAGAGTAGATTTTGAAGATTTGTAATTTATAGCCTAAGAAGATAAAATAGTAATTGCATATGAACTGCCAAACTATTTTTTTTTAAATCTCCTAATAGAAAAAAATATTTATTGTTACAAAAATAAACATATCCTTAGAAATTGGTAGGAGAGAGAGAGTAATTTTCAATTAATATTGTATTGGATTTTTGTTCTTTTATAGACACACACTTTTCAGATATGGACTGCACCTCATTCCCCAATTACTGCTTTCTCTTTACTCTGACAGTTTGCTTTTAAAAGGGGAAGGAGAGTTGAGTGATCTCCCAACATTTCTTTGCTCTGCTTTAATAAGTATTACTTACCTTTGCTGCCCCTATTCTTTCATTTAAGGTGTGCATGGAATAATCTGTCACTTCTTGCACTTGAGAAACATCTGCACAAAAGAGAGATTAGGCCCTAATCCAGGCTTTATTTAAGATGGGGTGAGATTTCAGCAGACTGAGCATCAGGTCCTAAACATCCCTTGCACAAAGATTCTCCACAGCTGGGAAACCACTGAATGAAAGGTGTGCCTCTGAGATTTTAAAATCTTTGTTTTCCTTTCCTCATGTCCATGGTGGGGGACAGAGGGCTCAAGGTGGGGAGTCAAGGAGGGCAGGGTGGCAGAGATTGGTGAGAGTAAAGATGGGCAAAGGTGTCAAGAGACAGTGGGGAACCCTGGGGTCAAGGCAGGTGAGGGGAACAGGTAACCCCAGGCAGGAGAGATGTGGGTAAAGCACGGCAAGGGTAGTGGAGGGTGAGCTCAGCCTCTCAGAGAAATGATTTATCTGTCCATTTGCCTCAGTTTACCCATTTGAATCCAGGGCATAATGCCTTTGTGAAGTTTAAATGATGCTTGTTTTTAAAGCACCTGAAGGAAAGGGGATTAAGTAATACAAAAAAAAAAAGCGTAGAAATAAAAATACAATTCCACAGCATTTTCATAAGTGTGAGGAGCAACAAAAGAGGATTTGCTAAACAGAAGCTTAACACCAACCTTGAGAATGTCCTTTTACTCTTTGTTTGGGATCTCATAACACACACACCAGGTTCATAATTTCAAAGAAATTATGTAATGAATGAGGATCTTACCCCTACTCTAATCATGCTTCATGGTACATAAATCAAGCAGATTGCCTATTAGGCTCGTGTCTCCCCAGAAAAGCAGATGCAGTCTCACTCTAAATGTCTTGTCAGACACATCCTTTTGGGCCAGAACATTGTGTCCTCAGGCAGAGCCTGAGCCTATAAAAACCCCATTGCCAATGGGGAAGTGCAGTAGCGAGGAGCAGCCAGTCCTGTTCATCCTGTAAAACCAGGGATTACTGCAGGAGCCTGCAGACATGGAGCAAATCAATTCAGCAGAAGGACACTGTGCTGCAGAGAAGCCTGAGAGCACAAGAAGAGGGGTGATGCCTTCAGCCCTCACCTGCTGCACCACAACATTTCCCTAAATCAAGTGCAATGTGGTTTGCTCTGGCTGAAGCACAGGGAATTGACTTTGTCTCCAAGATTTCGTGAAGGGGCCTGGGGCCCTTGAATCTGAGGTTTTTTCTTCTATTATCAAAGTCCCATACCAGAGAAAAAAGGAGTCAGACCTTTCGCTTCAGTTTCTCATGTTGTTTATTAAGTTCTTATCTCAAACCTCGAGCGTATCCTAACACCTGGCTTGGCACCATGAAATCCATGCTGCAGAAGGCCACGAGACCCCGAGTGCAGCCTGTTTTAAAGACTTTTTACCCAATTAACTGTTACAGCGTATTATATTTATAATTCTGTACCAATAACTTATCATTTATTTCTAACACGTTTCTTCTACCTCAAATCTATTCTAACAATCACTCTGTGGTACCACACTGCAGAAGATGGAGGAGAAGAAGAAGAGAGAGAGGCTCAGGGCATCGCCCGAAAATCTCCATCTTGCCTCTATTTACCTCCATGCTGCAAAACCCAATACTACAAGTTTTCACCCTGTGATAAACTAAACTATAATCTATTTTATACTTTTGATATTTTTAATTCATCCAGGAGTGTTGGAAGCTTCTCCCATGGGCACAGATCAGACTGTGTCCGCTTGGGGTCCCAATGAGGGTCTCAGACCCCCCCCAGGGCAATTTGAGGGGTTTTCCAACTATCTTGGACCCCAACAATTTCGCTGCTTTGGTCATACCCACACCCTTTGGCATTGCTTCAGGTTTCACCCGAAGGAAATGCTAAACTGGATACACCACAGAACATTCCTACAAATGTTTATCCCCAAACTTACAGTTTCTGTTGAGGGCAAACCCTCTTGTTTGAATGCACCTTGGGCAGCTTCCTCCTGCCCCTGCCAAGTGCTGGCTTTGGACTCCAGGTCACCTGGAGTCGAAACAAGATGTGCTTTGGTGGCAGTCACGGGCCAGCCCTTCCAGCTGCAGATTTCAGTGCGCCTGTGGCTGATGGTGAGTGAAGGGATTGCTCAGCTGTCGCGGCAGCACTGCGTGGGGAGTCAGTGGCAGGGACGCCGCAACCTTCCAGAAGCGTCTCCTGCTTGAGTCGCTCTGTAGATGCTGCATGCACACACACACGACTGCACACATACACTGGATTGCTGCTTAGCTGCGCTGGTGGCAATGAGCAGGAAAGGACCTTTGTGGGTTCCAGCAGGTTTTATTCAGTGGAGAGTTCAGGGACCAAAGACCAGGGTCTGGACTTTGCAGGGGTTTTTATATGGGGGTAGCAAGGGAAGAACCAATGGGGTACAGGCAAAGGGGCGGGTACAATGTAGCAACAACCAATGGGGAGAACAGGGAGGCGGGAGTTACAAATGGGAGCCAATCATAAATCAAAGAGCAAAGATCTTTCTAGACCAGGAGAGGCAGTTAGGCCGTTAGGCAGTTGGGCGGTTAGGACTAGGGCGCCACCCACTGGATGGCAAACACCTGATGGGCACTTAACTGCCACAGCCCTGAGGTGGGCTGGGCCACCACAACACTCAGCCTCTTGTGTCACCTTGATAACTACAGCTGAAGCACGTGATAAAGGTGCCACCCTGTGACATGAGTCAGCAGGTGGAGGTGAAGGCCAGGAAACATCCTTACAGTTGACCCGATTTAGATGGACTAAAGGACTAAGGACACAGGACTAAGATCTGGAGGTCAAAACACCCAGTGCTTGTTGTGGGCTTCTCTGACTTACAGTGAAAGTGTCTGATCTTTCATTCCTCTACTCCCTCTCACCAGGGTAACAGCATCCCCTTGTCCAGTTTTTCAGTTTTGATGCCTCTTTAGGACATTGCATGTGCTCAGGGGGCTGGAAAAGAAGCTCTCAAATCATTATTTCAGTGTGTATGGGCAGAATCTCCTAGCACTTGAAAGCCCTTATAAAATAATATCAACCATCTGCAGGGCTGCAGTGTTTTCTAAAGACAGCTGGTTCTGCTCTATTTGGGATAGTGGAGAATGAACCAGTAGATCATTTGAGGTTATAGGCATGCAGTAGGTTGTAGTGGGAAGCACTTTAGAAAGATACCTGAGTAGTGCAGCAGGGAGTCTGCCCAGATTGTCTGGAAGCACAGAATCATTTAGGTCAGAAAAGACCTCCAAGATTGTCAAGTTCAACCTGTGACTGATCCCCACCTTGTCACCCAGAGCACTGAGTGCCATGTCCAGGCCTTCCTTGGATACCTCCAGAGACTGTGATTCCACCACCTCCCTGGGCAGCCCTTTCCAATGCTTAACCACCCTTTCCATGAAGAAATTCTTCCTGAAAGTGATGCTGCACTTCCTTAGAGTGCATGAGCCCTGCCAGTCTCAGGAGGGCTTTTCCCTGAGTATTCCAGCACCTGCATCCTGCCCTTTTCCATTGGGTGCCTAAGGCAGAGCCGCCCACACTAACACTAAGTGCTGCCAGCTCAGGTTTTTGGAGACAAAACTGCTCAGTCTCAGCTCTTGGCACAGCTGTTTCTGCCAGAGAAACCAATGCAGCTTCATTCATGGGCATTGTGCTCTGCAGTGTCCCAGAAACTGGATTTAGGGGATCCGTGACACAACCTGTGCCATGAGAGGCTGCCCACAAAAAAGGGAGAGGTGACCATTGTGCTGTCTCTGCTGGCAGGAGTGGCACAATCTCATTGCAAGGATGGGGCTACACTGCCATTTCTTAATTAGTTCTGTTCTGTGGGAGAGCAGGGGAACTTTGGTTTCAAGTAGTTTTTCCAGCACGTTTTAATAGTGCTGAGATTGCTCCTAAAGGATGGAGGAACAGGCTGAGGTACAGTGAAATATGATTTGTTCCAGTGGCACCACTAGCTGGATTCGTTTTCATGTCCTCCAACTGCACTGTTTCAAAAAATTAGAGCATTTTTATGGCTGAATTGAGCACTGTGGTGCATTAAATGTAGATAATTCTACATTTATCTCCTGCCAAGCAGGTAGCAAGCAAAGGCTATGAGTATCTACACTCAGCTGGAGTATCTCTGTGTCCCCATTGTAATCTGTGAGAAAAATAGCATGATTTATTTTACCCTAATGATATGGAGAATGTTTGGCTCTTCTGAGTGTCCCCTGGGATTTTGCATCCATACATACAGATGCACATCCTTCCCCACACTGTGATGCTCCCCCTTTCCATGGGGTTGTACAAAGAGGTGTGAAGCACACAATTTTTCCCAGTCCAAGGATCTCCTGCTAGAAAGAAATCCTTGGCTAGAAACAATATATAGACATATATACAACATATATAGATATGATGGTTTTTCAAAGTAGCAGAGTTGGGGTTTCAATTAGATAGATAAATCAGAGGCTAGATTCTTATTTGATCCTCCTCTGTTTGGAAATCGAATTAAAAAGAAGCAGGAGAGTCACCATGCAGTGATTTCCTCTTTTCCCCCTAGAATTCAGCAGTCTACTTAATCATCTGGAAGGAATGGGTGGACATTGTCTCTAATCTAGTCCAAATTTCAAGAGCTGCTTTAATTTCAGAGAAAAATTATCTATCTTCAGTCCTGATGCATCTCATGATAAATGTTATTAAATACTGGTTGTTACCTATCTTCTGCTAACTCGTTACTCTGTATTTTTGTGCAGTTATTGCTGGATCAACAAGGTCTGCCCCTTTTTGCTTCAAAAGTAACAATTCCCCAGTTATGGAGAAGCTAATGAGTGTACAAGGCTCCCCTAGGATTCCCATCTCTGTACCATCAGCGGGACTGAACTCTGTTGGGAAGGGAGGAGAGTGGGATTGACATCTCTTCTGCCTCTCTACCAGGAACAGAAGGCTGCAGTTGCATGACCTGTTAATCTCATCCTTTTTTGGAAGTTCAGCATTCGTTTGATAAACAAAGGCAGGATGAAACTTTCAGTTGGTATAAACCAGCACACACCTCTGTTGTCAGAAATGAACCCTGCCCGATCACTCCGTCCAAAGAATTGACCCAAAGTCAATTTGCTACTGGAATATATGTTGAATTTTTTTTGGCTGTAGTATTTCTCTTGAAAACTCACTTTTTAAGCTTGGTGATATTCCAGAGGCATTTTCAAAGACTGTTTTTTTAATTAGTCTGAGATCAGGTAGACTGGAGATGGCTGGAACTTCAACAAGGAAAAGCCTTTTTTAGAGGAAAGGAAAACACTGCTTCACTTAACTTCCTTTTACTTACCAGAAAGAGAAGGCAGGAGGCTGTGAAATGAGTGATTGGAGCCAAGGTGTTTTGCTCCATTTCTGTGGGGTTTTAGTCATTGGCCCTACTCCTTTTGTGGAGCAGCACAAGGTTTTAAGGCAGCTCATGCAGCCCCTCCAGGGCAGAGGGAGGCAGAGGGAGTCTGCAGACCTGGAGGCAGAAATCCAGCTTCACCCACAAGTTGAGAACTATGATGGGCTCCTGCCAAGAAGGGTGTAGCAGCCTTGGAAAGCTTCTAAAATCTGGCCGAAGACACGAGGGGGGTGTGTGTTGATTCCCTAAGCCAGCAGTGATCAGTTCTTGGGCTGTTCCTTTCCCCATGCCCTGCACGCACAGGTGATGCCTGTTCTGGCTGCACTATTCATGGAGCACAGAGCCTTCTGCCTGGGACGTGCTCAGCTATAAAAGCTGTGTGCACTGACTTCACTCCCCACACCTGTTTGGGATGTTCAACTCAAAGCTGACAAATATTTTTGGCAAAAAAAAATATTTTTATAAGGCAGCAAATCAGAGGGGAGCCAAAAGCTCATGCGACTGATTTATAGACTCGAGATCCTGAAGGGGCACCAAGAAGTTATATAAATGCCACCTATTGATGCCTTAGGTTTTAACTTTTATATTTTTCAAATCCTGTACTGCTAGTGGAACTCTGAAGTTTCCTGTAGCTTGTTAAGTGCTGTTCTCATGCTCACACAGAACAAAGTCTCTCCAGCTCGCTCTCCAAGGACACCCAGACTGTCCTAGGCCCAAGAACTGTAAACCTTCATCTTGGGGAGAGGGGGCAAGCTTGGGGAAATTCCATCCTTGGCTGGGTTCTGGTTGGTGAATTGATGCTGATATCAAAGTGTGAAGCACTCATGAGCTGTCATTGTCCATTTTGGGATACACTGAGGCAGGAGCCTCTGGAATCCAGAGTGTACCTCTGAAGGCCTTTCAAATAAATCCCTCCTTCATTCCTGTCTATTTCTGCTTCTGTGTAGCCATTTAAAGCATCGTATTAAGAACTTTATCTTGTATGCAAAGATTCTTTTTGTTTGCTACACTAGGTACCAAGCCAGAGGAATAGCAAGAAAATGCAGGAGGTAGAGCCAGAGCTTTTACTGTATTTGCAAGGAGGGAGTGAGAGCACAGCACCAACATGTGGCTTCCTTTACTGAGGTTTAAGATTGCCACCTAGTTTTCCTGAGAATGTCCTAAGCTTGATCAGTCCTACTTTTAAACTGGCATTTCTAGAATAAATTACACCTCCCGTTTTATTATCAGGATCATTACCATTCTCTCTGATTGTGTGACAAATTGTTGGGTTTACTCCGTGAAGATTTAACAATAAATTGTTTAGATTGAAACATAATGATACTGTGATTTAGAGTAAGGCTTCCTTCATTTAACATCAGGCATAAAAAAAGCCCTGTTTTAGTCTCAGTCTGGGCTCTATGGGGAGCCACTGAAGAGAGAGCAGCTTCTAGAAAATGAATCATCCTGCCCAAAAATAGGTGCCTAGGGCTGACTGGATGATTTTCCCAGTTATCTTTCTCCATACAGCTAGGGAAAATCTGTATGACCAGCTTGGATGGGATGTCTGCCTTTTAGCTGGGTACATATTTGTGAGAAAGATGTGCTGAAAGGTATTTGGTTACAGTCCTTTGGGGCTTCTCTATTTCAGTCAAGGCTTTGGACTCACACAGAGATCGAATAAGGTCACAGCAAAGTGGACAGAAGTCAATAGTAAAGATAATTTCATTCCCAAGGTAAAAAAAAACTCCATGAAAGACCTGGCCTTGCAGTGAAGTGTGCACTGAGTGATGTGTGTGTGGATGAAAGGGAGCAGAAGTGCCCTAATGCAGACAGAAATCCCTCTCTCCTCTCAAGATGCTGAATGTTTTGTGGGAGCTGAGCTATCACACAGCGTGACTCTGGATCTTGTGGGAGCCTCTGAAAGATATGGTTTCCCACTGGAGTTTCTGAGATGACAAATTATAACTGTAAATTGTTATCTTCCACATCCAATTTATTAGACTGACTTGTTGACATCTGGAGGCTCATTAAAATATTCTAATTTCTCCCTTTTTATCAGTAATTAAAACTAAAGTGGAACAACCCGCCTTCTAAATATGCTGCTTAGTAATTACCCCTGTAAGGATGCCTTTGCTGTCATTAACCAATAGATGGGCCTTTGCTAAGGCCTGCAGAGTGATTAAGCTGATCCATCTATTAGGTTGATGTTTACATCTTTCTGATTCATCCCTGTTTCTGTCCTTTTAATGTGGCCATAAGCCAGGCCACCAGGACCACACAGCCATTCCCCTCGGGTGACCACCCAATCCCTCTGTCGACACCAGCAGCAAGAAAGGGGCAAATGACAGAGAAATTGATAATGGGGAAATAAATCATGCACCTTGGAGCCAAAATTAAGCATTGGCATCCTCCTCGATTGAGGGAGCTTTTGTGGCTTGCTGGAGTTTGGCTGCAGCTCTGCCTGCCTGGGGACACTCAGCCGCAGTGGCTGCTGCTGGAGGGAGTCCTGTGTAGCAGATCCTTCCAGAACCTCACTGGCACAGCTCACAGGATCCACTGCCTCGGCTGCATTTTCCAGAGGAGGGGAAGAATCTGTCCATTTTTCATTTTGATCATCAGCCACATCAGACTTCCTCCCCCTCAGAATCACGATCCCAGCCAGGGTGGTGATTTTATCCGGGGCTGATCGCTCCAGCTTCAGAGATGCCCTCGTTATTGCAGAGCCAAAGCATCAGCACAGAGAGTTGTTCTGGGCAGTGTCCCGTGCAGGAAAGCTCTGTGTCACATGGGGCTGTAGTGATCACAGATAACCCGAGCTGAAACCAGCCTGGATCAACATCAGGTGTCCTTTTGCTGCCCTCTTTCTTCTGCTTGCAAACTTCTCTCCTGCATGTGTTAGTTTAGTCATTACCACTTTCACCTAAGGGACTCAATACTTAATGATTTACTTAAAATCATATTATTTCAGAAAGATTCACTGTAGTCAAAGCCTCTTGAATCTACAGCCCTACTAAACACCAGAGAACAGCAGTTTGGGGGTGGGATTTTTTTGCAGATAGCTTTTAAAGGTGGTTTCATGTATGTACAGAAATGATCGGTTCACAATATCAGTCCCAGCGGATTTATTCCTACAATAGATCTCCTGCTTCAACAGGTAAAGATAATTGTGTTTTCCCTCCTTGTACACGATGGAATTTATTTTCCATCAAAATCCAGTTATTCTTCCCAGATACATACTTAAGATTGCTATTTTGATAAAGAAAAAATAATGGAACAGTTTGAATGGCTGCATTGTGCTGAAATACAGGGATCAAAAATATCAGCAGGCTGTCTTTATGTTCCAAAATATTGTCTTTTTAAGATCTAATGCAATTTGGCATTAGGAGCATAAGGAGAATAGACAATATTCATATAAGATGAGAATCATCAGAGACAACTTCTCATGCAGCACTCCTTATTCAAAGTAGTTTTTATTTAATCTCACAGCGCCAATATCTGAGACTTATTTATTGGGTTCCTTGGAAGCACCTTAAGCAAAAGTTGAATTACTATGCAGTCTTAGAAATTAGATAAGACAGAAAAAATAATGTCTGAGAAAATTAGACATTTTCACTTTGGCAAGGGATTAGAAGCAGGTGTGTTAATGATCCCCACTGTCAGATGTATTCTTCGCTGTTTTTATGAACGGTCTGGAAGACTGAGCGAGAGGCGATGTCAGAAATTCAGGAGATTACACAAGGGGGTTGAAGGTCATGAGGACTAGGGATGGCTGTGAAAACTTTTAGAGATGCTAGGAAAGCAAGATGAGAGAGAAATGTGAGAGCAAGCAGAATCTTCTGTTTGGAATAAATACAAAATAATCAGAGTTTAGTGGGGAAAAAAAAAAGAAACAACACCAAAAGTCAGCTATTTATAAAAGCTGAAAATCAGTCAAGAAAAATAAAAATGAGTGGGTCATCATTAGTGAAAGTGAAAATCCTTACTTAAAACTCAGAGACATCTAAGAACCAAGCTGTGTGAGTACTGCACAGCCCAGGATGCAAAACAAGCTCGGCAAATATTACAACTCTCCTTGATAAACCAAGCTTATTGGCATATCTGAAATATTGTATTAATTCTTGGTTATCTTTTTAATTGAAAGTATTTGGCAGAAATAGAAAGGTCTAGAAATGGAATGTTGAAATTACCAGATAAAAGTGTTTGTGGGAAGGGAAGCTCAAAAGATGGGAGCTGTCATTTAGAGATGAATAACAGGAAAAACACTGGAGAGAAGGTAATTCTTTTAGTTAAGCTTATTCTTTCTTCTCCAGAAGAATAAAAGGACTTTAATTAAACCGAGCATTTAGAACAGATCAAAGAAGACTCTCCTCCACAGTGCACAGTTAATGATGAGCTCTTCTCATACAAGGTATAATTTTGCCCAGGAGTTACCCTGTGGCTGCTCCATCCACTCCCACTTCTGCCCCCATTTCCTCTTCTCCAGGAATTTTGGGTGCTGCCCACTCTCTGTGGCTGGTAACTTACACAGATCTATTCCTAAATTCCACAGCAGCTCCCCAGGCCACAGCCTGGGAAATCTTTGAATTATGCCGTGGGTTCATCTACAGCTAAAAATACCTGCACCCATCAGGGAATTGTCACAGGCCAGCTGCAGGGCACCTGCCAACACATCCTTCTTAAATCCCTCTGGCCATCTGATCCTGAACATAATCATCTAGAGGGCCCAAGTTATTGAAATAATACTGATTTCCACCTCCTTTGTCTGGATTTGAAACTTTGAGGCTGTGATGAATCAAGCCTCTCTATTACCCCTATGTCCTGGGTATTACTAGGCTGATGCCTCCTGTAACCTTTTGAAGGTCACAGTGCAGAGAGCTGCCAGGGATAAATCTCTGAGTTTCTCTTGAAAACCACACTGTTCCTTTAGCCTCTAGCCCACATCCTTCCACAGCAAAGTCTCTTCCCTACTCTTCTAGGAATTTCCAGGCAAGACACTGCAATTGCTGCGAGCATAAAAACAATCTTCTTGCAATCTCACGTCATATTTGGCATTCCAGTGACTCTTGGCCAAGACATTTTGACAAATGGGTCAACTCAGCCATGTCTTACACCTCTTCTTCTGACTAAATGGACAATTCCAGCTGGGTTGAACAAAGTATTGGAGGGACACCTGGGCCTCAGAGTGATTTAACATTGTTTTCAACCTTACAAGGCCTTATGGAAACTCAATTAGAAGGAGAACAGAGCATTTTTGTTTTTAAGCAAGATCTCTGTATGGTTTAGCAGAGCACTGCTAAGGTGCAAAAGCCCAGGGGAAGTAGTGGAAAGTCATTTTGACTTTGACCACTCCAAAGTTTGGATCTTCACTTTGTGAGTGCTTTAGCAGTAATTGCATCACTGAGTTGTCTCCTCAGTGGTTCAGGAATTACATCTTTTGCTTCCTTGGTGCTTCTTTATGCAGCCATCTAAAATTCCTATTATAGAATCAGAATGGTTTGGGTTGGAAAAGACCTTAAAGATCATCTCATTCCAAACCCCTGCCATAGGCAGGGACAGCTTCCACTATCCCAGCTTGCTCAGAGCCCCATCCAACCTGGCCTTGGACACTGCCAGGGATGGGGCAGCCACAGCTTCTCTGAGCAACCTGTGCCAGGGCCTCAGCACCCTCAGGGAACAATTTTTTTTCTAGTGTCTCCTGTTTTCAGCTGCTTGCACACTACCAGGAACAGAATTAAAGACTGCAAGGTAATGAAAATATCAGTTCGTTGGCACAATTTGGGCCTAAATTTGGGACACACTTTTTTTTTTTTTTTTTTTTTTTTTAACTGCAGAGAAGAAAATGTAAAGTCTTGAACTTCAGAATGTTACCTGAATGCCATTTTTGTAAAAACGGTTTAGGTCCCTTCTGTGTGGAAAGAGACCAGTGATCTGCAATGCCTTGGTATTCTGCCCAGAGAAGCTGTGGCTGCCTCATCCCTGGAAGTGTCCAAGGCCAGGCTGGATGGGGCTCTGGGGTGGTGGAAGGTGTCCCTGCCTGTGGCAGGGGGTTGGAACTGGATGAGGTTTAAGGTCTTTTCCAATGCAAACCAATTTAGGATTTAGGTGATCACCTTGAGTAACCATTGATTTTTCTAAAAGTGAATGAATGTTTGTACTCAGTGAAAAGCAGGCCCTGTTGCAATAATACCATCTTCATTCTCCAAGGTCAGTAGCACTCTTGGAAAATCTCAATTTCTCTTTTTGCTTCTTATCTTTTGCTCTGGTGAAATTCCAGAAAAGAGGCAGGGACAATATGGGCCAGAGAACAGGGAAAGACAGGGATGTTTATACTGCCAGGGTCCTCACCTGACATTTTTTCAGTACAATATACTGGCAGTGATCAATTTACAGCTGGGAGAATTCAATACAGAATCCTGTGTAGTCCAATGCCCAGTAAATGAATGCAAATAGAAATAACACCATGATCTTCTCTGACACCAGCTAGCCTCCCACACAAGTCTCAGGAAAAGGACCCAGACACAGAGTGGACATTTGCTGGACCCTTGGTGCCAGGGCCAAGGCAGCAGGAGTGGCACAAGAGATATTTCTGTTGTTGCTTGACCTGCCAAATACTGAATAAATAATCAGAGGTATTTGTGAGCAGTTGGATTACTAAGAGGAAAAAAAAGCTAAACTAAATCAGCAGGGATAATGTTAAAAATGATGGATTGTATGCACTGCCAGTACTTACAAGAGATCTTGGGGTTTTTTTTCTTGCAGCATAATTTTGGTGATTTTTGTAGGGTCTCACCCTGTCTGTCACTTCTTTCTGGAAGTACTGTGTCACTCCATCTTACATCTCCATGCTCTAAATACATCACTTGCTTTAGCAGCACCCCTTCCATGAACAGGAAGAGATTATCTGGGCTTGGATTTTTGCCTTTCTTAAAATTTTTCAATCTTTTGTAAAACACTAATTTCTTGAAGAAATTAAGCAATTTGACACCAGAGGCTGTCAAACTTATCAGCACAGACTGACAAGTGCATTTTAATAATAAAGTTTATTTTAATGGTTCTCAGCACTAGCATTGCTCAGTAATTCCACATTTGTATTGATGCCCACTGAGGTGTGTATAATTTATAAATTTTCTATGCTTACATGCCTGTATGCAATGTTTAAGAGAAAGGAGAAAACTTTGCTATGTAGGTCAGTGATTTTACCTCGAGAGCTCTTCAGAAGCAACATCCATTTTGCCTGAGGAAGGAAGGGATATTGAAAAGATTGTGCAGGGTCCTCTCCCTCCCTCTAGCTTTATAAGCCGCTGGCAAGTCACCTGCTGGAGTGGGAACTGCTGGGATGTTCCAAGGGGTCAGAAGAGCTGGTCAGATGGGGTGACCTCGAGGCCAGCAGGAGATAATGATCAGATTAGCTGAGTCAGAAAGGCCAACCACAGCTCTGTTTATACTGTGGCTCCCCTTCAGAGGAGCTCACCTAATCAGATCTGTCCCCAGGAATACATTTATCCCGTCTAGAGTCGGGCTTTCAAAGCAATTTTTTTTAGATCTCAGCTCCCTGTAAACCCAGGAGTGCTGAGATCCCCAAGGCCCTTTTGATTTCCCTCGTTATGAGAGCAATATGAAATTTAAGTCCAGACTCTAAATGCCTAGTTTTAATCCAGGTATGGAAAGCTGTGCTTCTGTCTCAATCCTGCTGTCAGCAAGAAAACCTTGCTCCAGTTCTTTCTGCAGACCCTTTTTTTCCCCCACAGACTTAAATAAATTAATCCCTAAGATTTGAGCATCTTCCCTGGATAGAGCATTGCTGCCCTGCAGGAGGCCACGGAGGTGTGTGATTGCTGCCACCAGGAGAAATGCCACCAGGGGCAATGCCTGTGCTTCCCCTCGGTGCTGAAGGATGCAGGCAGCATTCCTGGGCTGGCAGTCAGCATCCCCAGAGGTGTGTTGTTGACCTCACTGATTTTTACATTCCACTGAACAACCCAGATGGCAGCAACAAAGCCAAAGCAGCTCAAAGCTTTCAGTGGCCCCGAAATGTGAGGACAGAGTCTGCTGAAGTCATATATGAGGAGACAAAACAATTCCCATTTCCTGCCTCTGAGGTGCAGCTTTCTCCAGGCTGATTATATTTGAATCTTTCCCCAAAATTAACCAGTTCTGGTGACCTGCCCTGATGGTCTAAAACATAATGTGCAGAAATATTCATGAATAGGTGTTTCTGGAGTTTTTCCTCCAAAATCTATGTTTGTGGGTCACACTAGCACAGCTCTCTCCTCCTTCCCTGCCCATCTCAATTCTGCAGGTGATGCTTTTTACAGGGAATATCACTGTGCAGCAGCGTTGGGCCAACAAACTCAACTTCTCTTTGCTGTTTATTTGCCAAAAACAAAGTCAATCTTTTTCTTTACATTCTGAGAAGTGCCTTTAAATCCTGGGGCTAACACATAAGGAAGCCAAAAGACCTGGGAAGGGTGAGGTTTTACCCCAAAAGTTACTGAGATATTCAGAGCACATCTTTGGAAGCAACTTTAATTGATAAGCGAAAAATCTCTGCTGCACTTCAGTAGCACAGAGGGAGCTGCACAATTGCCATAAACCAGGGAGGAAAAGTGCATCTCTCATCAGTAAAACTGTTGGCTGTGCTTTGCTTTGCACTGCGTTTGTATCCCTGCATTTGTCAGCTTTTTTGCCTTTTGTTTTGCCAGGCTGTTACTGCGGCAGAGAAGTCAATAAACACGTGTTTCAAGTACTTTTCAGATTGTGATTATGATATAATGTTGCTATTAAAGTCTTTTTTTTTTTCATATGCTGCTTCATCCAGAGGGTTCTTTTAGCTTCTGTTAAACTCAATTTTTACAATGAGCCAAGTGCTCGCTAGAAAGAGCAAGGCCCAGGAGGCCCAGGAGGCCCAGGAGACCCAGTTCCCGGAGGTGGTGGTGGTACCTGAAGGGAATGGACAGCAGGTGGAAGATGATTAAATCCTTAAGACAGCCCTGATGCCATTTTACATCCCTGTCCTCATTCTTTGTCCAAAAGATGATGGCTAAGTAGTGATCTGTGACAAATCTGGCTTGGAAATTATTCTGCAGGCTAGACTGAAAACATGTTTCTGTGTTGTTCCCGTGTCAGTCACCCCCTCCTTTTCTGATATGCACAGTATCAACACGAGGAGGGGAAAAGGAATTGTTTAGGGTGGGACGAGGGGTAACCAGGGGCAATGGGAGGAAACAGAGCAGAGCAATGTCTAGGCTGACTATCAAGAAAAACATCCCAACACTGAAGCCCGAAAGGGCTGTTAAATATCTCTCAAAGGAAGCACTGGGAACCTTTATCAATGAGTCATTTCAAACTTTGAAGGACAAAGCCCTGAGTGTGGGGAATGGTTCTGTGCTGGCAGGGCATGAAGGGCCTTTCCCATTCCTCCTCGCTGACTCCCTGCCCTCACCCTCCTGAGAGAAACAGTGAAAAGCATGAGACTAGTGGTTTCCTAACACACACACACAAAGGAAAGCAACAACATCCTTTGAGATTGGGAGCCTGGGAAGTGTTTTTTTTTTAATTTAGCTTCAATAATATGACAGATGATAACAAGTTTTAGAGTAATTTTCTTCCTTTTTTTCAGCCACGTGTGTCTGTCCTGGCAGGAGCTTTGTTGTGAATTAATGAAACATCAAGGCTGCACTACCAGCCAGATTGGAGTGGTGTGTTTCCAGGAGAGAGCCTGAGCTGGCAGACCCTCAGCTGCTACAAAGCAATTAAGTCCCTCTGATTCCAGCAGAGAGGGCCACCGACTTACAGCTGCAGAGGATCTGGCCCACTCCACGTTGGAACAGAAATACTGCTTTCATTTTGCTGAGAGCTGGACTATTTAAAATTTAAATGCTGTTAAATTTTAAAATCCCAATTTAATTTAAAATTCCCTTTGCAGTTTCTTTTAGTGGCAGCATTCCTCATTTCTGCTCCAAAGAGCTGAGACCTCACCTTTGCCCAAGACTGCCACAGGGTTTGCAGGGCTTCACTGTCCCTGTGGCCAGAAGGCATGATGTGCCTTGCCCTCAGATTTTTTGATGAGTTCAGTTTCTTGCTTCTGTTGGTCAAATAACTGTAATAAGAATAATCATAGAATCAGAGAATCATTAAATCAAAGAATGGGTTGGGCTGGAAGGACCTTAAAAGTTCTCCAGTTCCAGCCCCATGCCATGGGCAGGGACATTTTCCACTAGACCAGGCTGCTCATGGCTTCATCCAGCCTGCCCTAAATAGTATCAAAAGTCATCCAGTGGTCCCCAAATTGCCTGAATCCCTGAATCCTGAATCCCTGGAAAGCAGCAGCATGCCTCAGTGCTGGAAGGAGTGTAAGCACGATGAAGAAGGAGCCCCTTGTCTATGGCAAAGCTCGGGCAGGCTGCAAAGATATAAAGTGCTCTTAACAAGCATGGCCAAGCCCTGCGTGCATGTGCTGGAGGCTTCAGTTTTGGGAAGACAGGATTCTCCCAGCTCCATGGGCATGCTTTTGGACTTGTTGTGGGGCTGTTACAATGCTTATATTCGTGGGGAGTGAGTTTGATCACAGCCATGAAGAGCAGCCCCATGTCAGAGTGTGCAGACTCTGGCTGTGTTTTGCTGTGTCTCAGATTGACAGGTGAGTCTTTTGCTTTACTAAGAGTTATTTCATGGCATCTGGTCCCCAGTGGTTGGGCAGCAGTGAGGAAGAAAATCCTCTTGTCCCTCAGCTCATGGCTATGAGGGAAGGGGCTGTCCTGGAGAGCTGCAGAAAAAAGCAACAGAGGAGAGGGGGGAAGGAGGTCAGGGGTTGAAGCAAGAGGAATGAGGGTTAAAGGGAGCTTGGGGTGGCCAAGGAGGTGTTTTTAGGCCAGGGAGAGCAGTGCCCATGCCCACAGGGACAGCTGCACTCCAGAAGGCAGCACCACATCCCAGGCTGGGAGACATCTTTGTAAAGATGGGAGATTTTGAGCATCCAACCAGCAACTGGGTTTGTAATTTGGCAAAGAAACTTCAAAAGAACAGAACCAACAACCCAAAGCACGTCATCACAAAGGGTTACAGCACATGCATTTAGCACCTCGCTGGAAAGCCCAGCTGAGAGCCAACTTTCCAGTGTAATTTTCCTGCACATCTGCCAAGCAGTGTGTGGAAGGAGCCATCTGTGGTGTCTTACAGGGGCATTTCCCGGTCACAGCTTCCAAAGGATAACTAAAAAACTGAGTTCTGTAAAACACATGCCATTGCCCATTGAGTTTTCACGAGAATGTAAGTTAAAGCTGAGGGAACAAATGATGACTCCTGCTGTTTAGTCTGCTCTGTCTGGATCTGGAGCTAATCAGACCACTTGACAAAATTAACAGCTCCTAAGTACTTCATAATCCAATTTATATTTTAAAAACTTTGCTTAAAAGAATTAATAGCATGTCCATCAGGCACTGTTCATTAACTATTTTTGGGTCAGGCGATATCTTGGATGACCAGGATCCCAATGATGCTTACATTTAAATCTCCAAATGAGTGATTACACACAGGAACAAGTGATTAAGGGAAATGGTGCATTGCCCATCCCTGGGAGCTCTGGTCCAGCCTGAGCTCCTTTTTGGGATGCAGGCTTTCGCCAGGCACGTCTTGTGCAGCTCAGAAGAATATCTGGATGAAAGTCCATATGCAAGAGGCCAGACTACATGATCTAATGGTCCCTTTGGCCTCAGAAGTTTGAATTACTGAATTGAAATCTGTGAAAAAAGCATCCCCAGCTGTAGGAATGAACTGGCTCGGTTGCAAATAGGTCAATTAAACTCAAACCGACAACCCTCTGGGGTCATCATAAAAATTACAAACTGGATTGAAAGGCATGTAAGTATAATTAAACTTTTGTCGTTTCAAGCTAATGCAAAATTTCTCACTTCCTGTCCAGCACTCCTGTGTGATGTTCCTGTGCTTGCCTAAAAATCTGATGCATTATTTTCCTATCTCTCTACAAAGGTCTCTCGCTGGGATGCAGTGTGAGCATGAGGCTGGAGCTGGACTGACCAAGTGGGAGCCCCATCCTGCTCTGGGCAGTCACAGATGTCCTCTCCAGGTATCAAGCTGGGTAATTCTCATGGTGAGCAAAGGAGGGACCCTGTCACCTTCCTTCCTTCCTTGGCTTTCCTGTCCTCTCCTACTGCTGACGTAAGTCCTACCCCTGTGCTCTCATCTGCTCCTTCTCACAACTTCTCATCCTCTCTCCCCCTCATCCCTCTCCTGTTTCTCCCTGTATCCCATCTCACTTTAAAACACAAAGCTGCTCCAAAACTTGAGGAATTGGATTTTAGAGGAATCAAACACTGCCTGAACCGAGTCAGGCTCTGATTTACTCTTTTTTTCTGGGACAAAGACAACCAGCTAAGGAGAATGCTGCAAAAAGGCTGGGTGCCACAGCAGGGTGGGCTGTGAGATCAGCCCCCAGGAGCTGAGCAGGGCCAGACCAGGCAGGAGCAGAGCGTGGCTGCAATGTTCACAGTGCCATCTTTTGGATAAGGTGGAAAACTGTACTAAGTTCCCAGTGCCATCCAAAAACTCTCCAGACAACCCTCCCAGAGAAAAAAGACACTTTTTATCCTTGCTGTAACCAAAATCGTTGTCTCGATTCCCCTTGGAGTTTTTATTGGGAGAAGTTATTCTTCCCTTCAAATTCAGAACTGCTCTGTGGTTTGTCTGCACTGCATCCAGCCTCTCTCCAGTCAGCTGCATTTCAGCAGCGCAGCACAGGGAAAACACTTTGGAAAGGATTTTTTCTGCAGGAACTCGGGTGCCTGATGGAAGCTGCTGTGGCTCCTGATGCTGGAAAACCTGACCACAGGCAGGAGCAGCAGAGGGGGCAGCAGTTCCAGGATCTGCCTGGGCTGATTCAACTTTAGGGCTGAAATAAGGAAAAACTCGAAAACCCCAGTATGCCCTGGATGTAATCTTTTACTGCCCCAGGTAACACACCAGTGATACTGTGGTGGGAATGAACCCTGCATCTCCAGTGGATCTGGGCTTCTAAAATTGCATGAAAAGACTCAATTCCTGGAGGGACCTTAACTGAGAATACACACATCCTCGGTAGTCATGCTAATGCTTACTGTGTCTGAGGAAAGATCCTGCAAATCCAAGTCAGCTCGGTCTCTTGTGCCTAATAATATGAAGCAAGAAATAGCCTGGCCTCAGCCCATATTGATTATCTAGCTCATAAATGGATCCCAAACTTCTGGTTCTTGCCCAAACAACAATCATCTTGGAACTTCCTGCCTACAAATCAGACTGGCAGATACTGGGTGTGCTGACTTTATTCAGATTCGCACATTCCAGTTTTAGCTGAGCTCCCTTTGTTTACAGACACTTTTCTTGAGCAAAGCTTTTTTTCTAGTTGCATGCTCTTTGTGAAATCAAAATACTCAAAGACTTGTAGGGATTTTCTCTGGCCAAATCCTACAGCCATGAAATAAATGGCAAGATACTGCTGATTTTAGCGTAATCAACTTTTCCCCACTGGGAAACTCTCATCTTTTGCTAGAAAGCAGTGCTGTATGAAACCAGGACTAACTAAGCAATGTGATGAAACAGAGAGTGTTCAGCCAAACATAAATGGGAGCTTAACAGAGACATCTGAGCTACTTCTATCAGCTCAGTGAGGAGAAATTGTAACTCTCTGCTCTCCCCAGCATGCCAGCCTCTGTCATCGACCTGCAGCAATTATCGCTCCAGCCCCTGACTGTTCCCATCGAAATCAGGATAAATAAAGCTGGCAGAACATAGCCTGGAGTGCTGTCACCCTGAGCAGAGGGTTAGGACAGCTTCCCTATGTTTGCATTGCTGAAAATTCTCTTCACCCAGCTGAATTTCCCTCTCCCATTTGGCAACTGCTGTCATTTGCTGGGTTTTGATGAGAGGATTTTGGCTATACACGTATGCGAAGTCTGCCCAGAGAAGCTGTGGCTGCCCCATCCTGGAAGAGTCCAAGGATCTGGATGGAGCTCTGAGCAACCTGGGATAGTGGCAGGTGTCCTTGCCTGTGGCAGTGGGTTAGAACTGGGTGATCTTTAAAGTCCTTTTCAAGCCAGGCTACTCTATGGCTCTATAATTCTGTGACACCAGGGCCTCTCTCAGCACACCTGTGGCAGCACAACAACCCTGTCTGGAGGGCTGCTTCACCTTCTCACCCCTAGTTCTCTGCCACATTGAGCTGGAGACGGAGGCTAGGGGGTGGAAATACCTTTGCCTGACATGGTGGCATGGAATGGAAAGCTCTTGGACACAGCTGCTTTCCCTGCAGATGGAAAGCCCTTGGATCTGGAGATGGCCGCTGCCCAGGCTGAATTAGTTTTCTCAGGCCTGAATGCCGGGGAAAGGACAAAATGTTCACCAAGCGGGGAATGGGATGAGTTTGTGGAGAGTTCGGGTGCCTTTGAAAAAAAGGGTTTCTCCAAGCCTGGGCAGCTGGGCATGGACTTGTCCCAGGGCACAGAGAGCTTTTGCTCTATCTGGGTCAGTGAGACCCCAAAAAAAGCCTTGTTGGAGTACACTGAGCTCTGTAGTGGGCTTTGAGGGAAGCCCTCAAACTGGTGGGGACACACCTGTGCTGTTCTGTATGCACAGTAACCCAGCTGATTCCTTGGTATACTGGCAGAAATGCTCTTTGATCCCTTGGGAAAATGTGTGCATCTCTCCAGCTCCACAGGTCCCTGCAAACATGGGTTGTATGCTGGGACATCAGAGATGATGTTTTGAAGCCATGTCACATGAGCAGGTGAGAGAGAAAATTCTCCTGGGGTTCATGAGGGTGCTTTTGCTGGGAAATAGCAGGTCCTGAGTATGGATGCTATTTGTGTGCAGCAAACGTGGCCAGGAAAAGCAACCCTAAAGACCTGCTCAGATGAAGAGAAGCCTTAGAGAAAAGCAGTCCAGCAAAAAGTGTTTTATTAGGTCTCTGTGGCAGATGGATTGAATTATTTGAGCTTAAGCTAATACAAACTTTCCATGTCAGACACTCTGAGTTTCACTTCATGAGGACTGAAGTGTTTTGGGCAGAGGCTCTTTAATGTGCTGCTGAAGTTTGCACATGCAGATACACGTATTTGGGGCTGCTAAAATAATTCTGTGTGAGAGGGAAACTATGAGCAACTGAGGGAGAAAATGACACTTTTGAAAAATAAAATATGCTTCAGAAACTGATGCATGCTTTGAAAAATAAAAACATTTTATCACTGCAGATTCCTGGCTTTTGACCAGGTGCCAATCTGAATCCAGTTTTGCAATTTCCACTCTGCCATCTCAACTCATGCTCTCAGTGGGATTTTTGCCTGAGTGGGAGCAGGAGACCTGGGCCCTTGGACAGTAGAGCTGTTGCTCCCCCAGGGACAGCCTGAAGGGCAGGGTATGGCAGTGATTTTACCTACAAATGTGACATTGCAAATACCCACATCCATTTAGGAAAACAGCTCACCCTGGCAAAGCACCCCATGCATTTTTGACCCTGTTTCTTCAAGATCCCTGCTTAACTATACTCTTACTCCTTGAAACAAAGCTTTGCATGTGCTTGTGTAGTTTGCAGGACAAGGGGCAAAATTTTTTATCAGCCAGAACCCAAATAACAACTTTTTGCTCTATAAGTCTTGAGCTAAATGCTGTCAATTCAGCTGATGGAGTTAACAGCAAAAATGTAGAAGGAAACAGAGCTGGCGAAATAGCTTGTGATTATTATCTGAGGGCTGGGTGGAGTACCTATTGGAGAGGCAGCAGCTGGGAGCTGGCTCTCCAGAATAGAGAAGCTGACATTACAGAACTTCTTTCCCTCTTAAATGCTTTGGTTTTCTCTGAACTTTCCAACTTCCCGGGAGGGGTGGCAGCTATGTGACCCGCAAACCCCGGGGAGACTGATCCCAGCTTTTAGATCAAGGAACTCCAAGTGACAATGGGAACAGAGAGGAAAAACAAATGCTTCTTTTAAGGAATGCTCTTTGAATTATTTATCTGCATGTTACTGAAGTCTGTTTTGTTCCTCGCTATACTAGCTATGAGGCAGTGTAATTACAAGTATTTAAGACACAAATAAATTACCTTGCCAGCCATGATAAATGCTGCTTGTAAAGCCTAGAAGTACTGTTTCTGCAACTGCAGCCAAGAAACCTTAACAGACCACCTGTTAGGTGAGATGCAAAATTATCACTAGCATGTTATGAATAATCTGAATTCCAGGGAAAACAAGGAGGTACTTCTTTAGTGTCCTGGAAACTTCTAGCCATCCTTATCTGTTTGCTGCATACCTAGTGCCAGTTCCTGAGGGATGCAGCAGGGCTCATCTTTAACTGGGTGCTTTAAGAGCCAGCCAGGTACCATGAGGACAACAACCTGGCTTTGGATGGGTGTCCAAAGCTTTGCTGCCCAAATGCCATGGGAGCTCTGTACCTGGTTTTTCCTGGCTCCCCAACCCTTCATGCTTTCTTTCCAGCCTTCAGAAGGCATTTTGTGACATCCCTACTGATACACAGTGGTTGTGCTGGGGAAAAATGACAACGTAGAACATAAGCACCGACACAAAGCGACTCCGTGGGTAGAAGTGATGTTGATAGAGGCAGACTTCTGAAAATACCTGACAGACTTCAAATGTCAGGTTGCTTTTTGAGCCCTAAATAAACCTGCTTAGACTGCTGCTTTTGTTTTTTCGTGGCTGCAAATTTAACTCCTTGCAAAGGTATCCTGTGATCTTTCAGCTCAAAGCTGTCGTAGCTGTGCGTTTGCATTTCAGACACACTGTCTTCCAAAAGCATCAAAACGGCCTGGAGCAAAGGTCTATGGTGGCTGAGGAAAAAAGCACAGTCACAATGGGGTACCAAAAACCATCTCCCTGAGGCTGCAGTTGGATGCAAAGCCACCAGCCCAGGCTGCAGCCAGGAGCTCTCTGGCCATGAGCAGCTGGAGGCAGGAAACACTGCTCAGATGCGGCCAGAGCCACAGGTCCTACACCTAAAAGCGTCTCTCTCATTTTCAGCCCACACAGACTCCTGCCTCGGTCATACAAGGCAACTCTCTAGGCTTCAAACTGGGCTTACACAGGGCAAGAATGGAGCCTAGACTTGGTGTGAGATACAGGAAAGGACTGTATCTGGACCTGCTTAGCCTGTGAAGGGTGCCAAGGGATGGCCACCTGCTCTGTAGAGTGACACCTCAATCCCCTGAGATACAGCCTCGAACACAGGCTGAAGGAGGAGCCCAGGCCAGCGTGGGGTGTGTTAATCAGCCTCTGTTTGCCCTGGGACTTCAGGGACGTGGGCAAGGCTGTCCCTCCATCAGCTGTGAGCTGGAATTTGCGATGTAAAGCATTAGGCTAAACTTTCACAGAAGTTTCTGAGGACTTTTTTTCTGGGGCACACTGTGCTTCCTCAGCAGTTTTGGGAAAACGCCGTCGGGATGCCGGGGAGGTGACAGTGCTGAGCTGCCAGAGGCACTGCTTGAAAGTTCAGTTCTACTCTGCATTAGCTCTTCAGTGGGGAAAGGCTGCAGGAGAGGTTTACCTACTGCAGCTCCTGGGCCCAGCACAAGCTCCATCTCTCTCATCTGCCTGTCTGCAGCTCTGTAACTTGCCTTCAGAAGCTGCTTCAGACACCAACACAAAGAGGACTTTCTAAAGATGCAGTGATGTCCTGTGGAAGCATCTGCATCAAGCATTTGCCAAAGCAGAGGTCAAAGCTTCCTGCAGAAAACCTGCAAAGTGAGTGGCAGCCCCTGAGATCACCTCAGCAGTCAAAAGGATGCTGTGAGTTAACTCTTGTGGCACATGGCACTGCTGCTATGGTTTCCTGAGCAAAAGAGTTCATTCATGTTGGCAGTATCTGCAGCAGTGAGCAATTGGCCAGGGCCTGTTCTCTGCCCTGAGGTCAGGCAAGCATGCCCAGAGCCCAGCTCATGTCCTCAGGGCTGACCTCATTTTCTCCCCAGGACAGGCTGAGCTCACCCATTCTGCGGTCGGGACCAGCCCCAGGGCTGCCAGCTGGGACATCCCAGGGCACCATGAGCCAAAACGGTGGCAGGGAATGTGCTAACACTTCAAAACCACATAAGGCTCCGTGCTGCTGCTTGAGGCCATGCCCAGACTCTCTTTGGTTTACTGGTACAGATATCATCACTGGAAATAAGAGGAGAGACTGAAGTGATGCTCTGCTCAGTTTTAAGCGAGGCAAAAGCTTAAATTATTGTCCCTTCCCCCAGCAAACTACACAGGCTGCCCGGGGAGAGCCTTCTGTGCTACAGGGATGAGTGGTCTCTCCTCCCTGCCTGATCACAAATTGATGGGAAATGTGGCAGGGGCGTTGGGCACGGCAAGACTCGTCTTTCCAAGCCCAGAAAAGATGGCAAATTTACAGTTCTGCACTGTTTCCAGAGGAGCTTGCAGTGGAGTTGTGTGGTGTGGCTGAGTCCAGCCCCTCCACGGAGCTGCCTCTCCACGTAATCCTGCCGGGCAGCCAGAGTTCAGAGCCTGGCGGAGCCGCTTCCCTGGGATGACAGCAGCGTGAGTCAGTGACGAGCTCGGTGTAACCTACTTATTTATAAAGACTGTGTACAAAGAGGATTTTTTTCCCTCCTTGGCTGCAGCAGACGCTTCCAGCAGGGAGAAGCCTCTTTGCTCTGAGCTCACAACGAGTTCCCCCAGCGCTGATGAGGCCTCTCTTCTCTTTTCCTTTGCAGGATCCCCTCGGCCGTTTGCAGCCCCTGGAGCCTGCAGTGAGGCACACAGCCCCAACTGCACCTTCCAGCTTGCCGGGGATGGCCGCAGGAGCTGGCTGTGGGCAGGACCCTATTGCAGGCGTAGGTACCTCAGGCGCAACCGAGAGGGAACCAAAACCCTCAAGCTCAAATTGTGACCCCTCTGAAAGACCACACCCTTCCAGTTTCCACCTAAGTCATCGTTCCTTCCCCACCTGTTTTTTTTCTGAGCACTGCATCAGTGTGATCTGTGTAGCCCAGCAGACCAAGTCTCCCCCCTGCCTTGCGTCAGGTACCGGAATGACAGCACAGGGCAGGGTTTCAGACGTGCCAATGCAACGTTCATTTGCCTAAATGTAGTCATGCAGTGCTATTTTAAGCCCATTTGTTTACTCTGCCCAGCCTTTGACTGGCTGGTTTATACTTCCCACAGTGCCCCAAACACAACACCCATATGGGCCTGGCATGTCTGACATGCAGCCCCTGAGAGTCCCACACCCTTCTGGACTGACAGGGAAGGCCTGGGCACGGCACACACATACATGATTAAAATAGCACAAGACATCTCTGCTTCAAGCAGCTAAATCCTTCCCTCCACCAGCTTCAGTGTTTCCCTGGCTAGTCTGCACAGTCCCACTGGTCCAGCTGCTGAAGTCTTGCTATCAGGGGCTAATTTTCCACGTCAGTGCAATTTTAATTTTCCAGAGTTGTGCCTAGTTAGGACTGGTTATTTATTGTTCCAGCAAGAAAAGGACTTGATGAAATGTTCAAAGCCATATATAATAAAGTTCAGGATAACCTGGCACTCACAGGAGCATTGAACAGTGTAGAAATGCCAAAAGCAATATAGGATTTGATAGGACTTGGCTGGCTGCACGGTGTGAATACTTACAGATCACAGATCTGAGTCTTTATGGCACTGCCTCTTGTGTGGTCATTTATTATGGCTTAAAATGGGTGAGCAGTCAGCCTTTGAAGTATTTCATAGCAACTTTGCAGTGGAATGGGTGACTGTAAAATGTGTTATCATTCAGTACTTTAAATCTATTAATGCAGCAAGACCTTCCTACCCTAATGCTTGCTTTTTCTCATGACCAGGTTCTGGTTCTGTTTGCCTTTTGGAGGAACACTGGCATCTCTGGATGTGCATGTAGACACAGGCAAAGTGATAAGCCTGCCTTGCTGATGGCACCACGTAAGTAGGTTTTGATTACAACACAAGAAGTGTTTCATTACACAAACCAACTGCTGTTGTGGTAGAAAGAGCAAACAGAGCTGTGGTTGGAGTAGTTTTCAGCTGCTGAGCCAGTGCAGCTCCACAGGCACCATGGTGGTGCTGCTCCAAAAGGTTTTGACTTCTGGAGCTTTGACATCAGCAGGAAGCAAAGCAGGGAAAGGGCAGCTACACAACAGCAGCTCCCCCTTCTTAACCTGCTCTGCTCAGCCAGGTTGGCTTTTCTTGCTGGGGTAGAGGGTCAGTGCTCAAGATGCAAAAATGCACCTCCTTCTTACACACAGGGAGCACTGGGATGCAGGGATTCAAATCCAGCCACAGCTCCACCACCCTTAGGCATGTGGGGCATCCCAGAAGTCAAGGAGACCCGAGGGCCAGTGCAAGCAGCCAGCTGGCCCATGGTGGTGGGGCTTTGTGGGGCAGTGAGGTGGGAAGGTCCCTGTGCTGAGCAGATTTTGCCATCCACCCCTCTCTTAGAGCTGCGCCTTCTGGGACCTACCCAGTCCTTGGCCCCATAAGGAGCTAAGTCTGGAAGCAGAGAGATGGGCAGGGTTAGAGGGGTAGTGGGGTCAGTCTGACAGAGGGTATGGCACATTGCCAGAGCAAGAGAAGGTCTGGCCTGCAGCCCTTTACAAAGTCTGGTCTGCAGACGTGTCTGTCTGAGTCCTTACAAATCCATGTGATTTCTTGGGGATGGAGATCAGAAGTGGCTTATTTTTGCAAGGAAAAAAAAAAATAAAAGGTGGGGGGTTTTAAAAGCCTGGACTCTCTGTCAGCTGAAACGGGAAATCCAGGAGAGAGGGAGAAACACGAACTGCCCATTGTTATTTACACAAGAACCCAGCAGTATGCTGGACTGTGAGCACATTCCCTGATTTTCTCTGGCACACAAATGTAACAGAGCCATGAAACATGAGTTAACATGACAACTGAGACCTGTGGCCTGCGGGTCTCAGCGTTTTCACTCTCCATTCCCTTCCCTTGCCCCCAGCACAGAAGCCCTGTGAGAGCCCATCAGGCTCCGACAAGTCACTGAGGCTGCAGCAGAAGCAGAACCCCCAGGCTCCCCCAGCAGCAACCAGGGATGCAGGAGCAGCTGCCATTCACTCTCACGTATGGCCCAGCTCTTCTTGTGAATGGCAGAGTCTTCATACTGAAGGCCAAATACCAAGGGAGCTCTGGATGTGTTTAAACAAAGCTAAGCTTAATTAGAGCTGCTCAAAAATTAAATGCAGAAACAGAGTGTATTTATGTTTGCACTTAGGAATATGTGAGGCTCTCAGGCAGATCTAGGTCAGCTCAGCTCAAGCAGAATTACTGAGGAACACAGCATGTGGGCAAACATTGTTCTGCCTGTTCAGTGGGAGCGGGGTAACTCCTACAGGAGCTGCATGCTCCCCCACTCACAGCACTGGTCTTCAGAGCTGCATGAGGCACAGCCAATGCCAAGGGCTCAGAAACCTCTAGTTATTGTTCATGTAACAGATTCTGGCTCGTTTTGCCTTTTGGCTTGTCTTCTCTCTCTCTCCATATGTGTGTCTCCTTTACAGCTACCACAATGCATCTTATTGCACAGTCATGAGATGCAGAAACTCTTTCTTTTCTGTAATTAAAGCTGAGAGTCTGTTATAATCATATGTCTCAGAGTGCCATCGGTCTAAGAAAAACACCCAACATGTGAGCCTTGAGATCAGTCCTCATATATTTCCACCTCCCAGTGGCATTGCTGAGCTGTTACTAAACAAAAAGGGTATTTTGTATCCTAAGGAATACTCGGGCTTTTGATTTTGTCTGCTGACCTTCAAGTAGCAGTCTGCAGGTCTAGACTCTGCCTAAGACAGCTGCTTGCCCCTGAGTCATTATTTGTGTGGATCCCCTTGTTTAGGTGAGGTTGGGATGTGCTGTGGAGGGTGTAGCACAAGTCTGGAGGCATGGCAGGAATTTGGAGGCATCACAGATCAAAGGTTTGGGAAAGGTCAAGTATTTAGCACGGATGGGCTTTGGGGTCAGCTGGGCTTGAGGTAAGGCCCTGTGACTGCTGCAGGGTATGGGAAATTTCCCTCCTGTTTGCCCCAGAGTTTCCTCCTCCTGCTTGCACAGCAGAGAAGGTCCGTGTCTGAAGAATCAGGGCAACTCTGTAAATTCCAGGAGCTGTCGAAATTCTGGATTTTCATGCCAAGAAATATGAACATTTTCTAATATTATTTCAGGGTGAGTCAGCAAAAACTCAACAGCAGTCCTCATTTTTAATTTGGCCTCATTTGAAATAAGATATTCAGCTTGCAGCAATGATAACAGACCTAAAGGAGCTCTCTGAACAGCCCCTTGGGATATGAGAAAGCAAAATCCTGCTCCCACAAAGAACCTTGCGATTTTTTTGCCTAGCAACTCTTTTTCAAAGGGGAGCTGTGTTCTCAGAAATTTTTGGACAATTCCAGTGAATACATAATACTGGATTCGGCAAAGTGCAGCTCTGCATGAAGCAGGTGCTCAGGGCTTCCAGCTTTCATATTTTTTTTAATCATAGACTGATTTGGGCTGGAAGGGACCATAATGATCATCTCATTCCAACCCCCTGCTGTGGGCAGGGACATCTTCCACTATCCCAGGTTGCTCAGAGCCCCATCCAGCCTGGCCTAGGGGCCAGGGGAGGGGCTCCCCTCTCCCACCCAGCTGGTCTAGCCCCAAGCTGGCTTGGAGTGACATCCCCTGGCTCTGCCTGCTTCACTGCTTTGTGCCCAGCTGTGGTTTGCATGGTCATTATTGACCCTGGTGTGACACACTCTTGACACCCACAGTTCCAAGGGCCTTATTTGTCTTTCCCACCCCACTTAATTGCAGAAACACATCACTGGGACGTGCTGCTTGCGGGCCAGATCTGAATCCTCTCCAAGGCAGGGGGACAGCACTGTGCTGAACATCAGCATCGGAGTGGGAAGGTAAGATCTTACAATTTATCCTGCCTTTTTGTCCAGACACTCACAGATTTAGTCTTCTTTCCCACACCCTTTTTTCAGCACATAAAACAAAGGTTCATTTCCATGACACTCTTTTATGACCTGCACCTAAAATGGAGAAGACATTTTCTAGCCTACAGGGTAGAGGCTTTTCTTGTCAAAAGTAGCAACTTCAATTCCCCTGCTGAGGCTCACATTTTTATAGTAAACCATTCACACCCTTTATTATCTCCTCACTAAATGGTCCAGTGCATTAATTATGATGATAATCCAATATATGGAATGTATTTCAACAGCACTTTTGGGTGAAGAAGCAACACACAATATACCAATTTACGAGTAATTTTCGTGCAATTTGCGTGCAGCCACATCCTGTGAGGTGGGGGGCACTGAACTTTAGATCCTTCTCATTCAGTTTTCAATAATAACAACTTTTCCGAGGCAGTGAGGGTGGCCTCGGGAACAAGGATGCAGGCCGAGGGGTGGAAGGTAGCGCAAGGCAGGGCAGGATAAGGCCCGGCCAGGCCCGGCCAGGCCCCGGGATGGAGGGATCGGGGGTGCCCGGTGCGCCCCCCTCCGGCCGCTGGGGGGCGCTGCGGCCCCGCCGGGCAAGCTGCGCCTCTCGCCCCGCCCCGCGCCCGCCGGCCACGCCTCATTATGCAAATCGGGGAGCGGCTCAGCCAATGGGAGCGCGCCGCCGGCGTTGTATTTATAGCCGCTATTTAAGGAGCCGCGCGAGCCGCTCCCGGCGAGAGCCGCGTCCCGGCCCCGACTCCCCTTCCCCATCCCCGGTGTTGGGAGCGCTCTGTGCTCCCGGCACTGGCCTCCTGTTCATACAGCGCTCGCCAGAGCTTCGCCAGCCGCTCTGCCGAGCGCCGGTGGTTTCACTGTCACCCCGTTTCACTCTCAGCCTCTCCGGACCAGAGCTCAGCGCTGTGGAAAGGCTTTAGTGCCGCCCCCCCGCCTGATAAAGGTTCGGCGGGGAGGGTTGGAAGGGAGACACGGTGATGCTCCAGGGCTGGCGGAGGTGTCCCAGCATCTGTAGGTGTGTCAGATGGCATAATCGTCGGCACTGCCAGGGCAGCAGGATTTTGTAGCTGTTCCGCCCTTAGAGCGGCCCTGGTGATAAAAGCCCCACTCGCCAGCTCACAGAACAGGCACCCAGGGGCTTTCTGGCAAGACCAGCAGCTTTGCGTCTCCATAAGTTACACTTGTCATTTGTCATACAGCTTGCAGTGCTACTGAAATCAGCAGCGTTCCCCTCTTCGTTTGGAAACCCAGCCTGCTGTTTCTGGGTGTGTTCTCTGTTTTCATATATAGCCTTTCATCTGGTTGATACCTGTGCTTGTGTCTCCTTCCCACAGCACAGCTGAGTGCTGATTCTGTAAATAATAATTGCAAATGTCTTTACTCCTGTTTTAAAGAAAAACATCACATCACAGAATGTGCAGAGCTGGAGGCGACACAAAGGGATCATTCAAGTCCAACCCCTGGCCCTGCACAGGACACCCCACAAATCCCACCCTGTGCCTGAGAGCATTGTCCAAATGCTCCTGGAGCTCTGGGGCTGTGGCCATTCACTGGGGAGCCTGTTCCAGTGCCCCACCACCCCCTGGGGGAAGAACATTTTCCTAATACCCAACCTAAAGCTCCCTAAGCTGTTGGCAAGGCAGCTTTGTTACTTTGCTAAGTTATCACAGAATGGCCTGGGTTGGAAGAGACTTTAAAGCCCATCTCTTTCAACCCCCCCCGCCTGGATTGATGCCAGGGGTCGTCCTGACTGAGGTGCAGCACCAGCACTTGGTCTTGTTAAACCCCATGAGATTCCCATGGCCCACAGCTCGACCTTATCCAGGTCCCTCTGGATGCCCTCCCGTCCTTGAGGTGTGGCAGCCCATCACACTGCACGTAATTAAGAGAAAGATATGAACGTGTACAGGGACAAGAACTGCTCCAGCTCTTACTGCTTGGCACAGCAGAGGCAGACTGACACGTTTTCCCCTGGCTTTTTTTAAGATTTCCCTCAAACCAGGAAAAGGAGAAGGAAACTCCACAGCAACCCCAAAGCCTATGTGTGTGTTGAGAGCTGGCTGCCAGCAGGACTTTGGGCAGCCTCATGCCCCTGCTGCCAGTTTGATGGTGCTGCGAGGGCACAGATTGACTTGACCTCTGTTCTGTTAGAGCAGGACAGTGGTTTCCAGGATGAAACTGTAATGGATCTTGGAAAGGGTGAGATGTTGGGAGTAAATCAGTAGTAAAAATGGCAACAAATTACTCATTCTCATTAAGCATTTAAAATTACAATCAATGCCCATTCAATCAGTGCAGAGACTTACTAGAATAGTGATTTTGAGAGCATGTGGGTCAGGCCCTCAAAGGAACTGCATGCTAAAGTATTGCAATGGGTAAGTGCATTTTACAAGGGCTTTCTGGAATTCTTAAGCTGCCACAGTGGTAGGGAGGAAGAAATGTATTCCATAGCTGAAATGTGCTTCAAGTGACCTCGTTTTGTTTGGTTGGGGTTCTTTTCTGTTTTTCTAACTGCACTTTTGTTGGTGTCTGCTTGAGAATTGACTGCAATGGTCATGTGCAACTTTAAAGCTGTAGGTTTTACTACATTATGTGGTTAAACTGATAGGGAATTCCTGAATATAGGGAAATTTATATAGCAATGTACAACCAGTGCATGAAGTAGATGCCAGGAATTCTGTACTTTTTTCATGCTCTGAATTATATTCCATAATGAATGAAAGCACAAACCAACCAGATCCACAAAGAGTGGAGTTAGGCTGGTTGTGAAGTGTCACCAGCAAATACCATCTTCATTCTCACACTGCTCAGGAATAGAAAGGATTCCCCATCTACTCAGTGTGTACAAAGAAAGGGGCTGCTTTCAAACTGAAAAGGACCAGATACCAGCAGGGAGCAAAGCAAGGAAGGAGGTTTCTGCCCATCCCAGCAGAAATGGGATGGAGCTGGGCAGCAAGGCGTGCACAGCAGTCCCCCGCGGCTGCTGAGCAGGAGGCTTTTGTTCTGCAGGGCAGGATCAGGTGGAGAAGCAGGGCCCGTGCTGGCACAGAGAAATGGAGCTCCATCTGTGACAGAGCAGCCCATGAGGATAACTGGCTTTCTGAAAGGCTTGTGCTGAAATTTAGCAGCTGCTGGTGTGTTCTGGCAGGGACTGTACTTGTTGGTGAGTTGCCTGAATCCAGGAGTGATGCTGAGGTCCCACCGTCCCTCTCCCAAGCACTCACCTGTGTGTGTTTGCCTACCTGTAGTGCTACTGAAGTCTCCTTCTAGTTCTAACCTCTGATACACTTGTGGTTGCTTTATTTGTTTTTAAATCACCAGCCCTGATGAAAATTGAATAGCTCAGTGAATGCCTCAGGCTGCTGATGGCTTTGGGAGCAGCACAACCCCGCTTCCCATAATTGTGTCCACACTGGGACTTGTGCCAATAAAGATCTTTTACTGAAGATACTGAACAGTAATCGATGTAGTTATACCAGCATAGAGGGGTATATATAGAGAGGTATGTGTGTATATATATACATATAAAGGGGAAAATCCTTTGGGGTTTGTTTCTTTGCAAATGTTCCACAAAGGTTGAAATTTGGGACTGTCTAAATGCATAAGTTGTCTGGTTTGAGCTGAGTTGGTAGAATTAAGCACTCTAGGGCTGTGGCAGGGATACTGTTACATTGATGTTTCCAATTAATATGGATTCTCTTAGATCACAACGAAGTAAATGCAGCTCTCTGGAGTTTGTAGATATCTGGTGAGAACTGTGCAGATCTAAGGGCTTGTTGGCAGCAGAAGGAGGTGATCTGCTCCCAGCCATCCCCACAAGGCTTCAGGGTGAGTGCTACCAGTCTGTGCCACACATTCACTGTCTCTGTTGCTTGTCAGTCCACAGGTAGAGCTGCCCAAAGTCACTCACACAGCAGAAGACTACTAATGTTGAAGCAAATCACTGAAAAATCACAGGGACACCTTCCAGTAGACCAGGTTGTTCAAAACCCCATCCACTCTGGCCTTGAACACTTCCAGGGATGGGGATGAGGCTGGGCAGCAAAAGTAAGACATTTTTTGTCCCAGAATTACCACATTTGCTTTCCCAGACTGGCTATTTCAAGAAGGCAATAGGAAGATGCCATTTTTCACATACAGCTTTCTGGCTGTTTGTCTCCTGGCTGAAAACTGCTATTCCCAGTGAGCTGCCAGTCTCTGGGAGCACATTCTAATTCTTTTCAGGCAAAAATCAGGCAGGCTGGTTTGAATAGTTGCAATAGTCGGTCTGAGCTCATCTGAAGGGAAAGGAGGAGTGCTCACTGGAACTGCTCCACAAGCAGTTGGAAGAGGCCAACATCCAGCAGAGGGGCTTGGGGTGGTAACAGATTTTACCAGCACAGCCAGATTCAGAAGATGACATAAGTTCACAGCCAAAAGAAAAAAATCACCTCTAGATCCAAAATGCATCATACCCTTACAAAAAGCACTATTCAAGCCTTTTTTTTTTTTTTTTTGAGTAGCAGTCAGACTACTTTAATGTACGTTTTGCTGAATTTTTTCCACCTGTAAATTGCACTAATCTTCAGATCCTTCCACCAGCTCCAGTCCTGCCTATCAGTAGGAGAGCATTAAAGCCTGTGAGCAGGAGTCAGAGTACGAAACCTGGACTTTGTGTGGTGGAGTTTGGCTTGCCATCTCCCTGACAGTGCCAAAGAAGCTCAGCAGGGAGGGCATGCTGACTGGGATCCCACAGGAAACACAAACCCAGGCGAGCTTCTGAGGAAGGTGGTTGCCTTTTTCACTTAGGCTAGGAACCCAGACAGGGTGGATGTCACACTCAATGGACAGTTCTCCACATCAACATTGCAAGAGTGGATTTGGGCCTCCTGGAGATGTGGCTCTCAATGACTCCATTCTTCTCTCTTCTTTTTTTTTTAATTTTTTTTTCCCCTGTCCTTCTGTCTGTCTTGTTAATTATTAATTCAGTGCTTTGAGAGCCACATTCTTCTGAGCGGCTCCTCCCATGTTTCCAACCTGGGCAACTTGTCTTGCCTTATTAGTCTGTGGACTAAAATTGCTCCTTCATAAAGGACTGTACTCTGGAAAGGAACCCAGGTGTCAGAGTGTACAGAAGGTGTGTCATCCCAGCCTTGTGGTGTGTTATGAGAGCCGCCTGCCTTACCCATTATGCAGCTTTTTTACATGACCTCAGCAGCATTTGGTAAAACAGCCTCAGGTTGTTGGGGACTCTGTGGTCTTTCCAGCACATGCAATTAATCAGGAAGGGAAAATAAATCTAGCATCAGAATGAGCATTTTACTGGAATGGAATTGCAATTTCTGTGCATAATTTAACACTTTGGGGAGGGAGTGTTCTCTGCTTGCCTGAAATAATTTAGAGGCCGTTTTGAAATAGAACACATTTGTGTAAATATGTCTTGGGATTAAAGAGCTCACATTTAGTTCCTGCAGCATTACATCTCTGTCTATAGGATATGCCATGCAGTAATCTCTAAACCCTGTTCTGCAGACTGTTTCTCATATGAAGAGACTCAAAATAGTTCTTCTGGCATAGTTTCATTTTTTCCCTCCTAAATACGGGTCTGTAGCATAAAACCCAATGCAAGGTAACTCTGTGCCTGTTTTTTACATGGGAAAACTGAGGGGAAGTTTGGCTGAAAGTGGCCTCAAGCTAGTGGTTCACATTTTTCAGTACTTACCCAGGAAAGGAGCTGTTTTGACATGAGGGTTTCCCCAACTTGCAGCCCTCGGAGTTGCAGCTTGCTTTTTAAAGCTGTCCCAAAGTTACCTGATTAATCTGCTTTAGATCCCAGTGTGTAGTTCAAAGGCTACATCTGTAGTTCATCCTGTGTCCTGTATTAGTAACACAGACCAATTTATGGTCTCAGCAAGAGATCCCGCAGCGACAAAGTGGGTAACAGTTTATTGTATGGAATTTGCAAATATGTTGGGGCCCACTGACATGTCCTATTTACAAACACCTTTGCACCGTCCTTTCTCATTTCCTCTGAAACTGGAGAGCTTGTTTGGGATCAGATGGTGTTGGCCTGACTCTTTGAAAATCTCACCAATTGTGTGTTCAAGGCCTAAAGGATCTCTGGGCATGTGCCAGCACAGCAGGATCAGAATCTCAGGCAACAGGCCTTAGTGATGGCATTTAGAGATCCCTTTTTGCCGTGACAATGCTGTGACGTTGGCTCAGCTAAGAATAGGCACTTGTAATAAGTTTCCCATACGGTGCTTTCAATAGCAGTAAACAAAAGCTCTCTCAAGTAAGTGAGGAGCAGTGTTTTGGGTTTATGCCTTTTTAAAGCTGGAGCTCATTTATTTTACAATTACCCAAAACCTGTTGGGTAGGTTGGGGTGTAGGTTGCCACACTTCAGACTCCAGTCATTTACACTCCTTGCCAGTGGCCTCAGCATTTTACCTTCATGCATGTTATCTGTAAGAGGGCAGAAGCTTTGAGGTTCTCCAGGATGAGGAGCCTCCTTGCTTAGTACAAAAATGCATTTTCAGATACCTGGGCCAGGCCCATTTCGTGCAGTGTCAGGTCCCCCGGCAGGGGACTTGTGTTGGGGACCTGGAGCCCTGCAAAGGGCAGAAAGGAAGAGCCAGGGAGTTCATTCTCCCAATGAGACTGAGAGTTATAGATGATTTAGGGGCCACAACAGCATTTAAGTGGGACTGAAGGGTCACCTAAAAGTCCCTTGTTCAGCTGCCACTGAACTCCAGAGTTGTCCATGCTCACATCACCCTGCTCCGTTTGGTTGTGCCTCTTCTGGAGTTTCATTTTCTATTTTTCCACTCTGAGCTTCCTACAGTTCCTCTTGCAGACAGGTAGCAGCCTAGCTGTTGAGCTTGGTATTCCTTATCCCATTGCAGGAACAGAGTATGAGGCATGTGAGGCTTCCACTGGACTGAGCTCTGCGCATTTTCATTTGATGCCTTGAAGCTGAATCCCTGCTGCTCAGAGGAAAGCTGCAGCTCTGAACCTGACCCCGACAGCTTCCTTGGGGGTTATGCAGTCAGGTCTCTGCTGCATCAGATAAGGCTCACCTCATTTTCCTATCCATCAGCTAAGCAAGAACTTTCAGTCTGCTCAGTTCAGGGTACGGGGTATTTGGGATTGCAGCAAGGCATACTCCTGTCTGGGGCAGGATGAGGAATTCCGTTCTCCCCTGCTTGTCTCCCACTGATGTCCAAATCCACAAGGAGCTGCTGTGTTTTGTTCTTTTCCCCATTTTGTGCCTCTGTTGGAGGAACATCCAGAGCTGGCTTGGTTTCTGCCCCACCCTTGGTACAGCCCTGAAAACATTAGTGGTTCCTGCAGAGCCCCAGAAGGGAACCACAGGATTGATTTTGGCTGTAAGGGATCAAAACAGGGATTTTTAAACAGGTGTCAGAACTGCTACCAGTAAGAGGATTTGGAGGGGGGTGATTGCATCATTGCAGAGCAAGTCAGAATTTTGCCAGGAATTAATTTGGCCAGGGATTCTTAATAAAACTCGGCCAACAGCAAAACCCCACCAGTGCTAACCTCAGTTCAGCCTGGTGAGCTGTTGTCAGTAGTCAAGGGAAAGGCAGATCCTCAGAGCAGACAAAAGCTGCATTAAACCACCTGCATGCCCTGGCACACCAAGGATGGGGAGCAGGTTTTACACGGTCGGGAAGTGTTTTGTCCAAAACACTGCCTGATTTCTGTCATTGATTGAACACCTCGAGCGCTCTTCCCTTTGCCTGGCTGGCTTGTGTGCATGCATTTGGTGCATGGATTCTTGCACAATCTAATCTGAAATTAATTTTCAGCAAAGGCTTACGTGTACAGTGGAGGAAGTGCACTGGCTGAATGGTTTTTGCCCAGGCACCTCCAGTGCCTGCAGAAACCTACCACAAAAAAGCTGTGAAGACTGACAAAAAGATTAACTGAACAAGATGAGTGTGTTATAATATATGTATTTTGCCCTCAGCCCCCACTATGACAACACCTTGTAGCATGAAAGATACTCAGGCATGGGACACAGAAACAAAACTCAGCACTTCCCAACTGCTTCAGTAAAGTGTTCACACATCCAAAAAGTGAAGGCTAACAATATGACAGGGACAGCTGCTGTTCTGTAATGTGTTATCCCTCATCAAACTGTGAAATAATGAGAAAATGACAGTTCCTATCATTATCTCATAACTCGTGGGCTTTATTGCTGGGCTGTTGCAGCTTTACTGTGTTGTTTTGGGCAAGTGATTTAAGCCTGTGGTGCCTCGGTTTCCCCTGCTGCACAATGTGGGGAACACCCACTGCACAGGAGTGACAGGGCAAGGGCATGGCTTCACACTAACAGAGAGGAGGTTTAGACTGGATATGAGGAAGAAAGTCTTTATTGTGAGGGTGCAGAGGCCCTAGCAAAGGTTGCCCAGAGAAGCTGTGGCTGCCCCATCCCTGGTGGCAGTGTCCAAGGCCAGGTTGGATGGGGCTCTGAGCAACGTGGGATGGTGGAAGGTGTCCCTGTTCACAGCAGCTGGAATGAGATTATCTTTAAGGTCCTTTCCAACCCAGCCCATTCCATAATCTGCCCTTGGGAAGCAGCTTGCAACAGCACCTCACAAGTCTTTGTTGGAAGAGCCCACCCATGAGGATGCAAAATGTTATTCTGCAGGTTTTTTCTCAGGAGATTGCGACAAAAAATCAGCCTCATTGAGTGCGGACATCACCCCAAGGTGCTGGGCAGTGCCCCTTCTCCCTCTGAAGGGTGAAGTGAGACAAGTGAGGTACTGCTGGAAACACCTCAGATGTCCCACTTTCTGTCCATTAACAGTTCATTCATCAGCACAAAGGCTCTCAGAGATGTAGAATCAGACACAAAGTGATTGGTTCTCTTTGTATCACAGGGTAAGCCCAGCTGACTTTTCCTTCCTTCCTTCCTTCCTTCCTTCCTTCCTTCCTTCCTTCCTNTAAATTGGTGGGGGTATGGCCCCGTTTCTGAGCTCACCAGAAAAAATTTCAACACATGTAGAAATTGAAATGTTTCAGGTCCTTTAGAAATACTGGGTTTTGTTTCGTGATGGATCAAAATAAAATAATTGGTAGATTTAGCTAGACTTAGGACTCTGGAAGCAAAACCCTGTTCTTTTTCTTTCTTTCTTTTTTTTTCCTTTCTTTTTTTTTTCTTTCTTTTAAAAAGAGGGAGGAATTGCTCTCAGTTTAGGGTTTGAGGGTTTTTTCATATCCATGCAGAGGACAAATGAAAAAAATCAAAAAGGTGTGCCAATCACTACGAGGCATTACAAAAAATGTACTTTAACCCATGGTAAGGGAAAACAGAGCCTGAAAATAGGAGTTAATTCAAACCAGAACCTGAGATCCAAACACTGAATATTTTTGAGGACTTCTGAAATCCAAACATTGGTACTGCAGACTTTTAAATAATAAGGCAGAACTATGTGAAATGCCAAAAGTTGAGATTGTTTTTTCACATATGGCTCTCTGTTCCTCAACCTTTTGTCTTTTTTTGTCTAACTCTTTTTCAGTAGCCACAGTGGCCACTTGGGCAGTTTTTTTTTTCCAAAGAGATGCTACAGAAGCAAAAAGAAAAAAAAAAAAAAAAAGAGGGAGGAACTGTTCTATCAATAGGAAATTTCTCCTGGATTTTTATCACATGGTGACAGTGCTACTCCAGTCAGCAGTCTTCATCATCTGCTGTATCACAGGGGCTTTGCACAGTTATTATTTCAGAGTATTCCATATAATACTGAAAACATCCCTCTATTTTAAGTTATGGAAAACCTGCTGTATTTCTGAGGTTTTGGAGCATTGCAGGGATGATTTCTCATTTACTAAATGCTCTTTTGCTTATGATATTATCCTGTGATTTTATAGATATCCCAGTGTCATGGCTCAACCCCAACTGGCAATTCCTTTTATTTGTGTCAGACTTTATCTACAGCTTTTCACAGGCTCCAGTTTTAAATGGAGACGAAGCAAAGGAGGTTATGCTTTATCTTTCGTATGCTGTTGTTTTATTAGAAGCATAATTTAGGCATGATAAGACATGGAACATCACAGAAAAGTTCTCTCATGGGGACTTCAAAGCCTTTTTAGCACCCTGTGGCATCCTCTTGTGTGGTTTATTTGGGGGTGAAGGTTGGGAAAATGCCTTCGGAGATTTTGTTCTAGTTTGGATGGCTAAAAAGAGAATGGATATTTGACTGCAGGGTGGAAATGAGAAACAAAGAGAGCAGTTCACCCCTTCCCAGTGCTGTGACCCCTTGGAGGCTGTGCAGCTGTTCAAAGGGGACATCACACAGCAGAACTGGCTTTCCTTGGGGTTTGTGCTGGAAGGGAAGGTAAAGCAGCCTGGGGAACTTCTGTCTTGCTCCAAACATGGGCAAATGCCAAGCCTGAGGAGGGCAGAGGTTACCCTGAGAGGATTTCACTGATCCTTTGGATACAATCCTCCAGCTGGTTTAATTTAGGCTGAACACAGGGCTGGTCCTGCAAAGAGCCAAACATGAGAGGCCACTGTGGTGGTCTAGAACAAGGGAGGTGCCTTGATGTAGGGTCTGATACAAACCTGGAACAAATCATATGAAATCCTTTCAGCACTTTGAGCTTAATGTGAGGGTATTGAAGGTGAAACTGATGGCATTAAAACCCTTTCTGCTTCCTTAGCTGCAGAGCAGGCTGTTTACAGCAAAGATTATAGACCATGGAAAATCGATTCAGGGGGTGCTGAGCTCAAATCACGCTGCAGTGCTCTGCTGAAATCATCACAGGCCCATTAGAACGAGTGCTAAGTGCTTGTGTTTTCAGTGCTGCACAGGACTTAGGGGGACTTTGCCTATCCAGAGGGAATTTCCCAGGTAGAGGCATTACAGAGCTGAATTTCCCTGAAATCTGCAGAGCCAGTTTGTAGTCACACCCCTACTTCTGACAGATAGCATTTCCAAATTCCATAATGAACACCAGCAGATGGGTTCTCCTTTGGTGATGTAGCAGAAAGTGGTTTTCTCCCAGGGACAGCTGTGTTGGGAATAAGTGGTTTGTTCCCACATATCCACACAGAAACTCCTGCTCTCCTGTAACTATACTGGCTTCATTTTTAATTGCAGTCCAGGCACTTGGCACTTTCACAATTAGCAGCTGTGAACAGACATGATGCAAGGATTTCTGCTCACCTAAAGTTCTGCTTTATGCCTGATTTACATGTACTGGCTGAGAAAGTAAAAGAACACGTGCTTCCTAAAACCTACAAGGTAAATTTTCTTTGGAATGAGAGTCTGAACCTCTTTAGTGGGACTTCAGCAGGACATTCCTGAACCCTCAGAATTTAGCACCAAAGCTGCTGACGTTTCCCAGAGAGCTTGATGCAGTTGGAGGGTAAGAGCTCAGGGATGCTCTGTGGTGACTCTCCTGTTCCATAGAGGAGTTGCCAAAACCATGGAGGTTCTGGTGTCACACTAATGGTGAGCTAGGCAAGCTCTGTGACCTTGACTTTGAGGCAAAGTCATGTCAGTTTTTGGGCATCCACAAGGCTGGATGTGTCTTTTAAGTCTAACTGTTTTTTAGGTCTTGCTGCTGTTGTTGCTGTTGCTTTTCAGAAGTGATCTCAGCTGCAGGTCTGGGTTTCAACCTCCCTGGGTTTTTTATTTTTTATTTGATAGTCAGGTTCAGCCCGTCACCACAATGGTGGAAGAGTAGAGAGCAAATGGGACAATGTGTCTAAGCACTAGAGGTGAAATACTTGATTCCTTGTCTGTGGGATGTTCCATGATTGCAGAAATACTGCTGTTTGCCATGAAAGATGGTAGTAATGAAGGTGAGGGTGATGCTGTAGGGCAGGACACTGATATGGTCTCTGGATAATCCCCAGGTATTTCACAGGACTGTGGAAACAGGAGTAGGTGCAGGAGGGGACTGTATGAAAACAAGCAAGGTGGGGAGAGTTTCTGTAAAACAATCAGATGAATTCACAAAGCTTTGGAAAGCAAGGCAAAGGGAAACAGGGAGCAGTCATTCTTGAGGAAAACCTCATTAGGAGATACAAGAGGTGCCTCCTGTTCTGCCAAGGGCACACGCAGTTCAGGTGGGGCTAGAATACAGGTGCATGGTGTGAATCCTGCCCCTGGAGCCTTCCCGTTTCCTTGGGAATCAGTCCCTGGCTGGAGGTGAAGCCTTGGGCTCACCTCAATAACGGGGAGTGCATGGATAAGAACTGTCCTGAGTACCAAGTTTCATTTCCATCACCCGTGGCTTGTAGGTGTAGGAGGTTGCTCGCCTGCTTTTGATTGCAGATCTAGGCCTTTGCTGGCAGATGTTCTTCTGAATTGTTGCTCCTGGAATCTGGTATTTCTCAATCTTTCAAACATGCCAGAACTTGGTTAGCAATGAACTCTTCTCACCAGACGGGAGCATATAAAAAAGCCTTCACAGAAACCTCTGATCAAACTGATCACTCGATTAGATTGTCTCCCAGGGAACTGATCCCACGTAATAATCGTAGTGAGAGGAAGTTGTTCTTGCTTCACCAGAACCATATTGTTCTGCTGCAGATCTGCTCCCTGGCAGGACTCTTTGATCCCTTTAGTGGAAGTAACGTGGTGTGTAACCAGGTGGGGAGTAGATATTGCACTCTCAAGTGCATTTTTGATGAGGTAATGAAGGGGGAATGTGAGTCTGTATTTTTGTTCTTGTCTTCTGAGTAATCATGGTGCTCTTCTGCAACATTTAGAAAATCTAACCTCTGAAATGGTTTGTATGTGCAACATCTGAAGTAACACACCCAGCAGAGAGAAACAAGAAGTTAGAGCAGTGACCTGGGCTCTGATTGCAGCTGTGACAGAGATGTTTATGTCCATTTAAGAAGTTTACATACAACTTCCTGTGCCTGATATTGCTATACAATGGGGATAGTTGTGTTTCCTTTATTTAAAAATAGTGGTTGATAATGCTTGGACAATGTGCTATGTATGAGTACTGTGCATGCACATTGACCTGTAAAGCTCCCTTGGGATTGGACATAAACCCTTCCCTGCATTTTGGATGGGCCAAAAGCACAAAATCATAGAAAGACTTATGTTGAAAGGGACCTTAAAGTTCATCCAGTTCCAACCCCCTGCCATGGGCAGGGACACCTTCCACTATCCCAGCTTGCTCTGAGCCCCATCCAACCTGGCCTTGAACACTTCCAAGGACGGGGCAGCCACAGCTTCTCTGGGCAACCTGTGCCAGGGCCTCACCACCCTCACAGGGAACACTTTCTTCCTCATATCCAATCTAACCCTGCTCTCTGTCAGTGTGAAGCCATTCCCCCTTGTCCTGTCACTCCAGGCCCTTGTCAAGAGTCTCTGTGCATCTTTCCTGTGGGCTCCCTTCAGGCACTGCAAGGCCACCATGAGGTCACCCCAAAGCCTTCTCTTCTCCAGGCTGAACAATCCCAATTCCCAGCCTTTCCTCACAGCAGAGCTGCTCCATGCCTCTGATCCCCTTGGTGTCCCTGCTCTGGCCTGGCTCCAGCAGCTCCCTGTCCTTCCTGTGCTGGGCCCAGGGCTGGATGCAGCCCTGCAGGTCGTCCTTTAGTACTCCTCCACCAAAGTAGAGTAAGAAATTCCCAGTTCTTCACCAAAGTACAGTCAGATATTCCCAGTCCAGGATCCCCTTGGTCTGAAGGGCAGGAAATCAGCCCAGCAGGGGTTAATGCAGCGATGACCTTTCCAGCTGGACTCCAGCTGCTGGTCCCAGCTGCCAGCTGCAGAGAAGGGAAGGGGGTGGAGAGAAGTGCTGCTAGTCCAAAGGTAGGAAAGGCCTCCTGTTGCAGAAATTAAAGGTCTCTCATTTTGCCACGTTCATTTGTCTTCTCAGAAGTCTATTCTACTTTGTTTCTCTCGTTGCTCATTAGTGAAGGAAGATTCTTTTCTAAATTTGAAGGTGGAGACCATCCTCAGTAATGAAAGCAAACAGAGCACACACCGTGCAGAAGTGCCTGAACATGAACATTCACATATCGAAGACTCACCTGTTCCTGACATAGCTTTGGATCAGCTCTGACTTCAATCTAAGATAAAATGGGTGGTCTTTGTGCCTGTTCTCTTCCATTCACTTAAATGCAAACTTTTGTCCCTGAGGACGACTGAGAAACTTCCTCCCTAAATGTGTATTTTTTTAGATGTGTTTCTGTAGCGGCTGCAGAGTGAAGCTTAATTGATTTGTGTAAAGTCTAGGAGTCATAAACTCTAAAAAATGTTTCAGAAATTATATCATTATCCATTTTCACTGTCAAACCCTGTTTCCTTAGAGACCAAAAGGGCTGACAGCCTCTCTTTAACATGACAATCAGTTTTCACATATCTCCCTGAAGATCTGAAAGCAGACTCTACCTTCACTGCAATTATGAGTCAGCCTTTATGCTGAGGGTGACTCAAATAATGCAACCCTGGCACCTGTTCCATGCCTGCCTGGGTTTGGGGAGCGCTGGTGGTGGCACAGGGAGCAAAGGTAAGCGGGAGTGTGTCCCTTCCCAGAAGCTGTTTGTGTTGGGAGATAAAGAACAAAAGCTGCTACTCTAAGGTACTCCCAACACTGCAGCTGGAGGAGTGGGGCATTGTAAGGGAGGTCTTGTATCACTTGCCTCGCAGAGGGAGCGGCCTCAGGGATGGATGCCAATGCCTCTCACACTTCCTTTGGCACCTTATTTTGCCTGCTCTGTGCACGTTTAGGGGGAAGGAGGAGGGAAAAATTAAGTCAGCTAATTGTATTGACACTACTGAGGCACCTCATGGATGAAAAGCACTATTTAAGAGTTCGTTATTATTATTATAAAGGGGAATAAAAAAAAAATTCCTCAAGAGAGGAAGATGCTCTGCATCTCACCCAGTCATGCAACTGCAGGCATGTGAAGGGGGGGAAAAATGAGGCTCCACTTCACACTAACAAGGAGGTACCAGTGTTAGGTTTTGAATTGTCCTGGCAAATTTATGATGTGCAGCTGCAAATAACATCCCCAAACCCAGAAGTGGTTGCTCAGCTTTCCTATGTATATCGTTGTCTGAAGTAATTAATCACTGCCACATGAAATCTCAACCAGGATGCCTCTCAGACAGGTATCTGCCTTCAGTGTGGTTGCCATGTGCGTATTCCTGTGAAAAAAATGTTCAAGTGTAGAGAAATGCTGCTCAGTGAGTATTTGCACTTGGTCCCGTCAGGTAGAAAAGGCATTTTACACCTCCTCAGAGACAGTTGTGACACATCAGGCCTGGCACAGGGATAGGTATTTCCAAAAAAAAAGGTACAGTTTCGGGAGGTGAGGTTTGAAACCAGGAAGCAGGGCCAAGCTGGGAGAAGAGTGAGATGTGAATCTGAGCAACTCCCAGACAAATTCCACACAAAGGTGAAGCTATGGAGCTGGTGTGGTTCTACCAGCTGTAAATGCTGCCTGAAGGCAGGAGTGTGCACAGGGATCCAGTCTGACCATGTGGGTTAAGAGTGGATCTACAGCTTATCAGCTTAGGGAGGAAGGAGGAGAGGAGGAGGGTTTAAGGATTTCATCACAGGATAAATGGTTTTCTTTCTGTCTTTTTTGTCACCTCTTCTTCATAAATCTTTACAAGATATTATGAATTTTGGATTGCTTATATTTTGAGCTTATTTTGCTCTGATTTGCTTTTACATTACTCTGGCTTATGGTAAAAGCAATTGCAAGGTAAAGGTCTCCCATCGAGATAACCCTACCTGCATGAGTGGGAGTGTTAAAATGAGGGTACTGGAATTCTGTCACCCTGCCAGCAGCTCAAAACCTTTCTGCAGGATAGCCGGAAGCTTTCCAGTATAACTCCGGTGATCCACACGGGGCTGTTTACATCTCATATTTCAGGAGCCCTGGTGTAAGTGTTTCCTGGTGGCTGGTGTTAATCATGATAATCAGAACAGTGCCAGCAGCCCAGAGCCATGGAAGGGATTTTCTGATTGCGGTAGTATTGCGTAGGATCCGTGCATGTTTGCCAGTGAGCATGAATCACAGTCTATTCCTGATAAGTGCAGTGACAACTGTAGTGCTTCAGTGACAGGAAGGGAAAATTAAGAGTGGTTTCGTTTTTCCTGTGTATTTTGGGTGTATACCTTTGCTAGCAGAAAATAGTCTCAAAAAGAAGCATTCTGCCAGGACAAGGAAGGCAAGAGCCTTCCTGGATGCATTAGAAGAGCTTTACCAGCAGGTTCAAAGAGGTGATCTTCCCTCTCTGTTCAGCACTGCTGAGATGCATCTGGAGCGCTGGATCCAGTCCGGGGGTCCCCCAGCATTAGGAAGACATGGAAATACAGAGTGAATCCAGCAAAGGGCCTGTAAGGTGATTAAGGGATTGGTGTATCTGTCCTACAAGGAGAGGCTGAGAGTGTTGGGCTGACCAGGCTTGGTGGGTTTTATCCATCTGTGTAGAGAACCAACAAGACGATATAAAGAAGATGGAGCCAGGCTTTTCCCAGTGACATGAAAAGAGGCAAATACAGGAGAATCTACCTTAAATAGAAAAAGTCTTTTTTACTGTAGGGGTGATCAAACACTGAAACAAGTTGCCCAAAGAGCTTGTGGAGTCTCTGACCTTGGAGGTCTTCAAGATCCAGATGGGCATAGTCCTGAGCAGCCTGATCCTGCCTTGAGCAGAGGGTAGGATTAGATGATCTCTGGGGGTGCCTGGAGAAGTAATTACCTGTAAGACCAGGTAGCCAAACCATAATGTACCGTGTTGGAATATGTGTGAGGTCCATAAACCAGACTCTGAAAACTGTGGAAAGCTCTTCAGAGAGCCACTGATGATGTGAGGAAAAGCCCTAATGAACTCAGAGTGCTGCTGGTTGCACGTGACCACACAGAGGCTGCCAGGTCAGGTTCATCCCTAGTTGGTCAGCCACAATCTGGGACAGACAAAAGCACCTTCAGCTGACCTGTCTGGTTGTGTGGCAAAAAGGGACTGGTAGCAAAGCAGGCAACACAGGAGGCTTACACTATTTCAGGTCAGGTGTGGGAAAAGCAGACACCCACCAGGAAGCCTCAGGTTCAGGTTTTGGGGAGGTGAGTGGAGCTGCAGCAACAGGGACAAGGAGCCAGACAGGCCGAGCGGGGCACGTTGCAACAGAGGCAAATTAACATCCAACATCCCAGGAGCAGCTCAGCTGTTGCATCACCTGTCTGTAGGGCACTGTGTTACAAGGAACTCTCCTGCGGGGTGGTACCTCACACCTTTCCAAAGGCTGGGAGATGGCTCCACACCACCTGACTTAACTCACAGCGAGAAGGAGCAGGCTTGGCTTTTTCCAGCCTCTAAGCCCAGAATGGGCATTACTTACAGATCTCCTTTTGCCAAAGTTTTGCATTATTTCGGGGACACTTCACCAGAAAATCTGAAGCTTCAAGAAGTAAAACAATGCCACTATGATGGGAGTGTATGTTAAATTTCTTATCTTTGTGGAGAAATTAGTTAATAACAAGAGAAAAAAGAAACAATGCCTTTTATTTTTGCCTGAACAGGGGACAGAAAGGAAAGAAATCTCAGGATATCTACTCTCTTCAAGAACACATCCAGAGAGAAAAAGCCCCTTTATCCTTTTCCAGGTGAGAAACTTCCTGATAAATACATCCAGACGTTCAGTCTGGAGTACACCCTATATCTTTAGATCGTGTTTAGAGAGTAAAAAATGTCAGCCTAGGAAGATATTCCAGCTTTCCATTTCTCTTCACATTTATTTATGCCCACCATATTTACCTCCAGTTTATATTTAAGGCAAGCAACTGTATTGAATTCTTCCATTTCCACCCTGTCCCTCCCCTCCCAGTATTGATCCATCAGCAATTTCATAATTTCCCATTGATTCTCCAGGCTCAGTCACCTTCTGGGCTTGATCCCTGCTAAGTTGGTAACCCAAGAAGGTTTAAACTGTATTTCTCAGCAGCGTGCTGACCTCATTCTGAGGTGTGTCCTCCCTCAGTGTGCAGATGTGTGAGCTGATGAGTACACGTCGTGTACAGTCATATATGGGATCCATGCAGCGAGCTCCTGATAGGAACTGCATCCCAGGGCAGTCAGCCCTGTCTGGGTGACAGAGGGTGTGGGGTGAAGAATGTTCTATTAGAGAGAGACTTCTCCAAACAAACAATTGGTGTTTGTGCCACGTGGGTGGGCTGCTCGGCCCTTTCAAAAGGCTTTCCAGGGCACAGAAGTGTTTCCAAAGCAGTCCTGCGGCTTTGCCTGGAAGCAGAAAGGAAGGGACAGAAAGTTCTTCATGTTGGGGGGACCCCATTAGCTAATTAACAAGAACGATGAGCTGCAGATCAAGGCCTTGACCACACCTTTGCCCTCTGGGCAAAACCTAGGGAACACAAGGGGACACAAGGCAGCTCATTGAGCTGCACTGTGCGTTTGTGGAAGACTGCCACTGAAGCCATCTTTCCTTGTGCTAAAATATTTTCAACTTACTGAGAGAAATTTAATTCTTCCCATATACACATCAACAAATAACTTGATCCCACCCACGAATATGCAAACAAATGCATAAGTTACGCCAAGTATTTCTCCCTCTCGCTGCCAAGTAAGAAAGGGAGATTGTTACTGTGACTTCTGTTTCCAAATACTTGGGAGGTGCTCCAATTCTGCAGCGAGGGGGACTATATAATACCTAGGCTGGAGCTGAAAGAGCTCCAGCAGCAGCTCAAAGCCTGGCTGAAATAGCTGAGTGGTGAGATTCTCCCCCTAAATGATGTTAGCAGTGCTCTACCTTTAAGTGGAAGGACACATCCACCTCCTTGAGCGCAGCTACCTTGCTAATTGCAAACAGGCTGCAAACATCCCAGCTGCTGCCCTACGGCCTTGTTGGGTGTGAAACTGAGCCCAGCATAGCCCAGACCTTGCCCAGCTGCCCCCCTCCTTGCTCTGTTCTATTTTGGGCTGTGGTGAGGTGCTGGGACCGAGGCGGTGGACAGCAGCTGGAAGAAAAGGCCGGTTGTTCGGCAGGGGAGGTGCGCCCTGGGACACGCCGTAGGGAGGATGTGTGCTTGGAAGATGTGCAGAAATCATTAGGAGGGTGTGTACAGCCCAGAGCGGGGGACCCAGCCACAGGAGGAAGGAGCCAGGGAGGGGAGAGTGAGGGAGGATGAGGGTGGAAGGCCCAGGGGTGGAGGAACAGAGACTGAGGTAGGAACTGGGACTACAAAAGTCACTGCTAGATGTAAAACACCTGAAGATAAACTCAAACTTTTAAATGTTGATCTAGTCACCTCAGAAGAACTAGATCTTCAGGCCCAAATGGGCTGAACTGAATACATAACCTGTGGTGAGAGTAAAATCTGTCAAAGTCATCTTTCTGAACCCTCTAAACTTTGCAGGGCTGGGATCAATCTGGCTCTAGAGTATTTAATACCATAACTTCTCTAAAATAGTCTCACAGGGGTTGTTCCATTGCAGGGGGTGCCTTAGGTCTGCCCCAGACAGTGTCCTAAAGAGTTTCCTGGTCTGAGCTGGGAGCAGGTGGATGAATCATCTTTATACCAAATCTGGATTTCTCTTAGTGTCAACAAAACTAAAAGAGCAGCAGCTCTTTTAGGACACCCCACAGCACAAAGAGGTGAAGCCTAGCAGCCAGAGCTGGATTTGGCCCACAGTGTTAAAGGAAGCCTAAATCACAGAAGGGAGACTGTGCAGCAAAAACACGCAAGAGGGTGTGAGTGAAAGGCCAGAAATGAACCTTCCTGTTTGCTCTGTGTGCTCCACACCTTCTCTGCCCCCCAGCCTAGCTGGGCCAGTGGCTCAGTTCCTGCTCTCCCTGGAACCACTAATTCAATTCCTGGCAGGATTGACTCAGCCCCTCTGTAATTTTGAGGCTGAAGGAAAGTGTGAAACGAAAGATTCAGTGGCAAGGTGTTTGCCCCAGAACGTGTGGCCAAAATTGTCCTGATGCTTTTTGTACATGGCATGCTGAGCTGACTGGTCTCCTCCCATTGGGTCTTCATTCCTTCCTGTGTATTAATTACCTTAATTACTGCCTCAGTATTGCTGAATTAATCACGTGTTTTGAGGGAGGGAGTGTAGTGTATATTTATTATCCACGTCTTCAGTGAGTGCTGGCTGATGTAGTGCTGTTGCCATTTCTGGAGATACAATGATCTACACAAGCTGAAACTCTGCTCATTAAACCCAGCCACGAAGATTCACAGTAGTCCCTTGATTTCAGCTTTTTATGGGTTATTAGTTGAGATGGACTATTTACTCTTGGATATGAAAAAAGCCTGTGGGCAATTTTTAAAAGGATCAATCTGAAATGTCTGTTATTATCTGTCAGGCTGGAAGTGTGTTGGATGGGATTTTTGTTTCTTTTCTTTAAGGGAAAATAAAACAAACACGGGTGTCAAAATGTGACCCAGCCCATGCTTTTTAAAACTCTCCCTTTAACTTTCTAGACTTAAAAACAACCTTTTATATTTTTCCTTTTTTTTAAATAAAATATTGCTAAAAATATTCTCCTGACCTGAAAGTTTTGACTGCCAATATTCAAGGCTTCAAATATGCTTTTATAGCCAAGTTACAAATCTATGAAAAATAGATTTATCACTTAAGTAGAAATTAACTTGAACCAAGCCAAGATCCACGATTCCTTTATGTTTCAGGATTAAATGTTGTTCTTCATTTTCCCTCCCAACTCTTGTAAAGGCGAGATATAGAGACAAATGCTTTTTAAAAATATGTCATAATGCAGGTTCTTAAAAGATAAAGCTCTCAACGTAAAACCAACTCAAAGGACCTTATCATACAGTCCTTTCTCTAATGGTTTTCCATGCTCTAAATGAAATAATGAGAAGTAACTTCAGATGTACCCAAATACAGTGATGGATAAGTGGACTCCTGAGCAATCACAGCAGCAGCAGCATTTAACTTGCTGCTCAGTTGTGTTTCTGCAAATACAATTCCAGCCCTGTGGGACAGATTTCCCTCTTTAGGTCTGTGGATGGGAACATCTGCATCACTCTTTTGACGTTCCCCTTGGAGGGGGTGTCCTGGGAGTCTCACAGCCTGAATCCCCTTGGATTGCCCAGCACACAAAGCTCTCCTCAGAGTGCCCCAGCCTAACCCATGTTCAATTCTGAATTCAAAAGTCATTCACCAGCAGCTTTGTGGCTGACACAGCTCTGGGGGAAGCCCTGCACCCCTCAAGGCTCCCCAGGGCCTGCAGCAGCCAGGGCTGTCAGCCAAAAACCCCCGAGTTCAAAGCTGCTCCACCAGCAGCAAGCACCGAGCTTTGAGCTGAGCTCCTGCCTTCCTCACAGCAACTGTGAGGATGAGGAAGGTGAAGGTAATTGTCAGGGTCAACCCCTGTTAGACCCCAAGTGTAACTGGGAATGCCTGGGAAGGAGTACATCCATGGTGAATCCAACTCTCTCAGAGCCTCAGACATCCCAGCTCCCACCCATCTCATCTCAGAGCCCTTCTGCACCTCCCAGCCAGCACCAGTACTTCGTTTTGGTTGCCTGCCACAAGGAGCTCCCTGCTCTACCCCTGCAGAGCCTTTCAGCCCTCCAGCTCCCACTTCCCCCTGCCTTCTGCTGGGATTGTTTTTCCTACAAAGCCCTTTTACCCCCAGCACACTCCACTCCTTCCTAAGCCCAAACCCCTTCCTCTGACCGTGCCCCAGAAACTCCAGGCTCTCACTAGCCATGTCCGGGCTCCTCCAGCTCTGCCTGGTGAAATGCTGTAGCCTCACATGTTGGCTCTCCTTGCCTGCTACCTGCTCCTGTCACCCCACTGCTTCCAGGCTCTGCCTGAAGTGCCAAAAACACGGACGTGCTCCCATGGGAACTGTGGAAAGCTTGGCTTGGCTTCTGCTCCTTACAATGTGCTCAGATGGGACTCTGGGAGAAGAAAAGGGCATGTCAGAGGAAAAACTGGATCTGTGGTCTCTTCAAGAACCATTTTTGCTGGTTTGGAGCAGCTTTCTTGACTTGTAAAACCTGTAAGTTTTTGTCTGCTTTTTTCCCAGTCACAATGGCTGAAGTTTAAAGCTGTGTATATTATAAATATTTCTATAGCAACATCTCATCAGCATGATCTTTTCTTAAAAAGATCTATGTTTTATCTGTCGTATTCCAGTAAAGTCCATAAAATATCACTCACTGAAAGCATTTCAGAATGCTTGTGAAAAAGGGAAATCAGGGAAGTTCTCATTTTATGTAGCTGGGTAGAGTTGCTTGCAGTTGGTAGCATAAAAGGGATAATAGAAACAATTTTATGTGTAAAACTACCCAAGATTTCAGTAGGCAATTCCAGAGGGTAATTAGGGTGGGAATAACCATCCCTACATTGGAAGAATACAAGAATAGTAGCTTTCAAGCTACTTTTCCATGTTGATATGTCCATGTGGCTTTAGCATCGGCTCATTTGGAACTGGATCAAATCAAACCACAAAAAAGGGCAGAGTAAGGGCGGCCACGTGGGCAGTTCAACCACAATAACTCCACTGACACCCTGGCAAGTGTCACAACAGCTTCCCCAAAGAGCAATGCGGAATTCCTGCGAGCTGCAGCCGGGCAGGGACGCTTGGAGGGCTCCCCTGATGGAGAGGTGGCTGCTGTCAGTTGTAGCTGAAAGAGCTCGAGGCGACGGAAGAGGAAATGACTCAGGCTAAGAGAGGAAAATCATCCCATGGCCCTGTTTGTAAAAGGAGGTGGAGGAAAACTCTCTGTAACATCACCAGCCCCGTGCAAAATATTTTCAAGGTATCATGTTGCTGGTATGAATGACATATCAGTAGATCAGAGGATTCTGTGTTTAGAATATAGATAGACAACAGCTGAAATGTTTGTTGTTTTTTTTTCCCCCAGCCTCCCCTCCCTTTTCCTCTCCTCCCACCCCCTCTTTTCCTTCTCTGCAAAGTTTGGTGGTTCAGATAAACTGAAACGTGGATCTTCCCTTGCCTCCTGTTAGATGCAAAAGGAAATATCTGCAAGCAAGATGTTACAAACCCAAGACTTAGCCATGTGCATCCTTCCTTTATAGAATTCCTGGGTTCAACCTTCGAGTTATACATTCTCGGGGCCAGTAGGATGTGAAATTTGCAAATGAAAGTATAAACAGTTTAATTGTTATTTATTCATAGCCCATTTTGTAAATGCACGATGGTGGCATAACTGCTTACATGAGCCTCAGACAATGAGCCACCAGAAGAAATGTTTTTAAATGAACAAAAACAGGTTTATACATAATTTATAGAAATTCCTTCACACAAAGACGTTTCAGAGCCATCAGTGTGTGCCACGCACTGAGCAATTCTCCCCCCTCACTTTTGTGGCTGTGTCAGAAGTAGGGCACATTTTGGCAAAGATCTGGTACATTTACATTGTGCAAACTTCATAAACCATAGCAACACGGAACCTGCAGCATAAATTTTTCTTACTAAAACCAAGTAGGACAGCTGGGTAGGCAGAGCACATTTATTTGATGAAGTTTGGGTAAGGTTTTGAGGCTGAGATTACTCCTGCTGGGCTAGGGAAAGCTAGGAACAGGCTAAGAAGTAGGATTTGGGTAAAAGGTACAGTGATTTTTCTGTAGGAGCCAGCCTCCTCCACAACGGGCCAAAGGGCAATTAGGGAGTAAGCGTTCACAAATAAAAGCTAAATCCTACCAAAAAAACCCTGTGTCTGGAAGTTCTCATGGACACTCACACTGTGAGCACTCATGAGCACTTCACACTGGGTTCAGTCAATGTTTCTGAGGGAGAGTACCAACCTTCCTCCAGCATCCTTTAAAACTTGTCCCCTGTTCATGAGACTTTGTGACACTGGCTTTTTTCCTCGAGTTCCTGAGCTACTTGTTTGCCACACAAATGGAATGTTTAATGTATTGAAAATTCTCTGTGCCTTTTGCACTGGTTTTTATCATGAGTTTAGCAGCGAAGGAGTATGCTTTGAAAAGGCGTGTTTGAAAAAGACAATAGCATCTCTTAAGGGCCGAGGAGGAAGTCTTGATGTGGCTTCACTAAATGCCGCACAAAATATTTCAAAAATTTGTGAGAACTAGTTCTTGAAATGCTGCGAGAGAAAAGATACATTCTTACCCTGCCCCCACATTGCTAAAACTGTGCTTTGCTAGGTTTAACCTTTGTAGCTCATGCCTTCAGTGTAGGATTTGAGTACCTCAGCTTACACTAAACCCCAGAAAATTCAAATAGTGAAATTCCTTCTCTGCCTCATGGAACAGCTTGTTTGGATGAAAATACACATTGTTATTCTCCATAAACATACCTTTTTTCTAAAATGTAATCTTCTATTTATGCTCAAGATAGATCGTCCCTCACTCCCTGTTTCTGTCACAGTACAACTGTTAGGACACCAAAGCATTCCAGGAGAGTGGCAGCAATTAAACACAGCAGGCGTTGATTTCATTGCCAGGAGAAATGTGGGTTCTTTTTTAGGTACAGTCAGGGATGAAGTGCACCCTCAGCAAATTGCAGATGACACCAAGCTGAGTGGTTTGTTACCACACCTGAAGGACAGGATGGCATCCAGAGGGACCTGGGAAGTGGTCCATGGGATTTCATGAAGTTCAACAAGACCAAGTGATCCCTGGGATCAGTCCAGGCTGGGGATAAATATATCCACAGCAGCCTTAGGAGAAGGACTTGGGGGTGCTGTGGGTGAGAGCTGGCCCTGCCCCAGCCGTGTGCGCTGGGACCCAGAACCCCTGAGCTGGGCTGAGCCCAGAGCCCCAGGGCAGCAGGGGAGGGGGAATTCTGCCCCTCTGCCCTGCTCTGCTGAGACCCCCCTGCAGGGCTGCATCCAGCCCTGGGCCCAGCACAGGAAGGACAGGGAGCTGCTGGAGCCAGGCCAGAGCAGGGACACCAAGGGGATCAGAGGCATGGAGCAGCTCTGCTGTGAGGAAAGGCTGAGGGAATTGGGATTGTTCAGCCTGGACAGGAGAAGGCTTTGGGGTGACCTCATGGTGGCCTTGCAGTACCTAATGGGAGCCCACAGGAAAGATGGAGAGAGACTCTTGACAAGGGCCTGGAGTGACAGGACAAGGGGCAATGGCTTCACACTGACAGAGAGCAGGGTTAGATTGGATATGAGGAAGAAATTGTTCCCTGTGAGGGTGCTGAGGTCCTGGCACAGGTTGCCCAGAGAAGCTGTGGCTGCCCCGTCCTTGGAAGTGTTCAAGGCCAGGTTGGATGGGGCTCAGAGCAAGCTGGGATAGTGGAAGGTGTCCCTGCCCATGGCAGGGCGTTGGGACTGGATGATGTCCAAGGTCGTTCCCAACCCAAACCATTCCAGGAGTCTATGACCTCGTGCACTGCTGCACTTAAAAAGTGCCACTGCAAGACTTGGATCTCAGTTAAATATGTGCATCTGTAAATACAGGCAGGACATACATGCACAAACGTGTCTATGGACACATGGAATCTGCAATCAAGGGAAGTCCATGGAAAGACCAGCACTGACTTTACTTCATGTTAATCTTCAGTTAAATTGATTCATTCTCCCTTTTGCTTTTATGGAGCTGCCAGGCAGGAGCTCTGTTTGTCTTTGTACAGTGTCTTGCACAATAGGCCTTTTGAATAAGATTTTACTATCTGATTACTGCATATTAATGTCTGTGATATAAGTTTATTACTCACCTAGCCAGCCTTTATCTTGTTTCACCTTGAGACAAAGGAACTGCAGAGCAGGCTTAAAGAGAGTTGAGTTAGATTTCTGTAATGCTCTCTAATTGTACTGTTCGGCCACACACAGCCTCCATTTCTGCCTGTGATGTCAGATGATACTAATTATTTCTCTGCCTCCACTAAATATTTTGTTAATGAACACTTAAAGGAATGGTCGAGCATAAGCTGCAAAGTTCAGGTAATATGAGTTTATGTTTTCAAAAAGTAATGTTAATTTTAGCCCCAACCAAGTTTTCTCTTAAATTAAAAAAAAAACAATGCCAGAACACTGACTTGAACATCATGAAAAAAAAATGATATTGCAGAGTGATTCCTCTCACAAAGCTCAGGGAAACTTTGATTTGAACTTTTTCTACAGAGCATCTCTCTGTTGAAAGCTTTGATAAAAATGGAAGAGTGATGTAAGATGAAACTGGCCCGTAAGGAGCAGAGGCTGGAGAAATATCTGTGAGACACGTGCAGACTGAAGAAGAAAATCAAAAGGCAAGCAAGTCAGAAATTGCTCTTTCATTTAGGACTGTATGTGCCAAGGAGGAATTTTCATCTCAAAGAGAACTGTTGAGGAAAATAGCAAGGTAAGCTCGTTCCCTGCTGCCTTCTGTCAGTCTGACAACGGGCTCTCAAAACCAGTTTGAAATGGTAAGATCTTCCAGCTTTAAGATGATACAGCAAGAATCAAATGGAAAGATGGTAGGCAAAAGGGAATGTAGGAAAAAAGTCTTGCACAGCATGTGCTGTCAAAAAAGAGTGAGTTAAGTGAGCTAATGGATAAGGTGAGGTTTGATTAGATTCTGTGATAGAAAATCTGTGAGAAAAAGCATAGAAAGCAGAGAAATTATTTTACTGCCTTGATTATTGCCCATCCCCACCCCCCAGCCCCCAAATCTCTTTGTTCTATTTTTCACAACCACAAGCCCTAAATAAACACCAGAATCCTCACTAATTATGTATGACAAGGTGCTCTGAGAACTGCTTGGAGGTCAAATATATTCCATGGTGTCCTAAAAGCTGTGTTCCACAGTCACTCCCTCCCCATAATTGTAGGGTGAGGACAGGGGTAAGTCTTCAGGGTCTTATTTTTGGTGAACTACACCATTTGTACAATGACATTTTGCAGCCTTCTGTCATCATTTTTTCCTGGGTCCCAAACAGATTTCTAAGCTTTACCAGCAGTGCTGCTTGATGGGAATTTTAGAGAAATTCCTCAAAAGTCTGTAGGTGACATTCCTTGTCACAGAACCACAGAATAGTTGGGGCTGGAAGGGACCTCTGGAGATCACCCAGTCCAACCTCCTGCCAAAGCAGGGTCCCCTGGAGCAGGTGACACAGGAGTGTGTCCAGGTGGGTTTGGAATGTCCCAGCAGAAGGAGACTCCAGGCCCTCCCTGGGCAGCAGTTCCAGGGCTCTGCCACCCTCAAGGTACAGATGTTCTTCCTCACGCTGAGGTGGAATTTCTTGTGTCTGGTTTATGGCCATTGCTCCTCGTCCTGTTGCTGGGCACACCCGAAAGAGCCTGGCACCATCCTCTGAGATATATATATGCATTGATGAGATCCCCTCTCAATCTTCTCTCTTTGGAGCACCACATCAGTTTAGCAAACTCTGGTACAGAACTTTCCTCTGCAGGCACTGAGGAAGGAGGAAGACCATCTTCTCTCTTCTTTTGATCAGCTGCAACTCTATCCTCATTTTGCTTAACACACTCTCTGGTGGCTCGTCTTGTCTAGTTTTGAATTATTCATACAGTCAGACTTGAGCATCAGATAAAAGAGCAGCAATTTCCTGGGACAAAATTTTGGAAATATTTCCATATTAAACAGCAATTAGTGAGAATAAATGAGGAATCTATAAACTGATCAATTACTCGATCATATCCTTCTTGCTTTACTTAGGAAGCAGTTCCTTGAGGCTTGGTTCTTTTCTCACTGCCAATTGTGTAATTATTGAGCAACTATAACTGGAGTCACCCCAGAGTAAAACTGACTTCCGTGAGAGCTGAAGCAAGCAAACTCTCCAAGAAAAGCAAGCAACAGTCAGGCCTTAGCTAGAATATTTCTGTCCCTTAGCCAAGAGACAGCAAATTTTGGTGCCTTGTAGGTCAGGTTTCCTCTCTCATAGCAGGATGCAGAGGTGCTGACTTGGGTGTTTCCTTAGGGTAACGTGTCTATTTAAAGAACATACAGACACTTGCTGCTTACCACAGGGGTGGTTATAAACAGCACACAGTCAATTCCCCTTTGCAGAAACACTGCAGCCTCGTCCCAAGGGACAGATGCTTTGGTGTCCTTTTTCTTCGGGGTGCTCACAGAACCAAGAGGCAGCTGTTGGGACACATCCAGCACCCCTTTCTCTCCCCCACCCCTGAATGTGAGTGGGGGGAACCTTTGCCCAAGGCTCTGACCCTGTGGTGTGGAAAAGCATTTGGCTCATTAGGCTTGGCTTTTATAAATTTGGGCTCAGTTTCACAAAGGCTGCTCAGAAAGCTCAGACAAGAGCTTCGAGCCACAAAGTATCCTTAACAATTTTGTGTGTGTGGTTACTGCTTGGGATTTTTAACTTTTCGATGAAGAATTTTATCCTGGGTCTGCTGCATCATGTGCAAACCATCAACTCCTCTCACCATAGCTGTACATTTCAAATACAATGGTGCCCTTTATTAAAGCACTTAAAAATAGCATTCTGGTGCCAAAGGTTATCCAGTGCCTTTCTGCTGCAGAACATGTCAGCAACTCTTTGACAGTGTGCAGTGCATGGCAGTGATTTATTTGTGGAATTCCTAGAGAGCAGGGCCAAGCTGTGTAGAAGCCTCCATGCATCAAATTCAATGATGTGTGGTAAAAGATGTAACAGCTGGTAAGGCAAACGTATTGAGGAGGTCACAGAGAACATGCTCTCAGTCTGCAGAGCTGGTGAGAGCTGGGACCTAGGGACAAGAGAATGAGAATCATTGCTGCAAAGCTCACATGGTGTTTTAATGTGGTCAGGGAGGGCCTTGGCAGGGTAGTGGGAAGTGGAAGAGGTTGACATGTAACACATTTATGGACACCTAACAAGGGACAGGGACCCCGACCTGTCTGCACAGCTCCACTCAGGATGGGAGCCAGATCTGATGCTAGCACAGAGCCCTGGGCAGACCCTGATGCAGGATTCTGGTAGTGCCAGCTCCTCAGAGCCTCAGGTCACCACTTCTATATTGCTTTCTATTGGTATGGGACATGAGCTTCTTCCAATAATTTTAACCTAGCCTCAGATTTACACCAGCTGAAAACCTGGCTCCAAGCAGGCTGTGAGGGAATTTCCTTGACTTTTCTCCCCCTTCCCTTTAGAAATAAATTACTGCTGCATGTTTTCCATTTTCCTATAGGTTTTCTATCCAATGATCCAAACACTCCAGAATAAACATGTACATTTCCTTCCTTGGTACTCTGTGTCAGGATCTATTTAGCTGCCTCTACAGGAGCAAGCAATCCTAAAAATCCTGACATTGGGATTAAACAGAAGTTTCTTTTATTTTTAGAACCATCACACCTCAGCAATACTTCCCACTGTGTTCACATGGCCCATTATCCCTGGCAGTATTCCAGGCCAGGTTGGACAGGGCTCTGAGCAACCTGGTCTGGTGGAAGGTGTCCTTGCCCACGGCATGGGGTGGAACTGGCTGAGCCTTAAAGTCCCTTCCAACCCAAACCATTCTGTGATTTTAAGATTCTAGGATGATCCTTGCAGTGCTTCCGGATGCATTTCCTCGGGCTGCACGCTGTTGTGGACTTATTAACCCCTCTTAGACACATTTTGCTGCAATTTATTCTAATTCAAGTCCAGAGTAAATGGAGCCACTCCCAGAAAATTCTGCGTGTGTAAGCTGCTGAACTGGCAGTGCAGTCTCCTGAAATGAAGCCGAATGAAAACTGAATTACTGCACAGCAAAGCAGGACCTGCAATGTCAAGTACAGTGAGCTTTTCTTGACATGAAATTCTAGCCCTGGAGTGTGTGTGTGTGTGAGAGGAAGCAGGTAACCAAACTGCTGCTGCTGCAGACAGGCATTGCTTCTTCCTGTGTTTGTTTAGTTATTATTACTTGTACTGTAGTTACAACCAAGAGCATAAACTGAGAAAAAAAAATAGATTGATATAAAATACATAATTACACATATAATTTATTTAGACTGGCCCCAGGTGTAGTGTGAGGACAGCAGACCAGGATGGGAAGAGGCAGGAGTAGCGTGGTCCCTCTTTTTTTTGCCCACAGTTCTGGCAGCATGTGGAAGCTGCTGTGCTGAGAAGAGCTTGGTTATTTGGGATACAGATGATTAATCTGGTTGGCACTGGCCATACCCAGAAGCAACCACTGTCTAATGCCTCCTTGTGCCTGGGCAGCTAGAGGAATGAACAGTTCAGCTCACCAGAGATTCTGTCCTAGTTACACATCTCTGTCTCCCATTGCAGGGATGGCAGGATCCTCTCTGCCTCTGGCCACACATCTGAGTTCCAAAACTTAGTTCCAAATCTAACCTTTTGAAGCCCAAACCTGGCTGCAAGAGGGTTCGTTTGTATCCCTCTACTCACACTTCACTCCTTTATGCTGGTGGAGGGTCTGGCTACAAGGGTTGTCCCAGACCATTTTCCACTTACTAGAATTTGTTATGTAACCAAGAGATATGAGCACAAAATTTGTCTATTCAAGCTTAGTTTCAGTTCACAAATGATCTGCTCACAGACCAGATGCGTTTTAAGGTGCCCGTGAGTGGGAACGTGGGTGTGTGCTTGCCCCTCTCCCTGTGTAAAATCCCACCGCTTCCTTTAGTGGCCTTGCATATGTGCCCTGCCCACATGGATTCTGCCACTGGTGTGTGTGAACACAGAAGTCACAGGGCATAGGGAATCCAGCCCTGCATTATTGGGACAGGCCAAAAATACCATTCCCTCGGTCATATTTTAGCCTTTGGAACAGCAGTGAATGAGAATCATTGACAGGTCATGAAGGCACCACATCTTTATGGAAGGGGCAGCACCTCATTTGCCATGGGAGAGGCCACATAAGATGAGCCCAGCCTGCTCCTTGCCCTCTGCATTCAGGGCTCCCAGCAGGAATTAACACAGCCCTGTGCTGAGCCCTCTGATGGCAAACAGCTGCATCCAGATGATGGCCCTGATGGAGAAACACAGATTTGCCAGCTGGAATTTTCTGTGTGGAACTGGTGATTTCAATTTAAACTACTTGCTTGCCCCAAAGCTGCCAGGCAGTTAGTTCCCTGAACTGCAAGCCTGGGTGCCTTGGCTTTTCAGGTTTCAAGCTTTGAGACATCTGTGGATCACTGAGGTCAGCAGCTTCCAGCTTTGTATAAGTCTTCAAGTTGTCCAGCATCTCCAGAGGCTGATTTTCCCAGTCTGCTTCATACTCCCCAAAGAGCTGACACCCAAGCACAGCAGTCAATGAGAAGGGCTACCCTGCTATTTTGCTTTGAGTTTCCCAGGGGAGCTGGGGAAATGCATCTTGTTGAAGAAAAATGCGAGCTGCTACTGCTGCTGGAAAGTTTTTTATTTCTTTAAAAAATATTAGCTCTCTATGGATTGTCCTGAGCTGTAGCAACATGCTCAGCTTAACAGGTCTAGGCAAAATAGGCAAAGGACTGTTGAGGTGGAAAAAGGAATGTCGTTTCCAAAGTGCTGACAAGCATCTTCTTTTTTTTCCCCCTGAAGTAAAAATTCGCAGTAAAAGACTTGGAAAGAAAATATTTCTTTTTTTTTTCTCTTTACGAACCATTTTAATATTTTTCCATGTGTTTCTGATCATCTCAGGGCAATGTATAGTTTTTCCAAACTCCAGAGAGGTGAAGCTCTTGGTGAAGTAGAAACCAGCTAGATCCCAAAGATTTTATAATGCCGAGGGTTGTGTGCAGAGGCCAATGATGCTGAAGGGCAGACAGTGCTAATGTGTAAGGCCAGACACACACAAGTGGCAGCAATGCCATTCACCAAGAGCAGGATTGAGCTCTAGGCCATGCCAAAAGGCAAAATCAAACCAGTGTTTAACTTTGGGCTTGGCCTCAGCCTGGATCAGCCTCACATGTGGATTCCTCTCACCCACAAACAGGGTGCTTTGAGGCAGGAGGGATTTAGCTGGAACCCAAGGGTTTATTCAAGGCCCCTGAGCCCTGCCTGAGAGCACACACTCTGCCAAGGCACCAGTTCTCCTCCACAGCCCTCCTCACTGGAACAAAGACCCACAAAACTCACAAGGAGAATGTCAGAGAGCAGCTGATCCTGGCGTGACACAGAAACCTGGCATGGAGGCAAGTTATGCTGCAACCCCCCTGCTCTTCCACATTGTCTCAGGTAGGAGAGATCTATGGAAGTCCTTCTTCCTAGGACTTTCAGGGAGCAGAAGGATGATGGACTTCCACTGTGCCTACTGCCCTCTTTTCCTCCCCACAAGATGGTCCTCACTCCCCTGAGGGACCCACCAGCCCTGCACCCTCAGTTTTGGGTGCTGAGCTGCTGATGACAACAACAGGAAAGAGGCATGGAATCACATGGTTTGGAGAGGCAATTTGGACACCCCACTTGATGCCTTAGGTTTTAACTTTTCTATTTTTCAAATCCTGTACTGCTAGTGGAACTCTCAAGTTTCCTGGAACTTGTTAAGTGCTGTTCTCTCATGCTCACACAGACACAACAAAGCCTCTCCAGCTTGCTCTCCAAGGACACCCAGACTGTCCTAGGCCCAAGAACTGTAAATATTCATCTTGGGGAGAGGGGGGCAAGCTTGGGGAAATTCCATCCTTGGCTGGGTTCTGCTTGGTGAATTGATGCTGATATCAAAGTGGGAAGAATTCGTGACCTGTTGTCCATTTTGGGATCCACTAGGAAGGAGCCTCTGGAGTCCAGAGTGTATCTCTGAAGGCCTTTCAAATAAATCCCTCCTTTATTCCGTTATTCCTGTCTAGTCTCTGTTTCTAGGTAGCCATTTAAGGCATCACACTGATTTTTCCAAACGTTTCTGGGCCCTATTGGGATGAAGCCCATTAACTTCAGTGGGCTTTGGATGGTTTCCTACATACACAAAAGTTGAAAAATCATGCTTTCAAAGAAATGCCGAAGTTAAATTGGGAAATTTTAACGATTCTTTTTGTATTTTAATTTGGTGGCTGTATGCTGACAATATAATTAGAGAGATGCTATGTTAATTAATGCCAGATGACATTAGTGGGATGGCAAAAGCATCCAATTTTGTAAAGAATAGTTCACAGTTGAACTGTTCCTTTCTCTCCACCACATTTTTAATAGAGAACCATATTCAAAAAGTCAGAAACATCTGAATTAAACCAAAAGTTAAACCCTTAACAAATACCATGTATCTTAGCATGTTCTTTTCAAGCCAAATCTAATGTTATTGCAGAAAAATACGTTAGCCGTGTTTCCTTTAGTGCCTGTTTAAAAAAAGAAGGAAGGTTTGCTCTTCTTGTGCTTAAAGTGGGTAGTGGCCAACCAAGTTGCCACTGAAGCCAAAGGAGCAGGATCTAGACTTGTGCTTTATATAGCTGAGGGTTTGAAAAGTAATTTTTGGTTTAGGGTTTTTGGATTTCTTGGGGTCCATCAGATAATTTAAAAGAGATTTGCAATGATGGGGCAAACCACATTCACGTTCAGTGTGCGCCTATACATGCTGTGTTCATATCCTGGGTGAGTTCAGCCTTGCTGAACTGCAATCTATACATGTAACATTACTGGAGCCCCCCAGACAACTACAGGAAATTTGACAGGGCATAAAGGTCACCATCCCATGAGAACTATAGCCTTTATTTTAATATGAACTCACATATTCCAAATTGCACATGTAGAGATATTTATCTATGGATGCAAATATTTATATATTTCAGTTCACAGTACGCTGTCATATAAATGTCTTGTAGATCCTGTCTTGAGTGGAGTTAGTGAGTTAAAAGTCTTGGGGAATATAATCGTATCCTGCTGTGTCAGCAGAAGAAAAATTGCAAGCACATTTGTACTGTTCTAAATAGAACTTAAAATGAAAAATCTTCTGTAGGTGATCTCAACGAGAGAGCAGCAGAAGGAAGTTGGCAGGACTTCCTTAAAAGTCTTATTTTTCCTGGGGGGAGAAGAGGCAGAGGTAAAACCTGAAGGCTGGTAGATCCCAAATGACCTCTGGCTAAACCCAGGGAAGCATCACTGCATGGCCAGGACTGAATCCATGCTGGTGCCTGTCTGGCAGTGTGGCCTATCTAAAAAAACAAAATCTCTACACTAATATTCCTAATTCACAGCAGGCAAACCTGAAGTTGCACAAAACCCACTTACCTTTCTGTGCTAACATTACACTGGCTTTGCATCTGCTTTGCATAGAGTTCAGTGCCAGGAAAAGCCACAGGAAAATGAACTCTTGTCCCAGCTTGTCTGATGCTCTCTGTTAACAGGGAAGGCTTACTGTTTATCCCCAGGCTGGAGCTTAATTTTATATGTCCTGCCCCCCCCCAGCCTGCAACTCCTGACGGGTGAGGAATGCTCCCATATTCTCAAAGTGAAAACATTACTGAATTCATTGTATCATGTTTAGGAATGGGAAAATCTGAGTATTGTAAATGTGGGATTATACTTGGCCTAGTGCTTCATATCATAAAGGGAGGCATCTCGCTGGAGTAAGGAGCTGTGACTGCCCTCATTGAGGTGATGCTCTCAGTGTTCTATATCCATGGAGGATTCAGAAGACAGGAATTGGAATATTTTAATGCCATTGTGAAGAAACCTTTGAATTGAAAATATGCTTTAACTTAACAAAGTATTTAGCTGCAGCACACTGAAGTGTTCTGGGATTTGAGGGTGTGCATCGTCTTTGCATGTGTGCAGAATTCTCTGTGCAAATCACAGCAAAGCAACAATTGCTAAATGGAAGTTGTTAACTCATAGAAATAAACTTCCACAGAATCTAAGAGGTTTTCCATCACTTGTGCTGACTATCACCAGCTTTCATATTGATGCAGCGAGTGGGCTGACACTTAATGTTCTTGATCAGCTCATTTATTTGATCTTATTTTTACACCACTCCACATATGAGCATGAGAAGATATTTCTAAATTAAATGCAAATACAGCAGAAAGCAATTTCATAACAGATATTTATAAACAAAATCTGTGCACAAAAAAGCAGCTTTGCATTCTGCTTTTTCCAGAATCCTAACGATTCATTTTCCCCCCACATGACATGCAAAAGGATTGTTTGCACATTTCACTGAGATCATATGGAGATAGGACAGCACAAGCTGTCATCAGGACCTGAAGTTTTCATGGAGAAGGTTCTGCCAACAGCAGCTGCTCTCCGGATACTCTTCTGATCCCAGCTGTGGCTGTGTGGGTTCAGGGTTTCCCACATCCCAAGCTTGTGGTTTTACCACCAGGCTACTTGTTCTTTGAAAGGAAGTCTGACTTTTGAGTTTTACATCTGCTCATGTGAGGCAGTTAATTAATAACCCTGATTTGCGAGATGATCTCATGTTATTCTGTCCACATGGATTTTTGTGAGGTTTTTTTTCTTTCATTGAGGCTGTTGGGTCAAAAATTACTGAGTTACTGACACCTAAATTTGTGGGAGAGGTGAAATGGGGATCATAAAGAGCTTCCTATCCTTGGAAGTGTTCAAGGCAAGGTTGGATGGAGCTCAGAGCAAGGTGGGATAGTGGAAGGTGTCCCTGCCCATGGCAGAGGGTGGGAACTGGATGATCTTTAAAGTCCCTTCCAATTCTCTGATTCTATATTTCAGTTACAGGGAATTACAGTTTTAGCCTTTTAACAAGAAATCATGCTTTACTATGCGTCTGTTAACTTGTTTAAAACCCCCAAACACTGTATTTATTAACTTTTATTCCGAGCTAATAATCAAACCTTGCATTTTATTTTGAAAGCTAACCAACTTTATTTGGTTTATAAGTGTCGCAGCAGTTCCACAAAGCCTCTGCTGACATTTCCATGATGGATAAAATCACTCTTTATGTGTAACCAGGCACTGCCTGTCCGGGCAGCCCACACGTCCCCTCAGGACGAGCCTGTCCCGAGCCTTACGGGGGCTCTTGCGCCTCTTCCCCTCCAGGGTCCCCATGGCAGTGAGGGAAGGGGGAAACAGTGAGGAAACGCTGGAATTGTAAACGTTTCCCTTCGCTGCCCTCGAGAGTGCACTTCCCGGATGGACTCTTCCCAAATGTCTCCTTTGAGCCTTCCCGGTCCCAAACCCACATCCTCTGCCCCCATGGAATCCCACAGTGGGTCAGGCTGGACGGGACCTCAGTGGGGCAGCTGGTGCCACCTCCCTGCTCCAGCAGGACCATCCCAGGGCACAGGATTGTGTACAGATGGCTCTGGAATATCCCCAGTGAGGGACACTCCACACCCTCTCTGGGCAATCTATGGAAGAAGTTTTTCCTCCTGCCCAAGGGGAACTTCCCGGGATCAGTCCCTGCCCGTTCCTCAGGTGCCATTGCTCGGAGCCCTCCCTGCAGACAGGGACACCCAGGGCTGAGGGCCCCTCTCAGCCGGGGCACCTCTCGAGGCTGAACAGCCCCAGCTCCCTCAGCCTTTCCAGTCCCTTAATCATCTCCGCAGCCTCCGCTGGACCCGCTCCAGGAGCTCCATGTTCCCCTCATCCCGAGGGGGGATCCCAAGACTGGAAACGGGAGTTGGCCGGCTTGGAGTCTCGAACCCGCGATACCGCGCTTGGCAGCGGGAAGGAGGTGCCGGCACTGCCGCAAGGGGCGGCGGAGCGCCGAGCGCATCGATCGCGGCCGTCCATCCGTGCATCGGTGCTCGGCTCCCTGGGCAGCGCCCGCCCAGCCCTGCCCGTCCCCCGCCATTTCGCACCGGGACGGGAAGGGAAGGGACGCGGAGCGGGAACGGAAAGGAGAGGAAAGGAAGGGACACGACGCGGGCACGGCGGGTGCCGGGAGCTCCCGCGGCACCGCCAGCCAGGTACCGCCTATCCCTACCCTGCCGAGCCTGGGCGACCCTCTTCCTTCCTTCCTTCCTTCCCCGCTTTCCCTTCGAGGTGGGAAGTGCAGCCGGCGCCCCCTTCCTCCCCCGTCGCCGTTCCCCCTCCCGTCACCCTTTCCCTCTCCTATCCCGCACCCCCGCTGCTCCCGCCGGCATCTCCCGGACCCGCATTCCCGGTCCTTCCCGGCGAGAGAGGACAGGTGGCCAACGCCCTGCGGGACCGGGCGCTCGCCCGAGACATCCCCCACCC
>VZTN01005752.1:3839-17049 GCA_013400515.1 Erpornis zantholeuca
TATGATGACTAGTAAGTAATAGACTCTCTGAAAAGAATCCAAGGAAAAACAACAAGACTGATGAAACTTTAGAGGGAAGAATCTATGAGGAATTTTTAAACAAACTGAATTTAAGGTTGAAAATGAAAGATAAAGTAATTAGAAGTAATTAGTTTTTGAAAAGTCAGAAAACATGGAAAGAGAGGAGCAAAGTGTTCGTCATTTCAATCAGGTGGAGGGCAAGAATAATCAGTTTAAGTTTCTATATGATTTAAATCAAATATTAGCAGTAGCAGTCTAACTGCAATCAAAGATATATTGTTTGGCAAAGATATCAAAATTATAATTAATCTGAGGTTTTAAGAGAGCGTTGGGCAGCAATATGTATGCACTGTCTAAGTATGTTATACTTTAACTAATGGTAGTGGTCTCCTTTAATATCCCTTTAATTCTAAATTTTTAATGTTAAAGTCTACTTTTGGGTAGCCAAACTCAAGTGTTTAAAAATGCCCTGATTTCTAACAAATGTTAGTCACATAGCCCATTATAATTAAAATTAGGCATAATTATTTGGGTCACCTGTCCAAAATGGAATCACTCAGATTCATCTTTTGCTGTCTTGANCATTTCCCTGCAGGATTATTCATTTCCCAGCAATTTTTACTGTTTACAATAAGTCATACAGAGCAAAACATTTTTCTGTGTAGAGATCAACTATTGAGAATCAAAACCAGTAACTAGCAACTCTATTAGAATCTCAGTGAGATAACACCAAATTACTTAGAATAAGTGATTTACATACTAATTGACTAGGTTTTTTTAACAGTTTAAACGGCAAGAGATAGTACTTTCCCCAAACATTCCTCAAGAAGTTAATGACCCAAAAAAGAACCATGTAAAGCAGGTAATCACTTGTTAATTGATCTGCTCCTAGTCCTGTATGAAACATTGAGCAGCACAGCCGCTGTGGAACCTTGAGAATACATTTGCTGCTTGTGCTGTACCTCAGGACAAGCTGCAAAGATGAGCACAGGAACATTTATTACAGGAACAGAAAGTGGTGGCAGCTCATTAGTGAGATGAATATACATTTCCTGTGAACCTAGAGATACCTGCACACTNGGAAATAGACCAAAAGCCAGGGTTAATCCACATTTACATCCTTAACTCTAGATATTTACACAAACTCACCCATACATATGGAGATTACATTTGTTAACCCAAATCCTTAATGTTTTCCTTTAGGTACTAAATGAAGGATCTTAGGTGTNTAATGACCCAAAAAAGAACCATGTAAAGCAGGTAATCACTTGTTAATTGATCTGCTCCTAGTCCTGTATGAAACATTGAGCAGCACAGCCGCTGTGGAACCTTGAGAATACATTTGCTGCTTGTGCTGTACCTCAGGACAAGCTGCAAAGATGAGCACAGGAACATTTATTACAGGAACAGAAAGTGGTGGCAGCTCATTAGTGAGATGAATATACATTTCCTGTGAACCTAGAGATACCTGCACACTTTTCAAGTTCTGTGAATGTGGCAAAGACCCCACCAGATATTCTACCACAGTGCCCGCTGTGGAAAGCTTTGTTCTTGCAAAGAAAAAGAAGAGTGCATAGTGAGAACTAAAAATTCCTTCAACTGAAAAAAAATCTCAGATGAGAACAGGCGTGAATGTGCTCAGAGGATGCAAATCACAACTTACAGAAGGTTGGTAAAGAAGATTTTTTCTTTTTCTGTCCTCTCAGGGATTTCTTTGTTTTGTTGCAGTTGATAAAGGTCATTATAATCCATTTTTCACACCAGCACACGAATCTTTCTTTTTCATTTCTCAAGGCTCAGACCATACTCATTTCTATAAAATGGTAGAAGAGCATAAAGGTTGTATTCAGAAACAACATGCAAATGTTCATGCTGTTCATTTGCTCATCAGTCTCTAGCATGCTTTTAAAACACATTTCTTCTTCATAAATCAAACAAGATCTGAGCATGGGATGGTAGAGAGGGAAGAATAGGAGGAAAGAAATACTGAGTGGTTTGAGTGACTATCCAATGGTTTGGGTTTTTTCATGTGTGTGGCAAACAAGAATCCTAGAGGCTTTTATGAATTTTAGTCTCTGCATTAGACCTTCCCCGAGTGATTGTGCAGGAGAAGTTTTGCTCTGAACAAACAAAAGGCATGTGGCACAAGAACACTCTGGAATTTGAAAGAGGTGGAAGAAATTGAAAAGGCAAAGTCACCATAGGACTCAACCAACTCAGGCATTCTACATTCCTTAAACATACCATACTAGAGCACATTAATCAAGCAGTGAAGAGGTGAAGATGACACCCTGAATAAATTTCTAGACAGAATTGATGACTGCAGAGGATTTTGGGTTTATGGTCTACATTAGCAATAGTAAATGATTTCAACATTCAGGGACAGATGATAGAATTTAGTGGTCTATCATTAACTTCATTTTCAATTAAATAAATTCCATCCACATTTACAGTCTGAGCTGGAATACAAAATAATGCTGCCAGATGCTGAATCTGATTTAAAGCAAATACAATGGAGAAGCGGCATTTGCAGGGAAAATATTACAGGGAAATCATAATTTTCAGATCAGTGTTGGGATATACCTAATCAGAGAGAGGGCAAATGACACAGAAATGATTGTGATCTCCCAAATAAAACAGGAGAAACAATTTTGAGTTGCACTAGCGTAAATGGCGTGTGAAAAGAATCATGTTGTGATTACGTGGGTGATAACCAAGTTACCTGAACTCAGCACACACATATCACAGCAGAAATCAGCATCATAAGAAAGACATGGAAAAAAAACCCCAAACACCAAATCAATAAAAAGGTAAAAGATGGAGCAATATGGATATTTTTTCTTTCGCCCCTGTGGCGTCCAAAGGAAAAGAAGAAAATATTCAAAATGGAGAATACTAATGAAGAACCTAGTTTTTTAGACATAAGATTAGGACAAATTCATAGGGCCACTGAAGCCCCTAGCCATTTCTGAAGTATACAGTAGGGAAGAAATCCATTTGATCTGAAGATATCCTTTATAGTTCGCCCTTGCTTTTGGAAGCAGAAGTCACCAGACTCTTGGGGATGCTTCAGTTCAAAACATGCAGCATGTCTGTATTTCAAATTACACAGGGAATGAGGACAGCAAAGATATGAGAACAAGAGCCTAGATTTTTTTTTCAGAAGACTTAAATACATATTTAACTCCTTTTCTATTAACAAGAAATTTCAGAGATTGAGGTTAAATTTTCAGCTCTCCATTAATGGCAATTTCTTATTCTTCTTGAAAATTAGCTCTGTGCTAAAATTTCACTTTTACTCCTTCCTTCAATGACACTGGGGAATGAACTATACTGTGCCATCCATGGCTATCTCTGCCATCAGCTGCAGGCTGTTTTTCAATTTTGTTTTTCTCTCAGTTTATATTTCTTTGGACTTTTTCCATTATATTGAGTAATGTGTGGGCCAGAAGGATGCATGTGGTATGATGAGGTTACTACTCTGTATTTGATAGAGCTTTACTAATAATTTTATTTCATTATGTGATCTTTTTTCCCCTTTTCATGGACTTCTACATAAAGCTCCTAAAATTGACTTCTGTGGCTAAAGCTTAGCTGATTACTTTGAAAATGAGAGTAAAATCTGTACAGATTTTGACAATATGTGTGTTTTTCTGGCACATGTAGATACACGTATATTTTCTCTGCAGTTTAGAGAAAATGAGCTTAAAATGTTTACAATGTCTTGGATAACTGATGTAATTAGCTATTATTTAGAATGCATGCACTATACAATATTGAGCTCATGTTTTTTTCATATTTCACATTTCCAAAACTTTAATCAATCTGGTTTCCAGTTCTTTTAATTTCCTTTCTACTGTTAAGTGGGAAATAGTTGAGTATGTCTCTCTACTTGTATGAGAGAAAACATTTTCATCTTCTCTGTCTTGAGAGAAGAATAAATAAACACTTGAGTCTTTTCAAATCTCTGCAAATGGAAAATGTTAAGACAGAAACCAGAAGAAAGCAAGTTGAAGACAGATCACAACCTTCTCATTTTATCGAATTCTTTATTGAATTTGAATTTATTTGAAGGGAGATTTTATACTAAAGGTTGAGTCATATAGTAGACAGGATGATACAGAGGTAGTAAGGAAATTACTTAGCTTCTAAATGAGTTGAAGAAACCTGGATGAAAGTAATGTTACATTAATGTAAGGCCAGTGAATCAAAAATGAAATAACATATTAATTGCATTTCCTTTCTTTTAACATCAATGAAGTTACCAAAGATTGACTAGGTTGAAAACCTTCATGCTTTTACGTAATAATTGATGTTTTTAAACTAATTACCAATGTTTATGAGAAGGGAAAATGCAAATAATTTCACATGAAGAAATTCCTTTTCTTTCCAGAAACTTTTTCAAACTGGTCTCATATTGTAATAGCTGATTAATACCCTGTATTGGGGTTTTATGACCAGGTTTTGGAAGTGGGGGGATACAGGGGTGGCTTCTGTGAGAAGCTGCCAGAAGCTTCCTCCATGTCCAGCTGAGCCAGTGCCAGATGTCTCCAAGATGGACCTGCAGCTGGCCAGGGCTGAGCCCATCAGGAATGGTGGTAATGCCTCTGTGATAACAGATGTAAGGGTAAAAAAAAAAAAGAAAAACAAAGAAGAAGGTCTGGCTCAGCTGTAGAGTGGCCAGAGAAGAGTGGAGTGAGCACATGTGAGAGGAGCTGCTCTGCAAGCACCCAGGTCAGTGCAGAAGGAGAGGCAGGAGCTGCTCCAGGCTCTGGGGGATGAGATTCCCCTGCAGCCCCTGGTGAGACCATGGTGAGGCAGCTGTGCCCCTGCAGCACAGGGAGGGCACAGGGGGGCAGAGATCCACCTGCAGCCTCTGGAGAAGCTCACCCTGGAGCAGGGGGATGCTGAGAGGAGGCTGTAGCCCTCTGGAAGACCCATTCTGGAAGAGGCTTCTGACAAACCTCTGCAGGGCTGTGGAGAGAGGAGCCCACACTAGAGCAGGTTTCCTGGCAGGACCTGTGACCCTGCAGGGAACCCAGGCTGGAGCAGGCTGTGCCTGAAGGACTGACCCTGTGGTAGAGTGACCCATGCTGCAGCACTTTGTGGAGAGTTGTTGCCTGTGGCAGGGACTCATACTGAAGAAGTTCATGGAGAGCTGTCTCCTCTGGGAGCAAGGGAAGGACTCCTCTCCCTGAGCAGCTGTAGAAACAATGGGTGAGGAAATGACCATAACCCCCATTCCTTGTCTCCCTGCACTGCTGGAGGGGAGGAGGTAGAGCTTGGAAGAAGAGGGCTGCTGGGGGAAGGTGTTCTTAAAGTCTTATTTTACTTCTCATTATCCTGCTCTGATTTTGCTAGTAATAAATTCGATTAAAGCTCTAGTTCTAGTCTGTTTTGCCCATGGCAGTATTTGCTGAGTGATCTTTCCCTTTCTTGATCTGAACTCATAAACCCTTTGTTACATATTCTCTTCCCTCTCCAGTTGTAGGGGGTAAGGCGAGAGAGACTTTGGTGGGTGCCTGGCATTCAGCAGGGGTCAACCCACGATTTATCCCTACCTACAAGTCTGGGTGTGGTCAAGAACTCTAGAGTACCTTCCCACATCTGAAATCACTAGGATTTGAAGGTACAGCTATTTAGTTATATCATCTCTTATCCCAGGAAACAATTTAAGCTCTGCTATGTGCAGAAAAAGTAATCAAGCCATGACTAAAATGAACAGTAAATGCCTGAAGAGTATATGACAAAATCATAAGGTGACATTTGTTCAAGTCTCATGTTCATATTGTCGGAAACAGCTAACACATCTTCAGAAATGATTCACTAAGAGAAAACACTCAAAATAAAAAGGTCAACATTTCTTAAATCCATAGATCAACTTGTTCTAATTATTATATAAGTCACAGTAAAAATTAATTTTCAGGCACAAGTTTTTAAGAAAGCAGAGAGTGGAGAAGTTTTTCATTTGCCATAACACACGAGAGATCACTTCTGGCTCCTCTAGAAGCAACAGGTTTGGATTACCTCCAAACATCATATAATGGACCAGATAGTCCATTATATCTGGCAATTTTCTATGATCCTTTGTTCAGAGTGGACCAGATGTCTGTTGTTTTGTTAAGAATTAACGTTGTAATTGTTTAAAACAATACCTAGCATACCAAGGCCATGTGTGGCACAGGTGCATTTTAACTGCTCTGCTGTGAGTTTCTTTAATTAATAACTAGGATGTTCAGGCAGGTTTCTTGATTTGGTTTTGGCAGTTGTTTTTTGTGTTGATTTCTTTGGATTGTTTTTTGTTTGTTTTTATTTTATTTTTTTTTTTAAAAAAAAACAACCTTATTTGCCCACTGTATTGAAAACAAGGTGGGTAAGGGGGTGAAATGATTTAAAGCTGCAATTATTAACACATCAGACCAACACTTCTTCGGGTTTGTGCTGGTTTTGGCTAGAGTAGAGTTAACTTGCTTCACAGTAGCTGGTATGGGGATGTGTTCTGGGTTTGTGCTGAAACTGCTGTGGATAAAATAGAGATGTTTTTGTTGTTTCTGAGCCAGCCTTACTCAGAGCCAAGGCCTTTTCTGCCTCTCACACCACCCCACCAGAGAGTGGGCTGGTGGGGCACAAGGAGCTGGGAAAGGACACAACCAGGACAAATGACCAGAATTGACTTCAGGGATATTCCAGACCGTGTGACATCATGCTCAGGCTGTGATGTGGGGGAAAAAGGAGGAAAGAGAGGACATTTGGAGTGATTTGTCTTCCCAAGTCACTCTTATGTGTGATGGAGCCCTGCTCTCCCAGAGATGGCTGAACACCTGCCCAGCCACGGGAAGCAGGGAATTCATTCCCTGTTTTGCTGTGCTTGTGTGTGCAGCTTTTGCTTTCCCTATTAAACTGTCTTTATCTCAACACATAAATCTTTCACTCTTCTGATTGTTTCCCCCATCCCACTCGTGGGGGGATGTGGTGCTTTGTTGCCAGCTGGGCTTAAACCACTACAGTGTTGTCACACAGAGATCTATGATGGTATTCTGCTGATAACAGGGGACATCTATGGTCCTAAGGCAAGTCTCACCTTTCCCAACAGAAAAAAATACAGAAGAAAAACCTTGTGCTCTAAAATAAGCTGATGTAGATATTAATAACCATTAGTTATTAAACATTGGAAAGGAGGAGATTGATTTCTCTGTAAGATTAAAAAAGGTGAAGATTCCTGTGGAAAGGCAGGCACTCAGGAAAGCATGAAAAATACTAAGCTAATCCATTAGACACTCACAGTTCTCCAACAGCAGCGAAAACTTTTAAATTTCCCATGTTTGGTCCTACCTTTCTTTTTTTTACCTGTACTCTTGGTCACTTCTACCTTCAGTGCAAAAACTACCATTTGAGTAGATGTACAAAAATATATTTAGAAGTTCCCCTTGATGCCCTGGGCTCAATTTTCATCTGATGGGCTGACCTCAAGCAACAGATTTGTATCATTTTATTGTCTTTTTTGTCTGGTGGGTTGAACAGAAAAAAAAAAAAATACACAATATACAGAAGAATAATCTAATCTCTTCTTTTTTCCTAGTGCATTACAAACTCTCTTCTTCTAGGCTTTAGCTTTTCAGAACTTATATTTTTAAAAAAGAGAAAGGCTTGCATATACAACCTAAGTTTGTGCTTCTCTTAACCTCTAGATATTTTGCTTTCCTACTCCAGTGTATTATTAATTTACATCTAATTTCTATTTTGCTCCAGTGTATTCTTAATTTAATCTAATAAGCCAAAACAGTGAAAATGTTTACTGCAATTTCTACTAATTGTTTAAATGCATATTTGATATATTATGACAACAGAAATACCACTGTAGCTCAGTAGGGTAGATTTTTTCTCAGTGGTGGCTAAATCTTCCCTAATTGGCATATCTGTTTTGAGAAATAAATATACTACTGTTGTAACAGAGGGAAGCACAAGAAAAACAGTAACAATACTGAAGGAATCATCTTAAAACAAAAACTATGCCATCACTCAGTACTTTTTAACTCATCAGTGATTTTATGTCTTAAAAAAGGACTGGCTTATACACTGAATGACTTTTGTTGTTTAATTTATGCTACTCAAAGCCTGCATTTATCACAATAAAATTAGGCTCATGCTTGACATTTTAAATGCCAGGCATGAAAGTATAAATAATGTGGATTAATATATACTTATGATCATTTAAACTTCAAACACCCATAGGTCAAAAATATATACCATGGAGCTCTTTTTCTGGCATAACAAAGTGTAATTTATTCTTCTGAGTCTCTTTGAACATCATGGGCTTTGTTGGTAAAGTAAGATCTTCAAAACATGATGCTACAAAAATTGAATGGAAGCTCCACACAAGTTTTTCAACACACGGTAGTATACAAAATGCAGCAATACTTTCTCACATCAAATATATTCTTTGGTGGTTAGAGGAATAATAGGCAAGGTTTACCTTCTTGATAAATGGACAGGCACATTTAACATCACTAATTCAGAATGAGGTTTATGAAGATACTCTTTGATGCTGCTTCAATTGAAAATTCGCTTTATTGTCAGTAAGACCCTTCTCCTCATCCCTCCAAAACACAGAAACAAAACCAGACCTTGAAACAACTCCCTGCAAATCTATTCTTCCACTTCCTTTACATCTCTCTGAAGGAGCAATTATGCATCTCAAAAAAAAGTTAAGACTGTGATAGAAAAACTTTCACCCAAAAATAAAAGGAGCTGGAGATTTTATGAGGCTTTTTAGAGCTGACAGCACTGTACTTAATTTCATGTGAACAACTTTGAGATCCTCTATAAAGACAGCAATTTAAGGAGATAGAAAGTGAAGTTATGTCTGTAGCTGCCATCACCTGACATTCAAAACCTGGTAAAATTTGCAGGTATGAAGAGATTTCTGAGGTTGCTTGTGAGACCCTTACAACCTTACCCCTCAAAAATGCAAAATAATTTCTGTGAAAGTAGTTCTTACCTGCTACCACCTCCTGTTGATCTCTGGCTGAAAGGGACCAGCTCAGGATACTTGCAGACTCCAGAATTCAGATTTGGCATTTTTTTCTTCTTCATGGTCAAAGTCTGGGCTCCTGCTGAAATCTCCACCCTGTCAAGAGGAAGGGTTGTAGTTCCTCACTGCTTTCTCCTTGAGTTGGAGACTACTGGGGGCTAGGAAGGGAGAGCTCCCACATTTCACAAAACCAAGGTGGTTTCTGCTCACTTGATGAGGGAAATTTTGTTTTCTTGACAACACCCCTACCAAATGAATATCATCAGAAAAAAGAATTATAAAAGTGATCAATAATGAATAAGTGTAAATAATGAATATAATTTTGAAAAGGAAAAGAATACAGAAAGGGTAATTGGCAGATGTGTATTAAACCAACATTTACTTTCACAGTCCCACACATGGTAGCTTTCACCATCAATAACTCATTTTCTCCACAAGATATTTCAAATTACACAATATATTTCTTCAACACTTACCTGTATATTCAATGAGAAATAGTGGATATTACAAATTCATTTACCTCCAGGGACTTTATTTATCTGATACCAATACCAAAGGATCTGTGCAACAACGAGAACAACAGAATATTTTTTTTTTTTTATTGATACTCAGAACTGAACACAGATAAGCCCCACACATCTGCTGCTGGTTCTGTATTATCCTTGTGGGCTTCAGGGAGTGTCTCTGGTATCTCAGTGTCAGTGAATCCCTGCTGCACCACAGCATTCTGCTGTCTTACCTGTGTTCTGAGGTCTTCCGAGGTAAACTGCAATGAAATCTCTATGGATGAGAGCTGACTTCAGAGCTGCTCTGAATGAAAATCTACTGCCCAGCCTAATGCACAAAATAAATCAGAATCATTTCTGCTCTGCTTTGGGTTCAATTACTGACAAGTGTGAACACAGAGTCCTGATTTGCAGCAAAGTGCATTCTAAACAAGAGGAGGTCATAACAGAAAAACTTGATAAGACAGATCCTTTTATCTGAGTAAGAATCTAAGAGATTGAGTGACTGTACCAAAGACTTTATAGAATATATGAGCTAGGAAACACTGAATTTTTTTCCTTTTTTTTTTTTAAGTGAAAAAGAGCAAAAAGGAAAATGCAATTAAAATTGACTTCTCTCCAAATTTCTCCTACTAAGACTATGTCTGACAGAAACTGTGATGGTTTCATTACACTAAATGTGTGATCTTAGCATATTATTTTAAAAGACTCTTACTCAAGAGTCTTGGAATTCCATAACCTTTTTTCTAGAGCTTCTTCTTCTCAGTAATTCCTAGGGTTTGGTTCTTTATCCAGAAACATCCTCCTCCAAGATTTAGAGTTTACTGTTTTTGCAGTATTTTCCCTTTTGATCTTGACGAAAAGATGGTTTTGCCTGGTCTCATTTTTCAACATCATATTTCCAGTAACTAATACAGGCATCATAAATGCCACATGGGCTCACACCTTTCTTCTTGAAAAATGTTTAACAAGTAACTGTCTGGAAATCCCCGTGCTGCTTTGCTTACTTTCTGTGGTTTTTAGTTCCAAAACAGGAAACCATGTCTAGCTTTCGGAGGAAGAATACAACTGCTTAATTATGTTGCTGGAGCTGACTGAAGGCTTTTGGATTTGCAAACATAAATCTTTATGTTTTTCTCTTTATACTGAATAAAGCATTGATTTGCAGATGCATTTTTAGTCTCTTCAAACAAACCTTCCTTCATAAATACATCTTCTGTTTGCCCACCTGGACAACAGCCAAAGTCATACCTGAAAAATGTCAGTTCTTTAAACAAGTGTGCTGGAGTATCCAAAACAACCATAGTCAGACTAGCTGTAAATCTTTTAAAAGTTAAGTGCAGCAGAAGAAAAAGAAGTTAAAACCAACTTCTTACAAGTTTCAATGGTTTTTCCTGTTGGTCACCCTCTTAATTTTTAGTGGAACATAAAATAAAATATACACGACTGAGAAAGTAGCACTGGTTCATTATTTCAAGTGCTTTTCAGCTGAAGAATCTTAAACCTTTTCAGAGTTACCAGAAAATCCTAAGAAAGCCTAGAGAAGCTGAAGGATCATGTCCTTGGATCAGGGTTTTCATTTGCACAGATGCATGTGCCAGGACAAAAGCTTTCAGATTTTGAGACCTTAATGACTACAGATTACAGAGGCTGCCAGTCCTACTTTGTCTCTTTTTTCTATTCTAGAAAACCCCAAAAAAAAGTGCTGCTTTGGCACATTTTTAATTCTGTGCTCTTTGTTTGAAACCTTATTACTAAACAATAATAACGCTCATTTTGGTTTTCCTCTTGTCTGCATTTTCTGGATGGTGAAGTCTCATGTCTGGATCTTTCCCAATTTATAAGGAACTGAAAAGGTGCTAGATAAATAAAAAATAATCAGGTTCCAGTGAATGAAATCTACCTATATAATTTATGCAAAGCAACCACTTTACTTTTGCATGAAATTGGACCATCAGAGCATTTTTTTTTTTAATAGCTTTTGGTGAAGCGCTATTTCAGGGCCTATAGCTACAGGAGACAGCGATAGAAATTGTGGTATGTATTATATATTGGGGTTTTTTTGGTGGTTTTTTTTTTTGGCCTGTTTTTTTTTTAATTAAAAAGCCCTAAAACCATTAACATTTAAGGGGGTGTTATCTATCTNTCCTATGTAAGTTTTAGTAGGGAAAATCAGGGAGAAGAGATTGTCATGGAGAAGCAAATGGATTTTGTCATCTGCTCTCTTGATCACTGAGATCTTTTGGATACTGAAGAGGCCATAGAGCTTGACAGGTTCATGGAAAGAACAGCAAGTATTCAGCTCTTTGGTAGAACAGCAGTCTGTGGACAAACAGGAAAACAACCAACAGAAAACAAGCAGAACATTCCTGGAAGCAGTCCACAAAAAGGTAAATCATGAAACATTAAAAGTGTACCTCAATAAAAGAGTATTTCTCAGTCTACAGGTGCTACAGCTCAGACTTCACTGCTTCACTGTCCTGGATGCTTGCCCAAGCAAGGCACATGAAGTTGTTGTTGAGCCTGGATTCACAGCAGAAAAACTGAATTGTTCCCCAATTTTTTCTCTCCACAAATTTTGTAAAAATTAATGTCTGATACACACCAGGGGATTGTCCTTTACGTGGTAAAGTGTGCAGACAGCCTGAAGTGGTCCATAAGAAAAATGAAGAGTTCTATTTCAGACTAGATACTGTTAATTATCATGTAATTTCTGGAGAATAAATGATAGGGAGGATGTGCAGAAAAGCTGGGAAGGCTCACAATAGGGAAAGCAACAGTGGAAATAGTAAGACAGGTGATGCATAACAAATATCCAGGGGAATCAATGCTTTTTAAAAACCTGTACTACCTCCCTCCTCCCTGTCACAGAGCTTTGTTTCCTAAATTTGTAGCAGCTTTGCTTGACACACAGCAGTAATGTAAATTACTGGTACTTCTTTCTACCTGGCTGCTTGATACAGATTTTACAGAGGATGAAGCTAAACATCTCACCAGGGAGAAATTGCTTCCCTGTTTCTGAAAAGTAACATATTCAGAATTCAGGAACTGAATGTGAAAAAGAAATATACACTTCCCTGCAGGTCCCCCTTCCTGTGGTTACTATTAGCAAGGATCCACTGAGAATAAGTTGTTGAATTAGAAGGAGGAATGTTCACTTAATAAGAAAACTATGGAATTTTATTAGTATGGCAATATCATCATGTTGCTGCAGATATGAGTGTATGTGTCAGCGTTTCTTTATCAGTCAACTTCTAGAGGATCTAAATTTAACACATGAGTGATTAAACTAAATCAAAAAGTTGATTTGTGACAAACTTTATTCTAAAACTTCTAATAAGGAACGGATTTATTTGATTCTAATGGTGAAAAATAAGATGCATGTTAATATAAAAGAATATATAAGAAGCCAGAGCTCAGCAGATTTTTTTTTCCCTCTTCCTGGCAGCTTTGGAGTTCTGAATATCTAAATAATATCAGTATTAAACCAATAACCATAAAAAATGTTCAGAACACCCAGTGACTATGGTAAGCACTAGCTTGCATGCACTGGTTAACACTGTGGAGACTCAACACCTAAAAATTATGAAGGAATTTTTTAAAATTTGTACATGCACATCTAAATCTTTAGTAAGTGGTCATGAGCAGGGAT
>VZTN01005753.1:1240-15103 GCA_013400515.1 Erpornis zantholeuca
AATACATGAGGTGTGGGAATACGCCAATAAAAATTTGTTGGCTTATAAAGTTGGGACTTTGCTCCCTCAGAGATAGCCTTAAAGAAATAAGCAATTGTGTTTGAATCTCCAATGCATAGGTAGAGTAGTTAAATTAGTTAACTTCTCATTTCATATTTGTGTTCAGACCAGAAGCATAATATTGTTTTAAACACTGTCAAGTTCAGATAATAATATTCATTCTGATCTGTAAAACAAACTGTGCCTCTGAAAGAAAGCAAAATCCTTATTACAGGAATAAAGATTGAGTTCAGCTTTTCTGAAATGCTGAGTTTGTAAGTGGAAGGAGAAGGGTGCCTTTTAATCGTTCTGGTGTTTTTTAAATTTATACAGTTCTGAAAATTATTGAAGATAATTTCAATATCTAATCTAATTTAGGCAAGTCTCAAAGAACAGAAGGCAGGAGTGTGGCACTGGCCGTAATCTTCTTCTAAAGGTAGTATTCTATCAGTTTGAGATTTGGCAGCTTATGTGTGTTACTGTGTTTGTGGAATCTATTTTCTTATTTCTCTAAGGGAAGCAGGGAAATTGATGGAAGCTGAAGCTCTACTGAATGCACTGAGAGCCTCCTGTCTGCACTGATTGCAGCCTCTTCTCTGCCATTCTCTTGTGCTAAGAAAGTGTTGTCTTGTTTTCAGTTTATGGGAAATGGTCATGGCACAGTATGGGAGCATGCACAATAAGGGTCTGAGATGAAGGGAAGGAAGGCAAGAAAAAAACTCCCTAAATCGTGGCAAATCATCTGCCATGGGGAATATCATCCCATTGCCATGGATACTTTCACAGCCTGTTCTGCCGTCAGGAACTGCTAGTTTGAAAATATATGAGTAAGATGGACACCAGGCATATGCATTTAGGACACAAAGTTCAATTATTTTATGAACACTTCTTTTCTCATATAAACATTTGTTTCAAGTCTAGCTCAACAATTTAACAATCCTCGTTGTTATGTTCTTATGTGCTAAGTTTCAAATTGGTCATGAGTTTTAGTCTCTCCTGAAAAATCAGTCTTTCTCCAGTTTTACTGCTTTGCTGTAGCAAATGATTCAGGAATACTTTCTGAAATGTCGTTAAAATGTGGGAGGAACTGCAAGGTTGCTTTGCACCCTGAGAAAGACAAAGCCAGTTATAATGCATTAAAGGATACTTCTTTTGCCATCTGCACAGCCTGACACTTCTGTACAATCTGAAGCTCCACACAGCTATTTTTTTCTACAGTGAAGTATGTGAAAAGTTGACTTTAATTCTGCTCAGTGCCTGGGCTTCTGTTCCATGTGATGTTATTTCTCCATCAGATTAACTGTGTCCTTTTTAGATTGTATAAATCACAGTTTATCAGAAAGGACAATGGAAAGACATTTTGTGCAGAGCGGATTTGGTATGCAGAAACAATCTTTTTCAGAATAAAAGCTGCATAATTCAAGTTATATGTTTAGTCACAGGATGTTCTTGACTCGGATGAACAGAATGTAACATAGTTACGATGCCAAACAACTGACAGACATTACAGACTTTCTTTGAGCTGCAGAGGGAAATAAAAAGTTTGTGAAAAGGGGAGGTGGATAAATGGTTGATATACACCAACTCTTAGCAGAGGACTATCACAGGGAATATCTCTTCAAAAGGCTAGCTAAATAGAAAGGAATGCAAGGTAAGAATAATTTCTTAAAAAGCTATAAATTGGCTAGTACTATTTCAGTGAGGACAAGACAAATTTGTAACATGTAAGGCTAAGTCTTTTATGTGATAACTGGAAGATCTCACACACTCATCTCTGTGCAAAACACAGTCTTCTGTAGCAAAGATTTTTCTGGGCTTTAAAAAAACTCTCTACTCTACTCCTCATAGCTGAATGTTTTGAATGTAAATTATATTCTACTCTTAGCAATATTTTAAAATAAACCCTGGGATGTGTATTTACTGCCTTAAGGGAGCAATACTCACAATCTAAAGAAACAAATAAAAACAAAGAGAAAAGTGAAAGGGTAGAAGGCAAATAATTCAGTGAATATTTTATTCCAGCTAACACCAGGAAGTTCTAGAAAAAATACAAACAGTTGGAATGTGAAAAAGAAACAGTAAAAATATTCACAGGTTTATGTTTATTTTCTTTACTTTTATTAATTTTTTTTATTATTCCTTCAGATGAAGAGATTCTGGAAGAATAAAATTATTGCTATTGTTTTGTTCAGGAACTTATAATTTAGTCCTGGATGGCTGACTAAGATTTGGGCTGCTGGATTCTTTGGGGCTGGGAATAGAAATAGATACTTCTATCTCTGACAATTTTCTAATTTTTCTTTAAATGAAGTTGTTTCCCTGAAGAATTGACAAAAGAAGCCTTTTCCACTGATGTAATTTCCAAGTATTCTCTAACCATTCAATAGGTACTTGGATAATACCTTTTTTCCCCTCTTTTCAACTTCATTTTCTTCTAGAACATTTTGTTACTATGCAGAGTGTTTGGGATTTCTCTCATCTCCATCCGGAAGCACCAAGAACATCTCTCTGTCTACCCTTATCCCATTTAAAGTGGATGAGGTTACAATTTGCAATGCCTGCTTCTATGAAGAGTTGAATTATTACAACTATCCTGAAAAAAAGAGTTGTTTTCCACCAAAATGCAGTATCAATGATAATCTGTGTGAGGCCTGGGTATATTATTGCTAAAACAAACATTAGCTCTGGGAACTCCATGTTTTCCACCTTTTTTTAACCCACTGATTGTGAGGCATAGCCAATGAAGTGGTTGTTATTTTTGTTAGAAAATGAAAGGGTTTTTTCCCAAGTGTCCTTATTCCATTTATTTGTAAGCTTTCTACAGGAAGCTTCTGATCTATAAGTCCAATTACTTCTCCTCCAGGGCCATTTACAGTAGTTTAATGGGCCTCCAGGGCATCGTGCACAGAGTGCTGTAAATCCTCACTTTTGCAGGAATCAGAAAAATTGCAATATTTGCAATATATAAGAGATCTCAGAACCTTGTTGAACCTTTGGTATTAGACAGTTCATTTTCATCATGTTAAGACAGAAGTTATGAAAGGGGAAAGAAGTTCAAATAAATAATTTTGTTGCCTGTGTTAACAGGGAGCATAGGTTTTCTGCTTATGGTGTGGATTTCAGTCTTGTCTGACTATAGGGTTCTTCATTTTTCTCATCACAGGTTACTGGTAAATGTGCCTCTGCTTGTCTAAAATTAATATCATAGGTTGTTCCTTATTTAAGCTTTACATTTTAAAGTGTTAGGGGGAACAAAATTTCTGAAATAGAGAGAAGACAATGTGGAGTGATGGCAGTACCTATACTGCTCTAAATAGCCCCATGGTGCTGCAAGCAGAGTGCACCTTGCCTACCTGGAACAGCAAGGAAAGGTAATATTTTCCCAAGGTAGGCCTTGCATGGGTGTCTCATGGGCTAGGAATTTGTGATCACCTTACTGTGGTGATTGAGTGAAAGCCAAAATGAAGGAGCTTAAATAAATTTCATTAATCTCATTTATCTAAGAGCAGATGAAGTATTTTTCATAAGGTCTGTACTGATTTTTCACTGTAATATTTCAAGTTCATCAGAAGCTAATGGAAAAGAATGTCAGCTCCTATATTTGACTGATAAATAGCATGCTACTTCACTCCTGCAAGTTTGTAAAAGTTTGCCCTCATGGTGAAAATAAATTCTTTAGGTTTATTTTAATCAGGATTTTAGAAACAGTTGGCAGAGACCATAAAGTAACATCTTCAGTTGCAACAGTCTTTCTAAATGATGAATGTTCTGGAGGTCACCTTTTTTAACCTAAGGTTTTATAAATTATTTTTGACTAAATAAGAAAAGCTATTTCTTTGAGACTGAATCCAAGACCTACTGGGAAAAAACAATTGGGTTTTGATGAATTGCAATCTCTTGATTCAGTGTTTTACAGGAATTATACATGGAAAAGAATAGTAGGGAACACCATGAAATTATTGTGACAGCTGAAATCAAAATTGCAATAGCTTAAAAAAAAATATTTTTGAAAAATACCTTTTCAGAACTGAGTGAACATACTGAGTGAATCATGAAGTTTCATAATTTTCAGTGTGTAATCAGTGAACTATTTTATTTCAGCGTATTTGACCCTGTCATTCTTGTTTGCAAAGAGACTACTACTAAGTAGAGGCAGTCTAATTAAACAGCCTAATTAGCATTAAGGTTTCAGCAAAAATTGAATAGACTTTATTGTGTGCTTATTTTTGCCAAGATACAGAGAGCTTTTGTATTTTTCTTTCATGATCCTAACATTATAAGCAAAAATATAGAAAGCTATAAGAAAAAGAGAGATGGAGAGAAAATACACCATTTTCAGCCCTTCTGGAAATCAGTGCAGCCTGAGACAAGAACTGCAGATTTATGAAGATCAGGTTTTTCCTCTGGACTCAAAGGTGTTTTCTCTGGAGACGGGTTTCTGCTTCAGGCTCCTGAGAGACAGCGTCTCACCCACGAGGTAATGGATTTCCTTCTGAACTTCCATGAACTTGGGAGCAGTCATACCCCTCTGTGTGCCCTGAGAGCCTTGCTAGGTGGAGGAAAGGCTGATAAGGAGCTCAGGTCCTCTTCCTTCCGGCCTGTGGGAGATGTAGAAATTGGTCCCTTTTTGCAGGAACAGGACATCAAAGCAGGACCAATATGATCAAGTGAAGCCATTTATTACACAGACCTCTGTATTCTTAGACCCTAAAAGCTCTACCCTCACGCATTGCAGGCTGCTTTACAATTGGTCCATCCCCAGAGGCACGCATCTTTCTACTGACAGTGACTGGCTAACATTTTCTGTTCATACAGCAGTTCTCTGCACCAAACTTTCCCATCCATATTTTCATTTGGGGAGTTTGGGGAGTTGTTTCCCTTATCATTCCTTCCTTCTTCCCATCCTTGGTGAATGGCTTAATCTCCTTCTCATCCTTGGTGAGCTTGCTTACTCTGCTGAATACGCTGTGTTCCACACGTAGGTTGGGTTGCACTTTCCCAGGCACACTGTGCGAGCTGCATTGTTCACATGTCCCAGCTCCTGTAAGAAATCCTCCTCTACAGTCCCTGAGACAGCAGGAGGCACTGCCTGGAGGTGCTACTGTAAGAAATTCTCCTCTACAGTCCCTGAGACAGCAGGAGGCACTGCCTGGAGGTGCTTGGGCAGGAGCAGGGATATGCAGGACTCCCTCCTGCCTGGGCAAAGTCCCAGGGGCGGCGTGGCTGCGCTGCCTCTGCTCCGGGCAGAGGAGCAAAGGGCACTGCAGCTCCCCTGGCCCCTGGGTTTCACTGTGCTGCAGCAGCTAGCACTGCCTCATGTGACAAGGAATCTTGTTTCACTCTTATTTCAGGTGTTTCTAAGTTAGCCCACACAAAGCCCGAAGCTTTGAATGCTAAAATGAAGGGTTTTTTCCCAATTCTTCATAACTGTCTCTATCATCAGTACTGAGAAGAAAGAAAAAGGTAATGATTTGCTTAAGCAAAGCTATTCCTGACAGTACGGAGTTATTTTATATCCTTATTTGCAAAATGACTGAGAGCATTTTTACCTTTTGCCTAGCAAAATGTGCCCTGAAGCACGTTCATCTGGTTTGCATAGCATTATCTGCTACTCAGAGTTTGAGCTGAATGGTGAGTTTGTGAATGTTCAAACCTTCATATGTAATTACTTTGGTACAGGAGAAAAGGAAAATATTATGCAGGATACTGATCCTGCTTTATATTTGAACACAGAGTAAAGTCCTTTTGTTTAGGCATAAAGTACAAATGTTTACCTTGGGGCCTCGTAATTTTAATTAAAACTCAAAGCCATGCCTTTGAACCCCTATCTCTGAGTCATATAAAATGAAACCTCAAAATTAAAATTTCTGTGAACAGTAGTTTGTTTTGCTCTATTGCTAATCTTAATAAACACACTGCAGGTTAGCCCCATTTATATTTTTCTGTCTGATCTTCTTAAAACTCAGTCTGTGATCAGTTTTGGTCATGTTTCAGCACCTAGGTAATTCTGATTAGCATTACAATCTAGTACAATAAAAGCAGTTTAATCAAAATTTGCAAATGAGCCTCAACTACATCTAATATAATCAGCTATTTTGCTGACATTGCTTCAGCAGCAAGATTGTCAAGTACAGAATGAATTAGCTATATGTATGAATAGCTTTAGGACATGTTTGATACTGATTTAGAGGAAAATTTGCATAAATAGCAGTTAAAACTTAATTAAAAGTAAAAACCATGTTGTATGCTTCTAAGGTTGAACAATTTTTGCTAAATTTAATGATGAGGTAGTCTGTCCTCAACTAATCCTTTCCACTCTCTCAATCTGTCAAAAGAACAACCTCTTGCATTGATTGTGTAGACATTTGCTATAGGTTCTATGCATCAAAATAATTTACAGTAAGTCTAGCGACTAAATATCCATGGTTGAGTACATAATGAATTTTTATAATTTTCTTTTTAAATTTTAGGACTGTCAAATTTACTTTGGCATGGAGCATCTTGTCCTATTTAAAAACCACTTTACACTGATGACCTATTACAAGAATCATATGATTTATTAACTCAGGAGTCTGGAAGAGGAACAGTAGGCAGAAATTTTAATTTTTTTACCTTAGTAGACTTGAAAACAAAGAAACAGAATGCTAAGCATTAAAGAAACCTAACAAACTGGAAAAATTTGTTAGTTTGAAAAACATTCAATAATAAGTCTGGATTACAAATTGTTTTCAAATAACATGAAAAATAATTTGGCTTTGACACTAGTTTATTATAATAATTTTTATTCCCTTTCTCCTTGAACTAAAGAAAAAAATATTAATTCCTTTGTATTTAATGATTCAACCATATTTATTGACACTGAGATTAGCTTAGTTGGTTAGAGCTGGGTGCTAATAATGCCAAGGTTGTGAGTTTGATCCCTGTGGGGGCCATTTACTTAGGAGTTGGATACAACAATCCTTTTAACTCAAAATATTCTGTGATTCTTTGATTAATGCATCCACCTGGATTCTTAAATTTGAGTCATCAAAGCAAAATATATGAAAGTAAAATGCTGTCTACAGTTAAAATCTTGTGATATATATGGCAAAGTTTTTGACTTCTTTAGTAAATCCAAGTGCAGGTTAATCTTTAGCTAAACATAAAACCAAGGATCCTTTTCAGAGTGTTATATTCTTCATGGACATGGCAGAGAGAAGTAAAGGGAATAGCTACTGAGCAATAGGCTACACATGTTTATACAAAAAACTAATGCAAGTCAATATAAGTTGGACCAAACTTTCCCATTCAAATGTTCATTGTCTTTCAAATGCCACTGCACTATCACTCTCATTCAAAAAATCTCACCAGAAAAATACTTGAAAATAGTGTTTTAATTTTGATATTTTAATGAGGTGAAAATGCTAAATTGAAAATGATAGTTTCCTTACAGATAAGAAAGTTAATAAATAGACATTTTAATAGAAATTCTAAAATTCTAAAATACAACAATATTTGTAAAAAGCAGACTCTTCCCAAAGAGAACATTGTTTAATTGTATTTATGGCATAACGTATTCTGAATGTATTCTACACACATTTAAGCAGAAAAGGTTCCAGCTGTGCAGGTGGATTTTAAAATTACAAAGAAATGTAATACAGAATTGCACTGAGGAACCACATTTGGATGATATAGCCAAATTATTAAGAAAGTGGAAGATTAAATAGAGTCAAGAACAAAGTAACTTTCTTCTCCAGATCTACAAGCTAATAACATCAAGTACTGTTCTCACTAATGGATAAGCAGATAAAAGAAATGGGAATAATGCAGTGATTATTGGAATGGTAGTAAGTTCTTTAGTTTTTCTTTCCGCTTTCTTGTCCTTGATTCAGAAACAGGTCAGAGGGTTTGAATTTTTTCTTCCAGTTCTTCTCACTCTGCCTTTTTTTTGGTTTTGGGAGATAGAAACACCATGTAATTTGGCACTGAGAAAAAAATCTGTGAAGAAATGTGATAGCTTCATTTTGTTCCTGCATTATTTTAAAAGTAGCCTGTATCCCTAGTTCACAAGCAACAATATTTATGTAATATAAATTGCAGTCTTGTAGGTTCTTTTTTCAGGGAGGTTAATATGACTGGGCTTTATTATTCTTCATTTGTTAGCGTTGCTTTTGATCTCTTAGGCAAAGAATACCAGAAAAAAACAGATAGGTAATTGTTTTTCCTCTATTTTAATACAAAAGAAAAAATAACCATTAAAAGTATTCCTCTGCTCCATTCACATAAAAAATGAAGGCTCTGTAGAAGTAGAGTAGAGGCTCTTTTGACCATTTCCAGTCTATATATGAACAATCTGAAAATTTATTTACTTGCACTAGGTTTTTTTGACTTGCAAGACTTAGTGTGTGATTCTTTTAGCAGATTTGCCTTTCATCCTTCTACTCTAGGCAAGTTTGATCATTTATGTATGTTGTGTCCATATGCTCCAATACAAAATCTTTTGACTCAATTGAAGTCCAGTATCCTGTAGGTCTTGAAAATACACCTGGCATAACAGCTTAGTACTCATTGTACTTTTACTTTAAAGAAGGAAAATAGCCTGAATTACACATCCAGTCTCTTTGGATGTTGAAGACATTATTGTTTTGTTTCTTTTGTTTTTGTGGTAAGATATCTTTTTCTGGAGTCTAATTCTTCAGTGTTTATCCCTCACTTTCTCTCAGCTCTTTCTCACTGTCTATACCACCAGAGTTTTAGTATTTGTATGTAGAATTTTCTTCTTGTTTACTCTCAGCTTTTTTCGTTGTCTTTTCTCTTACAAATCTTTTAGTGACATGCACTCTATATTGTTTTATTGCTAAAGCAGGCTGTGGACTTTTCTGATGGGAGTGGGGTGGGAAGGGCAATAGAATGGTAAGGAATAAATTTGTTGTGCCACCTGCCACTTATACCAAAAGGAGAATAAATCCTTCTTTTTTTATACTGAATGAACAGTAGCTGGTTAGTCTTCTGCTTTCCTTGTGTGCATTTTAAATGAAGTTTGACACAACCAAAAGCAATATCAGATGGTTATGCTATTAACATAGTACAAATCATAATGTTGAAATGTAGTGCAGCAAAGAAAGAAATTAGGTAGTGATTGACTCAAAAATTTAAGCTATTAAAATTTGACTTTTTTTTCCCCCCTGTCTTTTAATTTCCTTCTGCTAGATAATGAAACTTTGGACTTTGTTCCTTCTTTATTATATTAAGCAGTCCAATCTCTTTCTGGTTTAAAACATTTCCTGTTAATAACACTAAACAGGTACTTTTCCTTTTCTATCTGTAGTATTTATAATTGAATATTTTTATCTCAGTCTGAATCTTCCTGTCAGGCCTATTCTAAACCAGAAAAATTGATCCTTTGTTAGATAAAATACATGACTAGAGAAACTTGCAGAGCAGTTTTGATCGAATGTGGCTTATTTTTTTTTTATTTTAAATAATGTTAAAATTCTCTATATGTGGTATAACTACATACTGTTTTTAATGGATAATTTATTTGAAAGTCTGAATAAAAAATATTGAAGTGCTTTCATATGCAACAAATATTTTTTTCTTATCTACTTTTGACCAATACAGTTAGAAAATATTAAATTTTAAAGTATTAGAGGTCACTATTACTTTTTCATATCATGAGAAGTATACGCAATAATCATCTTTTGTTTCTCTCCTAAAGTTTTATGATGTAATAATAAATATATGCACTCATAAACATCAGAAGGGCTGCTTGAGGGAGATTAGTATGCCTAAGGAAAAATGCAAATGTTTATTTTTTAAAATTATTTTTATTATCCTTATTAACGTGGATATTCTTAAATAAGTTGAATTTGTTAAATAATGTCCTGTGAGAAAAAAGCCTTTTAAAAAAAAAGTGAAATATCTAAACAACAAATAATTTATATCACTGTAATTCATTTGTACTGATCACTTATATCCAGAGGAAAGTAGAAAGAATAACTAACTTTTGAATGTCTGATTGTTTGTTTTGTTGTAAACTGACTGCCCATTTATGAGGAGTGTAAAACTGCATTTAAGAACCGTTTATTGAGGGTAATATTTTAAATTGAACTCTTTCTTGGAGAGATTTTTTAATTTAAAAATACTCCTGATAAAGCTGTATGTAGATAATCTAATGCATAGTCTAATTTAATTGATCATCTAAAAATACTAATTTGAAGCTCTAAACAGGGATTTGTTATTAATCTAATCAGTCAGTGAGTAAAGGCACTAGGTTCATGTGTTTCCTGGAGAGGTGGTTATTACTGCTGTAGACTGAATTATTTGTGGGAAATTGAGCATCTGATGAATGCACCTGTTTTTTTAGGTTTGGTTGTGGGTTTTTTTAATTTTCAAGCAGATACTAACTGTTACAAATGGGTTTCTTATTTCTATGTATCTAAACAGATGAAGGCACCAGTTAAGCATGCACTTATGTATCCTGCTTCACTTTCTTAAATAATCTGAGGGAACACCTGTTTTATTACCCAGCTGAATGCGGATTTATTTGAGAAAGACACCACTAACTTTTTATTTTTTTTTTTTTAAGTTAATCCCATGTTTAATTGTTTGGCTATATACGAGAATAAGCTTAATATTTTCAAAACATGTAAAACCATTGCAAGCTGATACAGGTGTTTGCCCTGCACCTGGAAATGCCAGGTGGTGCCCAGAAGCAAACTGGGGATCCCAAGGATTCTGCAAGTATGGTGCTTTGTGTTTTCTTATGAAGTCACAACAGCACTAATCACTTTCCCAAGTATTACATCAGGCTTAGGATGAGGAAATTTAAGTCCAAGTTTAGGAAACTATCCTAGAATTATCCTTTTCAAGGACAGTAAATGCAACTCTTACTTATTGATGCTATTCCTTAACTAGTACCATGGTGTCAAAAAATTACTTGTATGCAGAAAAGGACCTGTCCTCAGAGATTCTAGACTTGAAATCTGGAATTTAGGATTAGAGAAAAACATTATTGCATCTTATTCTGTCACATGAATTCTTTCATAAATTTAGTGCTCAAGCCACATTTTTCTAAACATTTATTTTTAAAGATTTATTATAATTTTGCTGACTTTTTTTTTCCCACTTCAAAACATTATTTTCTTGCCATGATGGCTAGTGAGTGCAGCATGTGTAGTTGCTGTATAGCCTAATGGAAAGTGCACAATAAAAACATTTTATTCCCTTTTATTGTAGTCTATCCATCTACACTTTTGCAGTAAGGTTTTGTTTGTCTTTTTTCTGCAACTGTGCTTTGTGTTTCTGGCTAAAATGATTTTCCATAATAACCTTCAAATTGTTTTCCTGATCAGTGTGCTAAATTATTGGGCCATTTGCCACATATTGTATAGCTTGTTTTCTTGCTCCAAGCCTAATTATGTTGCATTTTTCTGTAAAAAAAAAAAAGCCTTTACCATCTGCTAAGTCGTTCATGTAAACAATCAAAACCTGACTTAGTTTGTACCATTCAGCCTTGCTTGTTCCATCTTCTAATCGTTTTATCATCTTCAATCTTGAACATAGTGACCTTACTTCCATGCATCTCTTGAACAGGTTCAGGCACCAGAGAGCAAGGAAGTCCTACACTCAGACTGCCACTTTCATGCTTCATTTGTACAGTTGGAAAGGACATGTTCTTGTTGATTACTTTTTACTTCTATTTTTATTTTAATGCTTTTACTTCTCAGAAGTACATTCTCATAATGTATTTTTACCACACACCTTAATGTGTGTTGTTACTCTCTGGGTTCAAATCCTAGCAAACATGCTTTGCGTATCTGAATTTGTGTTTTACTTCTTTATCATGATAATAATATCCTAATAGCTGGACTTATTAGCAGAGCTTGAAACTAGATTTGGTGGGGGGAAAGGGATATTCTCCTGAGGGTCAGAGAGGAACAAGGAAGCAACACCCTTCCAGGAGACAACAACAAGCTGTGATGTTAAACTCGATGAATCTAGTACAAAAAAGAAGTTCCTGTCTACTTGTGCAGTGCCACAAATCACTCTTAAACAATAGAATGAAAAACTCAGGATGCTCACACAGAAATAAGAAAACAGAGATGGATTTTCATAAGAGGGATAAGAGGGATTATGCTTTACTGGATGATAAACCATCTACTTAAAGTTATAGATTTGTGACAAGAAAGAGAATGAGGTGTGCACAAAATGCAAGAGAATTACCAGTTATAGAAGAAAGATTTGATCTGGATAACAATCCTGAAGTCTTCTGCCACTGAAAAAGTTAAAGAAATATTGTTTTATTTTCACTTCATACGAGGCTTAAGGAGAATGAATCTCTTAAGGTAGTGACCATGGGTTCTAAAAGGAGAGCTGCAGTATACTCCTGAAATTAGCTGAGCACATACTTATTTTATGTATTTTAACAATGAAGAAGTCTAATTAAGGGAGAATATTCTTTTGCCAAACAGTAAGAATATGCCTGAGAGCTTTACATGTTTGTCAGGTAAGTCAGCATCTTACTAGGGAAAAGCCTAGGTATTTAAAAGAAGACTCTCCCCTTTCTTTCTTTCCTTTTTTTTTTTTTTTTAATATAGTGTGGTGCTCCACAGAATGAAATGCCATAGCAAGAAATAAATATCTAAAAGAAAGTTGCACTAATTTTAAGGATAAAGGCTTAATTTCCTGGGGCAGGAGAGAACAATTTTTCCACACACTGCCTTAGATGCTGTAGATCACAGAATTTTTGATCTGGGTGCTCCTTTATGTATACAAATCCCTAAAGTTAATCTCGTTCATTGCTAAGTCGTGTGCATCCTGAAGATTTACTTATAATGATAATGACATAAAATATAATTTTATTTGTTTGTTTTAACAAAATCTTATTCAAACTCAATGGCAATGATCAAACTATTTGTAGTATTAGTATACTCTTGTGCTAACATTATTAATTGATTGCAAGGGTAATTTGCTGGTGGACATTTTTAAAGGACATTTACTAGTGATCCTTTGGAAAGTTTTTAACTTCTGTGAAGACATGGTTTTATTCACATTTGTCTGTGTGGTCAATTTCTGATCATTGACATCTCTCTATGAGCTACAACTTCTTCACATTCTCAACAGGTCACTTAAAGCCATTTAAAAAGTAACATAACTCTTGCAGAGGAGATTCCTGGGGGTTTCTTTCTGCAGCACACTATTTTGAAAGGCCTGCTTTTTAATAATTACCTGAGGCAGAAACATATTTTTCAGAAAATCATGAAGATTTATTATTCTAGTGCACCTTACATCTTGTGCCTTTTCCTCCATATTTGTGAGGATTAACCCTTCTTCATGGCAGGAAATCTTAAATCTTTCTCTTTTTTTTTCACCATAGGAATGGAATTTAATACAAGGCTAAGTTATATGTGTTAAGAAATGTTCTTTTCTTTATCTTTTGGTACCTAGCCAGAATAATAAAATCCGATTTCTGAATATATATATGACGTGGTTGGGATTTTATCAGCTTGCTTCTCATCTACCTCAGAGGACAAACTCCCTCAGACTATGGAAATAGCGAAAAGATCCCAAAACCATCCTCCAAAATACTCAGCATTTCTCAAAAAAGCCTTCAAGTGCTTTTAACATCCCTCTGCCTTCAAGAACACTAGAGAGTCAGTGGGCAAGGGACTAATAACAATTAAATATTTATGTTAAGCTGATGGAATTAGTTGTCTGTCTGCATTCTGCACTCATTTAAGTCTTTCCTGGATCTGGTCTCTACCACTTTGCATTTAGGTTCCTTTGCTTATGCACCTGTTTTGGAGCTCCTAATGGGAACTGCTCCTTGAATGTGTTTCAAAT
>VZTN01005753.1:15673-31837 GCA_013400515.1 Erpornis zantholeuca
ACACTGTTCCACAAAGAGGGTGACAGCATTGTGAGAAAACTCAAAACAAAATTCATGAGAAATCTCAGAAAAAGATAGTGAAGCATTTGTCTTTTTAAACCAGTCAAAGACAGTAAGAGAGATTTCTCCATAAGAGTTCAAAGCATATCCCATAACTATGAAGCAGAAAATGGAAAAATCATTTTATGAAAATTGTTAGGTATCCTGTGTAATTTGGCTAGGTTCAGAGCCACTTCTGATTTCCTGGAAGTGGATACTTTTATGAATAGTGAGCTTTCTACAGAAAATCTGAGAACATTTATAAAGGATTGAAAGGATGAAATGGCAACCTTTGATGTCTGCTGGTCCAGAAGACCATCTTTAACAAGTTACAGTGTGCAAGTGATATGTGCTGGAACTGCATTTTGATTCCATAGTAGTATCAAGATAAAATACAGTACCAGAGATGAGGAAAAGCTTAAGTGTCATATATATATATAAGGCAGAAAAGAACTAGGAATACATGACCTGTCAGTGTCACACAACTTTAGTCTGAAGGTTCAGATTCAAAAATGGCTTGAGGAAACACAAAATATTTTGTCCTTTCTTTCTTTGCTGTGTTTGAGTGGGTAAATTCCTATCATCTTGAATGTTTTTTGCTTGTTTTGTTCCTTCACTTGCAGTTACTCCTAAAGTGAAATCATTGCTTAACAAATGGCTCAGGACTCTCAATTGTTGGGTCACTTTTTTTCCTCCACCATGCTTATTTGTTCCCTGCTTACTGTAAATCTCTTCACTAGGTCTGTCAACAGGTGCAGGCCTAGGAACCTGACAAAAAAAAACCCAAAAAACAACAAACCAGAAAAATCAATATTCTGTTGTCTTTGTAGAGATTTCTCCAAAATTTTTCACCTTTCCTACTACTTTGGGAACTGTTTATGGCAGATCATTGGCTCAGTTTCTGAGCCCAGTTTTTGGAGCCTTTTTGATACTAAACCTGTGCTCAGGGAGTGACATTTCATCAGCTTTTCTTCCAGATTTGCTGGAGGAGTCAACACTCTGCTTGCTCTAGTGCTTAAGACCATTCGAGATAGTGCAATGTCAAAAAAGGAGAAAGTCTTGAGCAAATTGGCCAAAATATCCCAGAACATGGAAATAGTGAAGTCAGGCAGCACTAGTAATTTTCAGATATCAGGACTAGGATTGTGATGGTACCCTAAGAATGTCCCCAGGAGGAGTATGCCTTGATAATCTTTATTTTTTCACTTTTAGTTTGATTAAATATGAGGGGTTTTTCTAAATTGATATAATATTAGGACTGCTAGCAGTTTCTTCTATTTTGAGAAATCTTACAGCAATAAATATTGCTGCTATGCACTCTCAGAAATGTAGAAGCTCATATTTTTAATTAGGTATTTGATGAAAGCCTCAATTTTTTTTTAAAAAAATTTTGCTTTATTTCATCTAGTTCTAATTTTTTCCATTCTGAATAATTCAATCAATACATTTTCAGTATTTGATATGAATTTCCCATCTATTTACCCCGATAACACAGCAGTCAGAAGATTACGTTTTCATAACACTAACTTATACTTGAAGATTTAGAATTATAGAGTGCCACAATGCAGGGCCACGTTAATACATGAGACTTTCAAGTACATTTTTCTCATTTGCATGCAGGCTAGTGAGGGTGACAGTATTGTGGGTGTTTGCTACAGGCCAACTGACCAGGTGGATGCCTTCTAAAGGCAGCTGGAAGTACCCTCACTGATACAGGCCCTGGTTCTTGGGGGGGACTTCAACCACCCTGACAATCACTGGAGAAACAACACAAGACACAAGCAGTCCTGAAGTTCCTGGAAAGCTTTGATAACTTTCTGATACAGGTGATGGTGAAACCAAGTGAGAAGGGTGTGCTGCTGGACCTTATACTCACAGACAAGGAAGGTCTGGTAGGAGATACAAAGTTTAGGGGTAGCCTTGGCTAAGTGACCATGAGTTCAGTAATCTGCAAGGAGGAAGCAAGGCAATGATTAAGATTGCAACTCTAGACTTCAGGAGAGCTAACTTCGGTCTGTTGAGTGAATTTCTTGGAAGAATCCCATGGGAACTGCCCTAGAAGGAAGAGAGGTCCAAGAGAGCTGATTTAATTGCAGGATGACTTCCTCCTGGCTGCCTGGAGTGCATCACTCTGGGCAAGAAAATGTGAAAGCCAACAGGAGACCTACATGGATGAATAAGGAACTCCTGCTAGCAGATATACATGAAATAGGGACAGGATGTTTGGGATGAATGTAGGGATATCAGAGTATTCAGAAATGCAACAAGGAAGGGCAAGGCTCATCTGGAATTAAATTTGTGTGAAGATGTTGAGGATAACAATAAGGGCTTCAAATAAATCAGTAACAAAAGGAATAATAAGGAAAATGTGGGCCCCTACTCAATGGAATAGTGACTGTTGCAACAGAGGCTGCAGAGAAGGCTGAGATGCTGAACACCCTTTTTGCTTCAGTCTTCACTGCCAAGGCCAGACCTCAGGAATTAGTGACCCAGGAGACTAGGGACAAGCTCTGGAGAAAAGAAGACTTTTCCTTGATTGAGAAGAATTTTATTAGAGACCATTCAGTCAAATTTGATATCCAGAAGTCCATGGGCCCTGATGGGATGCACTCACAAGTGCAGAGGGAGCTGTCATATATCATTATTAGGCTACTCTCAATCATCTTTTCAAAGTTATGGCAGTCAGAAGATGTGCCTGAGGACTGGAAGAAAGCAAATGTCACCCCAGTCTTCAAAATGGACAAAAAAGGATGACAGAGGAAACAATTAGGCCAGTCAGACTCACCTCAGTCCCTGGATAGGTGATGAAACAGGGGCCATCTTAGGGGCCATCTCTAAACACATGGAAGACAAGAAGGTGATCAAAAGTAGTCTGAATGGATTCACCCAAGGGAAACCATAGTTAAACAACCTTACTGCCTTTTTTTGATGAGAGAACTGGCTGGATAGAAGAGGGGAGTGCAGTTGATGCTGTCTGCCTAGACTTTAGAAAGCTTTTGACACTGTTTTCACAGAGACTACGGAGTATCTCTGGAGATATTTGAAAGCTGTCTGGACAAAATTCAGAATAACATGCTGTAGGTGACCCAGCTTGAACAGTGAGGTTGGGTTAGATGACCTCCAGCAGTCGTTTCCAAACATTTTGTGATTCTTTGATATAAAAGGTCTACTGAGTCAGATGCCAGAATGGCATTTTTTTCTCAAAGCTCTGTAACAGTTTTCAGAAGGAAGACTCTGTCCTTTAGAAATTAATGACAGTAATGGATCTGAGGATGATGGTCCATAGAGATAAGTCTGGAAGTGCCTTTGATATGTCCATGGTCACTGTGAATTTATCACACGTTCTGAGAGAAGGAACTACTGAGTACTTCCATTATTCATGCTATTCTTGTTCTCTATACACTTAGAAGGGAAAAGGAGACATCATGTTTTTCTAGTGGACATGTTATGCTACTTTGATGAAAAATGGTTTGTAAAGTTCTTTCTTTTACTCTCACTGTATTTGAAAGATTTATGTCAGGGTTCTCCAGTGAAGAACATAGAAGACACTCTAAAATATAGGGGTGATCAACATGCAAAATTATATTTTTTAACTACTCTAGCTTCTGATTCAGTGAAATTAAATTCCCACTTATGTCATGAAAGCAGCACTGTACTTTTAGATAAGCACAATATATAGAAAAAAATTAGACAGATAAACAACCTTTTCATAGATTCATAAAGAACACAGAATCAAGACAACTTAAGTTTAAAAAGGGGAAATTTTATAGAGTCTAACCTATATAAAGTAGATATTGCTCCCTTTTCACCTGCCCCATGTTCTGTAGATTGTTCTTCATTTGTGGCTCAAAAAATAACAAGTAATCTCATTTTAATTCAAAGATAACCTCCTGTCTTCCACAAAAAAAGTTTTTCAGCAGTTGTTTTAAAGCACTGTGCTTTACACTACAGGTCATTGTAAGGAAGAGATACACATATGCTACTTTCAAATGTGTATGCAAAGAGTGAAAAATAAGAATGCTCTCTACAGATTTTTAAAAGAATTTTTACAGTTATACTGACTTTTACAAAGAAATACATTCATGGTGATTTTGTTGGGGAAGTTTTATTCATTTTTACTTTTCAATTTATTCTAGTCATACTTTGCATTAATAAGCTTTTTTTTTTTTTCAGTACAGAGAAGAAAATAAACTGCTTTACAATTTATGCAAAAGGCAACTTTAATATATGAATGAGTAGAATTCAGATTGGTATGAACAATCTTATGTTATAAAATGTTCCCTGAGAGCACTGTATAAGTTTAGGAATTTCTTTTCTCTGAGCCAAGAAACAAAATAGCAATTTTGCATCTGAAGATAAAAATTGATTATGTCATATATGCTTAATAATTAATGTGTTGTGTATACTAGCTGCTTAGAATAATTCAAATGCTATTTGAGATCCAAATGTGATTTTTGTTACAACTGAATGAATCACCAATATGCACCTTGTCAGTAATATGCAGAAACTACTGATATACAGGATTGCTTTTTGCTCAGCCATAGTTTAGGTTTACATAACTCCAGTGGTAAAATAAACATGAAAAAAACATCTGTTCAAATAAATTCAGAATTAGAAAATGACTTACTGTCCAATGACATCGGAAGGGAGGCTCATGGGAAAATGCTAACAAACAGCAATGTCACACCACAGCTTCTATAACTTTGTCTCAGCATGGCACACCACAAAGCAAGCTGTCTGCTAGTCTCATTAAATTATTTGGAATTTGCTTTTTCTTATGCACTAGGGCACATTTTTCAGAAAACATTATTTTGTTGTTAAAGTTAAAAACTATCTTTATTGATTGTCAGTTTACAATGGGTTGCTTTTAGGGAATAGGAGTTATGAGAAACACTGGAGTTCCTGCATGTTGCTAACCTGACTCCATCAATGATTCCACACAAATGATAAGCACTGATGAACACAAATGATGAGCAGCTGTCACTTCAAAAAGTTCCTTTGCAGGAAAAGAGGAAATGTTGAGAAGAGGAATAGCATATTGCAAATTTTAGGCAAAAATGCAGGCTGGTAATTATACTGATGAAAATTCTAAAACCGTGCTTCTAATTTTATTTAAGACTTTGCATTACCACAAGGCCTTTCCACCATGTCTTACACTTTTACCATGAATATTTGACTAATTAATTCCTTTTTTAAACTTATCTGGCTGTTATTCTTGATCTCAGATCTGCAAATGCAGATCTCTGGTGTCTTGTAATATCCACTGAATTTAAACAGATGTGCATAGTTCCTTTCAGTGGACCTTTTTATCCTGTATGATTTTACTGAGATGATTGAGTCTGAGTGTGTCCTTCAAACTTGACAGTTGCAAGGCACTTTGTAAAGTCTAATAGATTGCTCTATGCATGGGCAAGGTTGTGCACTGACTTGTTTGCATTTGAAAACAAGTAAGAGAGACTATAAAGGATATGAGAAAACATACTTTGGAAGAAGAAAAGCAGTTATCATTATGTCTTCATAAACCTTAGATTCTACAAATTTGAATGATATCACCTGCCAGGATAAAGAAGTATTTTATGCCTTGTAAAATGGCATTACTGAGTTTTTTATAAATTCTCTCTGTAAATAATAAAATTAAAGGGTATAAGTCATAAGTAGTCACAGCTACTTTTACAGTATGTAAAACAATACTCCCTTATCACAAATAATTTATATTTTGAAGTCATTTTCTTCTCTAGGAAACATCTGTTCATTTGTGTTTTTTTCCTTGAACAGTAAAATTTCTATTGCCTTAAATTATTGCCTTAAATCTCTGCACACTGAGGGATGTGAAGCAGGTGCCCAACTCTGCAGCCCGTCGAGGCCCTTCTGGATGGCTGCACAGAGCTCTGGGGCATGGACTGCTCCTCCCAGCTTTGTGCTGTCAACAAACTTGTGGAGGAGGCATCTGCCCCTTCACCCAAGTCATTGATGGATAAGCTGAACATACTGGACCCAGTTTAACCCCTCAGGGGCACTGCTAGTGACAGGCCTCCAGCTGTGCTGCTGATCACACACCTCTGAGACTTGCCATTCAGCTTTCTGATATTTGTTTATCAGCAATTTATAGAGCATGTCCACCAGGACTGTTTGTATCTGCAAATGCACTACATCAGCAGTCTACCTGAAATCTTACTGATTCTTCAAGCATGTTTTCTTATTTTCCAAACACAGAATTGCTGTAAACCCAGAGTTGATACTTTACTTAACACTTGAATATCAGCTTTGAACTAAAAGAGAGAACTAAAGAAGATAGTGATTTGTGGTCATAGCATTCAGTTCCATTATCTAGTCTAACACACCTCAAATTACATGATGAGAATTATTTACCAGTATGGGTTTTATTCTACTTCAGTTGCTACAAAAGTTATAGATATAAAGAAGTTAATCCTTTCTACCTTTCAGACCTTGTTCTCATTCTATTGTTTGATATGTATTTTTATGTTGTCACCTGCTTACCTGAAATTCAATCTATTCTGTTCCCCAAATGAAGGTATAGCAAAGTGAAAAATGTCTGCAATACAAGTTGTAGCTGAATACCTATGCAGGAAAAAACTTTTATTTTTGGACTTGATACGTAATTTCTACCCTCTGGATGTTTTCCACGAAGGAAAAAGTATATATCCTTTTATCTTGGGCAATATAACTCTATTTTTAATTTAACTCAGGAGGAAGATGATCAAAATTTCCGTGGCATTACTTCAAGTATTTTTATGATTTCTAAATACTGTTCTTAAAATTACTCATTTTATGGTTACTGCTTTTAAATGGAGAGGTTTGCTTTAACACAGGCAAAAAGAGTAGAAAATTTAACATTGAACTTTGATAAAAATAAAAATTGAACTCCCCCAAAAGATTGTCCAAGAGCTTTTGAGATTTGACATAACAAATACTTGTTAAAGATACAATAAATATATCTATTTAGAGTCACTTAATTTTTCCTGTGTTGCTGATAGTAAGGTACTGGTTTCCCCTATGGAGACACTCTTACCAATTTTGTAGAGCAAATTCAATAGTAAATAAAAGACATTTTATGCAACTCTGAAATATTATTGGAAACGCATTAAAATATTTTATGCTATTTTGAATTATGAGAGAGAAAGACATTGAAAATGTTAGAATAATATTTTTATTACAGAACCTTCTTAAGGAGTTCACATGAGACTTCTTAGTATCTGTAACATATGAATAATACAGCAGTTTTAATTAGTTATGAAGAAGGAGGTTAGGTCACACATTATAATATTAAGATGGAAGAAGCCAATTTAAAGCTCTGTTCGCTTTCATATGTTAACAAACCTCTTTTTTAAGGGTAGATGTCAATTTTTTAGCAGAATATTATTATTTTTTGGTCATTATTGGATAGCTTCATTACATTATTATTGTGAAAATTGATTTATTCTTACATAAGATGGAATGAGATAACTTCCTTGGATGTTAGAGGCTATGAAGCTAGGTTTATGTTTTCAAATAGATGACTAGGTGTGGAATGGCATACACAGAAAAAGAATTATTGCATGAAAACTCTAATTTTTCCTGAGAGTTACAAATAAGACTGGCTGGATGATACCTGATTTTAAAATAAAATGGGACATGTAAGGAGTTAAGATTAATCCTTTTGTGAACTGAAAAAAACCCCAGAATTTCAAATCTTATAAAGTATACAGAAAAAACATCCATAGTGCTCTGTAGGAGGAAATAGCTATCTTGAAATTTCAATTTGTAACTATGGAAGTGTCTGAAGAATCATTAATTTATTTTTCTTTCTAATATTAAAAAAATAAATTGGTTTTAACAGCCAAGACTAAGACCAAAATTTTATTTACAAAAGGAAGGAATCAAAAGACCCAGTAACTAGTCTTGAGTCCTCCTTCCCAGTGATCTTTAAAAATAAGGAAATACGGCAAGGGTCTAGTACCCAAGCAGATCTCATCACCTTTTATCAGGAGTGATTTGCTGTGAAATGAATATTATAATGGCAGATGGAGATTTTGTTCCTTTTTTTTTTGCACCACTAAATATTAGGGATTGATATCTAAAATTCTCCAGTCTGGATTATTTTTCTCTTTATGTCTTTATAAAAGGAGATACACTCAAGAGTTATCCATTCTGTTACTGGAAGTATATTAAATTTTATCTTAAGCCCGAAATGCTGGGCTTTCTTTTGTTTGTTTGTGGGGTTTTGTTGTTGTTGTTGTTTTAATTTTGAAGAGGGCTTACTTGGTCATTAGCATTACCTAATATTAAAAAAAAGTCATTAAAGGAATTGTTCTTATTTGGGTAAATATCACTGGTTAGCTCTGGATGTGAGCATTTACTTGACTTTATTACTCAGAACAGGGAAGCCTCCAAAATGCCATCTTCCTGAACTGTGTCCAACCGTAAAATAGGATTAGATGTCATCAGGATTGCCTGATGTGAGAAATATATCTGCACATTAGGATGGGTCTGTGATACTTGTTATAACTATTAACCTCTCCAAAAGCTTTTTGATTGACTCAATGAAAGATCTATCAATAACATGATTTTAACCATCTGATGTATTTTCTCTCCTAAGTTATGAATGTCTAGATATGAAGCACCTGAATCACTCACCAAACCTTTGAAAAGTATTAAGGTCAATGATGTAGCTGAATATATTTCTGTCTTTTTTTCTTTTTTTTATTTTTTGAAAAATGAAATACTTTCAACTGATATAAATGATGGCTCTGGAGTATGAAAGCTTTTGGGTACAGGACAAGGGTAAATGAAATGGAAATGGAAATGTAAGCTTTGTTCAGCATGAGCCAAAGGATTTTAGGGATTATATGAAGGATACATCAACATCTCAGGGGATTGATGATTCATTCTTGAGGTCTATCCAGTCTGTAGTCATTTTACTGGGGTTATACTTTTGTAGTTCCAGTCAAATAGGACAAGATAAAGCCTAATATAATTATGTTTAATGATTAGATTTACCAGCTTTTCAACTTTTATCTTTTCTGTGGAGTAAAAGTAATTTACGTTGGGTAGCAACTTTTTTTCTCCTCTAATGATTGATTTCAGCCTTTAATTAAAGCATTTTTTATTTTCTTTTATCAATGCAAAAAAACTCAGATCTTCCTATCTGCACTATTTCTTCTATGTACTGCTCTTGAATCATGATTTTGCATCTTAACTAAGGAGGAGGAAGACACAATTGTTTAACATATAAAAAAAATCTAAAATTTAGTTTTCATTATTGAATATAATTAATTCCTTCCCTCTTAAAAGTTATTTTAGGAAGTATGTATTTTAACTCCAAAGCAGTAATACATCAGGGTCAAAAGGAAGATGTTTCATTTACTGTCTATACATCTATGCTGTCGAAGAGTATTTCATTCATTGCTCCTATAATTTATAACCTGAGTTCTTAAATGTGTGCATTAAAAGTGCCACTATCATCCTTTGCACCATGGGCTACATTGTCGTTCAGTTGCTTACACTGCTAATAACTTCTTCCTGATATCTGTCTAAACTTTTCTTAGCCTCAGGACATTGTTCTTCATCTATCATTTCTTGAGACTGTGACTGAGATTTCTATCATGTAAACTGTCACGGCGAGGGCATTTGTAGACAGTTGGAAACACATATTATCCCCTTAGTATTCACCATTCTAAATGTCTTACAGTCAGCTCCCTCAGTCTCTCATTACAGGATTTATCCTGCAGCAATTGTGTCTGCCTCATTTCCTTTCTACTTTCTCTATTTTTTTTTCTCTATTTTTCTGTTAGGAGATAAGAAAGCGTAACCTAAGAAATGAGTAACCTGTAATTTGGCCCAACAGAAAAATACTAGGACTACATTAAGGCAGTAAATACTCATGTATTCCATAGGACACTTCCCAGTGTGGTTTTCCATCAGTCTAATAATGTCTAGTTCATGGAGACTTATTTACACAAAATTCTTTCTTTTAGTATTTTGTCTAGAAATGTTTCAGTTTTATAAAAGCTACACAGAAATTTGAAAGTACATTTGATGATGTTAAAGTAGCTTTTCATCATAATAAATTACTCTTCAATTATAATGGTAATTGAAATCACTTTCTGATTATTCCACTGCTGGGAAGTCGAATTGATCTGATATATTACATCTTTCATGTTTCATTAATGGTTTTCAAAATGCATCAGAGGAGTGTGTAGGTTTCCACATTTTAAAATAAAAATACAAAACTAGGAAAAAGTGTGTTTAGGTTTTATAAAATCCTTCAAATTTAAACAAAATGTAGAGGTTATGCATTACTGAGGTTTGGCAAATTTTATGCTACCCCTCCAAATAAGATAAGGAGCAATTGGATTTTCACTTAGTTTTTGAGTTTCTAATGTTACCTGTGTTTTGCCTCTAGTATCAAACACGATCAACCTCCAAAATGCAACAATTAACATCCTGACACACACACACACACACATATAAAAATGTATAGAAACAAACATACAACAGAGAATGGAAAAGTAGCTAAGTAATATTTATTGCTCAAGTGCAAACGTTGATACATATTTGCAGACTTGTATTGTTTCATAGTCAACAGTAACTTTCCCTGAGTACCATCAAATATATTCACACAGCAAAACCCACACATGGTCACAATGGTGACCACTGTTACTATTGCTGCTGCTAAATATAGTATTTCATGTGCTGGGTTACGTTCAAGTTTCTAAAAATGTTACTTGGGGAAAAAAACCAAAATAAACCTAGCATCTTTCAGGCATGATTTAATTGGGGAGTTTAGAAGCAGTTCAGAGACTGTTCTTGTAGAGGTACTAAGGTCACTGCCATGCTGGATGCTCAAACACACCTTGGCTGTGCTCCACCAGAGCAGGGCAGTTGGCATCCAGTGCAAGGGGAAAGGAAACAGAAGCTCATGGAATAGCCTCTGTCTGCTGAGGTCAATAGATATTAGGATTGAAACTGTTGGTAAATTAAATAATCTGACTTACATGATGAAGTCTGTCATGCTTTTCTAAATTAAATTCTTGTTTTGAATACAACATCACTGTTGAAACAGTGTGGTCATGTAAACAAAGAATCCATTTTCCGCCATTCTTGTAGAAAAAAATTTTGCATAAACATTACTGTGATCTTGATTTTAAGATTTTAGTGGAAATAGATTTATCTTTGATAAACGGTTCTACTGGTAAATGATGCTCTCTGCTGGTTTTGGCTGGGATGAAGTTATTTTTCCTGACAATGTCTACTGTGGGGTTAAGTTTTGGGTTTGTACTGAACATAGGATTGATAATATAGAGATATTTTTGTTATTGCTGAACAGGGCTTACATAGAGCCTTACTCCTTTCCATACTGGTGAGGAAGCTGGGGACATGTGGGGGACTGGAAGGAGACACAGCTGGAACAGATGAACCAAACTAATCAAAGGGATATTCCAGGCAATATGACATCATGCTCAGTATATAAAGTGGGAGGAAGGAGGAAGGGATGGCTGTTTAGTGTTTGTCTTCCCAAGCTGCTGTTACGTGTGATGGGGCCCTGCTCTCCTGGAGATGGCTGAACACCATGGGAAGCAATGAATTCCTCGTCTTGCTTTGCTTTGCTTGTGTGTTTGGCTTTTGCTTTCCCTATTAAACTGTCTTTATCTCAACCCATGAGTTGGGTTTTTTATAGTTTCTACCATCCCAATTCTCTCTTTGATCCTACTGGTGGGGGAGTGAGTGAATGGCTGTTTGGTGCTTGGTTGCTGGCTGGGGTTAAACCAGGACAGGCTCATATATTTCTTTTGCCTTATTGCTAATCTCAGTGTTGTTCTTTTCTGGTTCCAGTTCCTGAATTTTTTGCTACTTCCTTCCACCTTCCCCTGCTGCCCATCCACTGTTAACTATTGTGCTGAACCAATTGCACTCTTTCTTTATGTTAACTTTATTTTCTTTCCCTCTGATCATTTTTACTACCTCTCTGAAAAAATTTGTGTGCTATGTAAGGCACTGTTTGCAGGATAAGTCACTGTTCTTAGAGGTGACAAATCCTGGAAGCATTAAGGTCAACACCACTGACCTCACATGTACAGTTTGGTTGGATTTTTTTGTTTTTCTGATAGACAGTTAAAGGGTGGAAGTTTGAGCATCTTGCAAGGTCATATTACAGAAATTTTCAGCCTGACTTTTCCGATTATGTCTTTACTTGAGCATCAGCATGTTTTCAAGGGGCACCATAAGAGTTCCAAATGGCCACACTAGTGATATTTAGACAGTCATACAATGAGTGAGTGGTTTGGATGTACTTTAGTTTGGATAACTTTTACAGTTATTTCACAATAAATTTATTTTCCTGACTTTAGGTCCTTAGAAACAGTTAAGTTGTGGACACATTACTATTTTGTATGAACTGCTCTGTAGTAAAGTTAACTATCCTGATTATAATGCTGTGTCATTATATTAGCATCCGAGTGCCTAAAATAAGTTAGACTGGTATTTGACAATTCCTCTGGGCCTCCACAGAGACACCATATTCTACTCTCTCTTGATTTCAGAGAACTCTGAATCAGTTTTCAGTCCATGTTGTCAGGATAGTTGTTATTTTCAAAGTTAGCATATATTCTCATGGATTATATTTTTTTTAAGGTTTCTTGCGTTTTCGTATGTCATTGCTGCAGAGGGGCACAGAACACATATAGCTTTTATGTAAGAATTGTTCCTCTTTCTTTGGGGAAGAATCTCTGCATTTAAGCTTAGAAAAATAATGATAAAATTATTATTAAACCATTAGAATCCATATGGCAGAGATTTGACAAGTAGAAGCATTCGAGGGGAAAAAAAAGTCTGAATATTTTAATGGTGGGTATATGGTGGAATTAAATTTTCGTGTCTGTGAATGTCAAAACTGTGAAAAGACAAAGTTTTGGTCAGGATGAGCTGAATCATCACTGTTTCCATCATTGCATGATAGAAACAAAGCAGAAAAGGAAGAAAACCAAATTGTCTTTTCTGTTAATATCCTAGTTTGCATCTCCTGAGTATTGAAGCCTATGCATATCAAGCAGCTGGTGTCTGTGACTTCCCAGCTGGTTCTTAAGCACAACCCAAATATAACAGGTTGTTAAACAATATTCCTTCATCAATCCTCTTCCCTGTGTCCAGTTTCTCTCATATTTTATTTTATAGTGTAAGTGAACATGTATAGTTTGTGAATATTCCCTAAGATATGTAAAAATGTATATATAACTACATGAGCAAAGTATTAGATGGAGGTGTTATAATGCTTTCTTAGATGCTTAAAATGGTTACTTCCTGATCCCACCTAATATGTGTCTTTGTATACATCAGTTTTTCCTTTTATTAATTTAGTACCTCAACAGTACCAATAAATGATTCAATTGGTATAGAATTGGACTGGTTGGTAAAAACACTAAAATGCATCATACCCTTTTCGGTAACTTATTCTAAATCTAATTTCCTTTTTGAAACTATTGGAAATAGAAATAAAAGTAATCTGAGATGTTTAAGATGGTGTATAACGTGTCACTGGACTATCAGAATTATTTCTTTGGTCACCAAAAAAATTAAACGAAACCAGCTGGAGGACAAAAAGAACTTTTCTCAATGGCTTGACCTGTAAGAATGAGGGCAATAATTAATGTACAAAGACCCAGTTGTACATATCTTATACCTAAAGGACTATTTGCAAACACATTCATTCAGAGAAATGTTCTATTTTCAGTTCTACCTGCTGATCAAAGTACTGGCCTCAAACACAGCCCTGGGGTGGAGCTTTCATTTAACAGCACCTGAATGATCCTCAGGCAGTATCTGCAACACTTATGGATCTATCAGGTAAAGACCAACAATTGTCATTCAGAGCACTTAAAAATATTCAGACATACCCAAATTAATCGAAGGGTCAAAATATGACCTCCTAGGACCTCTTTCAGTCATTTCACAGGATACAGGTTCAGATCTCATAATGTTATAGAGATTATATATGACATAGAGATTATGTATTCTATGACCTGAATGTTAGGCTGGAAAAGAAATAAATTTTGCAGTTGAAGGTGGTCCTTTCTGCTTCCTAGCTGTAAAGCAATGTAAGCATGCAAGGTTAATAATATTTTGACTTCAGAAAAAGGCATTCAATTTTAAACAAAACTTGTATATAAAACATAGGGTACAAGTAGTAATAAGAAGTTTCATTACTCCCCAAAATAAGATGAGATCAACAAATAATGCCTGTCTGATAAATAAGGATAACAACATGTACTTGTAAATTCGCACAATATTGATTTAACAGTCTCAGTATCTTTCCTCCTAATTGCTTTTGGATCATCAGCTTGTTTACATTTACTGTATGAAGTCAGTTGATCTTACAATTTGCAGCCAGCAGAAAGTGAATAGATGTAGAATTGTCCTTCAGACCAAAGTAAAAGCATATTTTACTTGACAGAAATACACATAGAGCTCTTAGAAATGTCAGTTTATAGCCTAAAATCTGTACAAATATTTGCTTCCATCATCTGTTACCTACAAGGCCTGGAAGAAGTATAGTCGTGGTAAGATTTACCAATTAAAAGTGTGAAAAGACCAGGAAAGAAGTTTTATTAATTTAGTGAAATTACATTTGAATTGCTAACAGTTTTTGTTGTTATAAAAATACGATCTTACAAACAGCCTGTGGAATTGCTGTTATACCAGTGTAAAAGACATCTGAATCAAACTTGCTCTGCACCGGTTGCTAAATCTTCCTTATGGGTCTCATGGGAAGTTACATTTATTGGTTCTGTAAATCTGGATTACTTTGAAATACCAAGTGGTTCTTCAAACCTTTTATAGTTCCTGCACCATCCTGAGAACTATTTTCATTTAACAGTCTCACTTCAAGACTCAGCTGCCACAGGATATACCATAGAGTATTGGGATGTTGCCATTTCAGGAATTTCTTACATAGTGTGTGGAAAAGGTTCGGATTTCACCAAAACAAAGGGAGTCATTTAACCTTCATGGTTAAGAGACTTTGATGTATGTCTTGGAACTTTGACTTGATCTTCTCTTATGTGAAATAATGCATAACTACCTGTTTTAAAAAAGTATGACAACAAGCAAAGATGATAATAATAATAATAGTAATTTTAAAAGGTATATCTCACATCTTTCATCCGCAAAATATACACATCTGATTCAATCAATACACTGGTAGTTTAAAATCACTTTTTTTGTCTTTATTTTTTTAATTGTGTACTGATACTACAGATATAGCTGCCTGCATTGCCATTTGATGGTGGAATCTGGTCATAGATCCTATGATTACTGATACTACTCTGCAGACTAAGATGGTATTCCTCTGCCATTTCTACCCTAACTTTTAACTTTTCTTCAGTGAAAAGACAGTCCAAGCAAGACATTGGGTTAGATTAAGCTCTGTCTGGCTTTGAAAATCTGCCCTTGTGGAGACCTGTTATGTAAATTTTTGTGTAGCTAAAAAATGTTGGCAGTAGGAAGCAGTTTCCTGCAGAAGTTTTGGATTCAGGAATTTAGATAGTGCTGGAGAAAAATCAGAGGAAAAATGTGTCTCAAGGAGGAGTTATAGGTGAAACTAATGTTTAAGCTCAATAGAAGAGAAAAAGAAAGGGGTGTTTATAGCAAATATTTTACTGAAAAATAAACAAGCAAGAACTAATTAGGGAATGGCAACTTTTCTTTAGTGAAACAGAAGTTCTGGATTTTTTCTGGGGTGTTACTGAAAATATACAGTAATGGAATTATATAACTGTGGAATGGTTTGTGTTAGAAAGGACCTTAAATATCCCCTAGTTCCAACCCTTCTGCCATGGACTGGGATGCCACTTGCTAGCTGAGTTTGTTCAGGACCCCATCCAACCTGGCCTTGAACACTCCCAGGGATGAGGCATCCACAACCTCTCTGCACAATGACACTCAGAGTAGAGAATTTCTTTCTAGCACTTAATCTAAAATGCATCTATTTATTTGACGTACTTTGCATTATCTGATCTTGCAAAGGAACTTATTTATGTTCTTACCTGTAATATGACTTCCAAAAGTAACTGTAATATCTACAGTAACATGACACATGACTCTCAGTGGATGTAATTGAATTTTTATGCATTT
>VZTN01005754.1:5596-40819 GCA_013400515.1 Erpornis zantholeuca
CTGGGGTAATTACAATCCATTTGCTGTGCTGATGGGCCAACCACCTCTTCTTCAACTTCTGACTTTGGAATACAGAGAAAGCACCAAATGAAGTAAGTGAAGGCCCATAAAGTAATCTGATATTTTAAGAAATACAGCCACAACACTGCTGAAAACTTCATTTAATATCCATTTGAATTTTTATAGGCTCTGCTATTTCCCTCTTTTGCTTTCACCTACTTCGACCCTTTAGGAGACTAAATTCAGTGTAATCTGAAAGAGTGAAGAATATTATTAGGAATAGTCTCTTAGAGCTACTCATATAAAGGAACTAGAACTAATTTCAAAGTTTAACTGTTCATCTGGTTGTGGTCTCACACCATTCTGCAACACAGCACCAAATTTCATTGATATATGGGGAGTGGCTGTTTGACAGGTTTATAAAATAGTAACAAGTACCATTTCATTGATAACATATTTTAAAAACAAAGATGTAAACAATTCAAAAAATAAACCCTTGGAAGCTGAAAATGTTTATGTTTGATTAGTTGCCTAACCACATCTGGCAGAATGAACTTCTCTAACAATTGCTGTGTTCTCCGTTCTTGTCTGAACCCTTTTCAGAAGAAAATCTGTATTTGAGTTTACGATTTCCATGTCAGGTTTCATTCAACTGCAAATTACCCTAGCTGAATTACATGATTAAAGCCAACTTCAGCCCTTAACGCTGGCAATGCTGCTGAGTCTGTAATTACTGCTACATCAGCACTTCATTTACAATCCCCTAATGCCTTGTGCCTATTGCTATCAACAAATTATGGATTACCACTCCAGTTGGTTGCTGTCACATATACATTCTGTCTGGTGTTCAGACTAACAGCCTAGAGACAACTGACTGGAACTATGTCATGGCAATACAACACTAATAGGAATAAGGAGAAAATGAGCACAAATGGGAAAACTTAATGTGAAAGGTATGCATAGATGATCCTTTTGATGTAACAAAGTTAGGTGTATTTAAATTGGGACCAGAGAATCTGGAAGGGGAGTAATGCTTAACTTACCTTTTTATAGCAAATAGATATGGAACACAATGTTACAGCTTCATAAAACAGGAAAATCCACTTTGTGAAATTGTGATTAATTGATGGATTTCAGTGACACAATGATAGAAACAAAAATACCTATCGGGATATCAAGAGTAGGAATATATGATGTTTATTTATTCTATGTAATGTTCCTGGTCTATATGAGAAATTATAAAATTGCAGGTAACTATCCAGCTGAGAATACAGACAAACTAACAGTACAGTTCATCCAGATTCATAAAATAGAATTTAATTCAGGCTGTATTAAAAGAGGAATGGCCAGCAGATCCAGAGAGGTGATTCTCCCCCCCTACTCTGCCCTTTGGAGACCCCACCTGGAGCACTGCATCCAGGCCTGGAGTTCTCAGCCAAGAAAGACATGGACCTCTTAAAATGAGTCCAGTGGAAGGCCATGAGGATGGTCAGAGATCTGGAACACCTCTCCTATAAAGAAGCTGAGAGAGCTGTGGTTGTTCAGCCTGAAGAAAAAGAATCCAGGGAGACCTTAGGGTCTACCTAAAAGGGGCTTGTAAAGCAGAGGGAGAGAGACTTTTTACACGAGCAAATAGTGATAGGACAAGGGCAACAGGTTTTAAACTAAAAGAGGAGAGATTCAGACTAAATGTTAGGAAGAAATTCTTTACTCAGAGGATACTGAGGCACAGGAATACATTGCCCAGAGAAGTTGTGCATGGCTCATCCCTGGAAGTGTTCTGGGGCAGGTTGGATGGGACTCTGAGCAACCAGGTCTGTTGGATGGCACCCCTGACTATGGCAGGGGATTTGGAACTAGGTCTCTTTATAGTCCCTGTAAACCGAAATCATTCTGTGATTCTAAGTACTCAAGCTACTAAAATCCGAATTTGGATGAACATGCCAGGGGAAGTACCAGTGATGTTCTCTCCTTCCCTAAACATTTGCTGCAAAGACACGATGCCAGACTAGATGAACATCTGACCCGACCCAAACCCCCTTCTTACACTGTTATTTGTAGGTATGGACATTCCAGATAAGCGACACTGATTACAGATTTCTGTCAGACTAACAACTGAACATGCACAGGGCATGCATAGGGACAAAACCTCAGTGCATCTGAACTGCTGTGATTTTCTTGCTGTCAAAATTGCCATGTTGATTTATATCTTGCCTTAAAGATCTGTTTGACCACATCTATTTCACCCTGTTTTAATGACTGCATTCAATAAGTAAACAACAGGGTGGAGTACCAAGTTACTAAAATAAATGGAAATGTGACCTTTAATTTAAGGGGGGAAATATTTGCAATGCATAATGAAGTCTGAAATAAATATTTAATTAAAAAAATACTTTTTTAGTTACCTCCCCTATTTCTAGGCATGTCTTCAGAGCCCATTTAGTTAGTATTTTTAGCAGCACGATATTATTTTCTTCCACTATTACTTCTTGCTTCTGAATTAATGCTACCAGTTCTGGTAATGACACTTTCTCTGAAATCATATTTCTTAAAAGTAAGAAAATTATCTGAAAATAAAGACCTTGTCCAAAACATTCTCTTTAAAAATTTTGATAACTCAATTTTCATTAGAGCACTTAGAGTTCTATTAACTAAGCAAGGAGCATACTTGGATAAATAATGACTATAGATTTTTTTAGAAGTCTTTTATAAAGAGATTTTCAGAACATACAATGGCGTATGATAACAAAAAGAATGCTACAGGAAATACGTTTTGGTTTTTTGTTTGTTGAGAAAAAAGCACTACAGGATCCTAGAAAACAAAAAAGCTTCTAGGACAGGGCAGAATATCTATAGAGAGCAGTCAGATGCAGTTTATATTTAAATATATTTTTTCTTGATTTGAAACTGTTTCTCTCTTCTTTCTTTGTTTGCACCTGGGGAAATAACTGCTGAAGATAGGAAAAAAATTCCAGTTTACTCCTTGAGAAGAATCATTTGTCAAGTTCTAGTACCAGCAATTGACATATGAAAGCTGAACAAAAAAGGCCATTTCTTGACAAAAGCATTATGTAGAATGCCAGAGAGATAAGATTGTGGGTGTTCTAAATACTGATGTGTTGTTGTAAGCTGACTGTCTACCACATGGGTCAGCTTCTTCAGGTTTACAGGTGTGCAACTTAAAATTTAATAAATATGGCTAAAAAGCATCAAAAGCTCCTTACCTATGACCCTCAGAAAAAATAACCACCCAAATAATTCTCACGTAGAATTCTGTAAGCTGACAATGTGTCACCACTTTCCTTGCCACAAGGGCACAAAAGATGAAAAGATGGTTAGATTTTAAGGTATACAGCAACTTTTGAAATGTACTGTGTCCCAGCTTGGTAGCTATCTAAAGAATTTCACAGGTACTGTCATGCTTCCCATAGCAAGGAAAGGATATGACAAGAGAGGAGTCTCTCATCACTACCTGCATTCTGTGAAAAAAATCATACAAAACATCAGACTTGACCTTAGTGCACTGAGAAAGTACTATTACCTCCTTGGAAATGCTGACATCATTTTTACAGGGGCTGTGCCCCCTCCAGAACTGGCTAGTAGTGATGCTTGGAACATTCTTAGCCCAACAAAGGATAAAATGGTGTTTCAAGTGAAAGGGCACTGCCCAGCTGGGGAGATGGCATACAGATCCTCCTGAAATATTTTTGTACACTCTGGGCTCTATTCTTCATTTTGAAATTACAGTTATCAGCATACATGAAACTGAAACATGCAGCTCCCACTGGAGCTTGACTGATACAGTAGCAACTAGCTGGTTCCATATAATTCCAGTTTTATCTTGTAAGGAGACTCTTGAAGGAGAGGTAATAAAAATAGGGAGGAAAAGAAATGCAGGAAGTAATGGAAAATAAAGAGAGAGACCTATCCTCATAATGGTAGAGTACTTAGAGCAGTATTTCACCTGAAGGAAAGTAACTAGGTGGTTGTCAGTGAACAATTTGCTTTCATTGATCTCTTGGTTAAATATTGAAGACATTTGCCTACAGGGTACAATGAATGAGAATAAATTCCTTAATCATCCTACTTTTTGTGCCTGTGCTTGTAAATCAATGTGTGTTGCAAGTGGAAAACTGTTTAGGTTTTAAAGAATGCTCTACCACTGCCAGCTGTGCCTTCCAATTGCCCATGTCATGAACCTCCCACAATGATAACCTTTCTTTTCTGGTCCGATCTTTACTTCTGTATAAAACAATATTAAAATAATTTAAAAAATTAAAAATATAAAATGCACATATCAAAGTTGAACATGTGCCTCATTTTAACCTGGCAATAGTGTCAGAGCCATCTCAAATTCAGCTGAAGTTTTCTAACTTCTGTAAAATACGAAGACTATGGGTCAAAAAATATTCTGTGTAGTTATGTGGTCACAAAATGTGCACACATTAGAGCACACAATACACCAAACAACTTGTTAATCTTTAGTGTTCCATCTTGCTAGCTCTTTTCTAAGAAAAAGATCTTTCTTCAAAAGATATAATTAAATATGGGTTAATCTTGTTATATTTTTCACCATTACTAACTCATAAAACTTAACTTCTTTTTCTCCTCACTCAGTTATCTGAGTCAGTTAAGCACATACAAGCCAGAGGCTCATAGCAGAAGCCCATTTGGCCCAATACACTATTCGACAGTGGCCAAAAGTGAATGCTTGAGCAGTAGCAGAACCAGGTAAGTCTATCTGCAAAGCAACCTCACAGATTCTGATTGATAATTTTAGCTGACAGACTTACTGAGACAGTGTCTTGGGGTGATTTTATGACAATCCTCTATTCCCCTATTGTGTGCTTTGTGCCCAGAAAAGTGATCCCACAGCTTTAAGCTGGGTCCGAGGGAAGAGGGGGGAAGCCAAGCGAATTCTTCAGCACCGTTTGTGTTCAAGGACGCACACACACTCCCTCACATTCTCACAGCTGCAGAGAGAGTGGATCCCTGCTTTTGGCTAGCTTCTTTCTCCAGTGATTCCTCTGGCTTCTTTTTGGATTCTTTTTGGAACTGCTCAGCCCAGCTGTGATCCAAGAACCAGATCATCGGACCCCCTGGACCAGCAGGGAGGCTGTAGGGATGCTGCATCCCAGCCTCAAACCCTGGGAGGGGCCAAGCCAGCTACAGAAAAGAACTCTTTATCCACCAGCTTTCTCCTCAGCAAGGAGGTTATTGTTCGATAACTGTTTGATATTTAACAGTTATTCCTTTTTCCCCGTGCCCTGCAGGCACTTTGTGTGTTAAATAAATAGTTTTTTTTCACTTTCATGCAAGAAATTCCTTTTGCATTGGTGGGGAAGGGAGTGCCGAAAACTTGGCTTTGGGGGAGACGTTCATTCCGGAGAGTTTTCCTCCTAAACTTGTCTCAAACTGAGACAGAGAGATACAGGTAATTTTCATTTACAGGTAAACTTAACTCAGTGGTTAACTGGGATCAGTTTAACTCCCTGTGGCTCTTCAGCTCTCCCTATCTTTGACAAGAGCTCTTCTGTTTGTCTATCAACTAAACCCCTCCTCAACCCACTCCTCTTATTTGGAGTCCACCTTCTGCTGTCTTCATGTGATGTCCCTTACTTATAAGAACCTCTATTTTTATGAAATGTCCCTTAGTATTTCCCAGGCAGTCTAGATGAATATGTTACTGGCTACATTTAGTTATTTATCACATTTAAAGATTCATCAAATCACATCACATTCATGGCACCATTTCAGGATCTTTTTAAGGGCTGCTTCTGCTCTAAAGAAAATTCACTCTCATTGTCAAGAGATTTCATGTTCCTTGCTCGGCCAGTAGCACCAGTTTTCAAAGTCTGCCATTTATACACTTGAAGTAGTGGAGGGGATGTTTCCAAAAGCCAAAACAATCTAGAAGCAAACAATCTAGAATATTAAAGGCCAAGGTGGATTCCTGCCTACTCAGCCATCTCACTGCTTGGTTTTGCCACCCAGTCTATACTTTCAATCACATCTGGGCAATCCATGCCTACCTTAAATAAGGCAAAATAGGTAATATTTTTCAAGTTTTATTGACAGCAATGTAAAAACTGTACAAAATAATTTGTAGCTCTAATTGAGGAGGGTTACCTCACAGATATTCAATTCATTTGTGCCTGATTTCCATAGAAGTCCTTGTAACTGAGAGGAAGTTTCCCAGGAGAAAACTGAAGGAGAGGTCTTAATTCAGACCTATGTGCTCCATGAACATGTTCAGTTATTAAAAAGACGTTTACCCTTGAAAAAAGTACATTATCTTACAAACTAAAGCTCTCTTTGTTTTTAGAAACCAAAATCTTCTTTGCTTCCACACTTCCCTCAGGATCTGGTGTTCATAACTAGGGATTAAAATCATACACACTGCACTTATAAAGTGTTAAATATGCCAAGACTACATGTCCTATACTGCTTTACATTTTCCGGTAAATAATATGGATCCTTTCAGGCAAACAACTGTGCAGGAAACACTCTCTAAGTGAATAAGACTCAGGATCCTTACTCCTTCTATTGAATGTAAGACTTTACATTACTCTGTTGACATGCTCATAAAAAAAGCCTCAGCAGTTTATTACTTCATGTAAGATTACACCAGATAAATTAAGGTAGTTGTGCATGTCAATAGAACGAAACCATTATTTATATTTTAAATTAAAATGAAAATAAATTATTTGCCAAAAGTCTCTAATATGGTATGATATTTTTTACAGCAAAAAGAAGTATATTTTAACTCTCTCTCTTCAGTATGTCTCCATTCTTCCTACTCACTTCATCATTGTCAGGTGACTGTTAAGAGGACTGGGAGTTCCTTCAGGGAAAATGAGGAATGCTGGTTAAATTATGCAAAAATTAGTATACAAAAAGTTAAGTATGAGAACTTCTAACACAATAAAAACCTTCAAAGTATCCAAATTTCATAATTTACTGCTCTTTTAGATTCACAAAAACAAATTGTTTCATCAAAGGACACCTAAAGTACAAAATCGCATCTTAATTTATTGTCTCTCTCTGCGAGCAGCAGGTAAATAGAAGGGATCTGCGCTTAGGGAGCAGAGGGTTTGTGTATGACAGGCACTAGAGAAAGTATTTAATAATGCAGGCAATATCATCTTGCTGGAGAAAGTGCTTTGGAATGATACCTTTCCAGACAAGATTAATGACTTAGTTCAAGCATACTCAGTCTGACAATTAATCAGTGAAGTCCTGTGAAAGACTATCAAAGGAAATGATAGATGTGGAACACTTCAGGGATTTGCCATACACTTTATTTCTAGAAAGCAGCAGGTTGGTATACTGTTCACATGCCTTTGGCATGAAGTCAGAGGTTCATATGGTTCTGAATGCATTTTACTACTATCATCAACAAAAATAGAGACTATGCAATAACAGAGGTGGATTCCCATTTGCTACAAAGGCATAATAGCTGATGTATGGCAATGTAACTGTAATTTTAATTTAACAGGACTGTTTTAGTACAACATTATGCTACAGTTATTCACATATGGCCCACATGAGGAATTATTTTTCATTAGCTCATTATCATATGGAAAACATGAGAACTAGTAACACCGGAGTGATAAACAATGGTAAAATAGCTAATCATGCAAGTACTTGGGAGCTGTACTAGAGTTCATTGACACGGGATTCAGTGAGAGCAAGAAATCAATACCTGAAAGTACAGATCCCCACTAAACTTTTACATCTGGTTTTTATGGATGGCCTGAGTTAATTGAAAATTGCCTCCCTAAATAAAAAAAAATACCATTGACTTCAGTGGAGTCTGGATCATACCCTTCATTCTTTGCCTACATTTAAATCTACACTTGCTTCATAGTCTGACAGAGTAATGGAAATTACAGTAATTGAAAACATAAATTGTTGTTTCGTGTATCTCTGAGCATCAACTGAATATGGAAATAACAAGGAGCTTGTGCAAGTTCAGAAGACTCTCAACATGAAAGCCCCAAAGACTTGTTCAATAAGCACATCCATCTCCACTAGGTTTGCTTTGAAACTGAAGAAATTTCAAGAGACAGAATAAAAGGTGGATAAATTTTCTAAGAACGAATATAAGAAAGCTTGAATAAAGGTTTGATGTAAAGATTTGTATCAGTACAATTTTAACCTGGCCAAGTCTATTTTGCCATATCTAGCATGTTCATCCACATCAGGATGTTTCATTTACCATAAATATTACGAGTGAGTTTCTTCCCATTTGGAAAAGCTTAATTATTGCCTTTAGGCTGCATTAAAAGAAATGAGCTTTACCCTAATCTAAACTCTTTTTAGGACTTTGCAGAGAGTTTTATCAGAATAAGGACCTAAAAAACAAACAGATGTCACTTTACAAAATCAGTTTGCATATATACCACGCTTTCACCTGACAGTCAAAAAATACAGCTCCTTACAGCAACATTCTACATAAAAACCATAGAATCCATCATGATTCTGACAAGATTAGTATTTCACACACTAACTATCTGAATAGAAGCCATCACAGATAAGATTTAGGTTTCACAAGATTGCTCCATCACTTCCAAAAGACTTATGGTACTTTAGTGAAACTGAACCTTTAAATCATGACTGTTTTCCCCAGTTCAGTTAGGCTATTTATTTGTTTGTTAGCAGAAAGCTTTCCTGCAGCCAGTATGCCAATATCTTTTCATGAGACAGTCAAAACAGCTTAACTTTTTCTACTTCTTTTTAATGTCAGTAGAATCAGTGGACCCACATTTTTAAAAGCATCTCAGCACACCCAGCAATGTTTGGATTGTCTCTAAGATACAATACTTAGAGACAATGAATATACCTTTGGGTAGAGATGCAGAATAGAAAAATACTACAATGTTAAATTAAAAGTAGTTTCACTTCAGAAAAAAGTGTTATATTGCCAAGGAAATGGAACTGAGTACTATCGCCAATGATATTAATGCATATTAACCACTTTGTGGCTTAATCCCACATGAAAAAGGTAACCAAGATGTCAACAGCAGTGTTGTGCCTAAAACCACAACTAAGCAAAAATAGAACCCATATAATAGGGAGGGACCACTCACAACAGCCCACCAGGACCCTATATTCTATTTATTTACTAGAGAGTAACAACTATGATGAAAAGGAGTAAGAGTTTGAGAGAACAGTTGCTGGCAAAAGCATCCAGGCACCCATACTAGACAGATGCTTGCTTATTCTTTGATTAAGTCATGGAAATGTATGTCTGCTCAAAACCATGATTTGACTTTTGGTGTAGAACAACTTGTACCTTGAGTCCAGATATTAAAGATTGTGTTTAACTAGTTCTCCTCTGTATTTTATATTTACTCCTGAAAGCATGTATTTCTCAACATTTAGCATCAACATTTTAGGAACACTGAATATGAACACTGAAGTTTATATGGCCATAAGGCCATTCAGGCAAAAAAACTCCCATTAATAANAAGTTGGTGCATAATGAGGGTTTTGAAAGGGAGAAACGCTGATTCCAGAGCAGCTTCCACTTTGCTCTATGCCCCTCCCCTGTCTCTTTTCACATGCAATTCTCTTTCACCCATCCTAGCTTATTGGAAGTGGATTGACAACAGAGAACTAGGTCATGTCATGAAGTCAAACAGTAGGAAAAATTATGATGGACATACCTGGACAAAGCAGGATAAAGGCAATTTGATAAAGAGAGATTCAATTCTCACTGTACTGTAACCTTCCAAGCAACTTTTACTGGGCTTTTACTGAAATCTACTCACAAGAAAAAAGCACGTATCATTTTCCACACTTGAGAAGAGGTTGCGTGAACAGAGCTGCTTAAAGTAGAAGAGCCACATAGTAAAATTCCTTTGTATTCATCAGGAAAGTCAGAAGAAAAGATTGACACCTCAGTTGAAGGCAGAGAAGAATTTAGGTAGTAAGATGTAGTGATGATAAAAAAATGAGATATGCGGTCTTTGCTATAAATTTAAAGTAACTTTAAAAGAATGTACACCTTCACTTACTATTAACATTAAAAAGATACATTTTTCTCTTGTCTGTAAGGTTTCCTGGCTACTACATCCTATGAGAAGGCATCCAGAGAGTTTACTTCTCCTTAAGCTGTGGATAAAATTAATCAGAATACAGTAAATAATAATAAAGTGTGTGTGGCCTCAAAAATGGCCAGATCTATGACTGCTATAGGCAAATGGCTGTTGGTACTGATTTGAAGATTTTTTTTTAATATGTCCCTCAGAATAAGTTCTTTAAAGAACGATTGTTCTATCTACTGTGGTCATATTTAAATGCCAGATTCTGGCTATCAAATGTGACTGGATTTATCAAAGAGGCAGAATTATACAGAGGAAATTGGAAGGCTGCAAAATAAATTATTTGTAAAGTTAATTATAAATAATATAATCTCTATATGCAAATATTAAATGTGTATTTAATTAAATCACTGAGGACTTTAAAAGTTCTTTCTGTCGTCTTCAGCATGTCATCACATCAGGCTGTTTCTCTGGGATATAATTATTTAGTTAAATGATTAAATGAATGCTGTTATACATATTAGCTGTTCTCAGCTTTACGCATATAAAAGTGTTATGTCAATATACTAACCAGGGAGCAATCTAATTGTGGAAGGTGCTATTCAGGAAGAAGAAAAGAGTCATTAAAAAAGCAGTATCCAACAGTTCTTGTATCCCATTCGTGTTTTGAAGGTCATTTGTTTGAGTTGCACACATAATACTATTGAATCATGCAGAACCATTTAGAAGTTTCTGTTTCACTGGCTTAGAAGCCTAGAAATGATGGTTGAAACTCAGTCATTATTCAGAGAGCAAGAATGCAGAGTAATTTTTACTTATTAATTTTAGAAGTGAGAATGGATGAACAATCCACTTTTGGCACTTGACGGAAGTAACGAGAAATAATGATTTCAGCCATGTTTTAGCCACTGTCTATTAGCATCATTTCCTACCATCCTAACTCATCTAATCTATTTTGCAATAGACTAGATGAAATAAAATATAAATTTCTAAGCAATTTATACATTACCATGCCTCTCCCTCCCAAAGGACGTGAACCCAACGAGCTATAGCATCCACAGACTCTTCACCCCTACCAGGCGAGTTACTCCAGTAGCGCTGCACAGCTGCAAAGGCAGGACCTCACTCAGTTCTGCAAGCTCCCTGCTTTGCTCTTCGGGGCCAGTCATTCACTTTTGTGACATCCCAGACAACCACTGCCAGGAGAGACTTATTTATGGCTTATGTGTTCACAGCATGAGCCCAACCCTCAATGTAGTTTTAACCTTCAGCATCTTATGTGGATGGCTCAAAACAGACACATAATATGTGCTGCTCTTTAATAGCCTGTCATTGCTAACACACCCGCTTCACTATTTTGATTCCTTGGTCTCCTGGGTTCATTCAAACATGGATTTGCAAATTATTCCAGCCAAGGCATCCCCTGTCCAGTACTTTAAAAGTTTCTGACAATAAGCCTAGATGATTGTACTCAAGACTAAACTCAGGAAGCTCTTGTATTTTATTACTCTTTCAAGTCAATTTTGCAATGAGGAAAAAAATTTAAAAACAGTTAATAAATAACTTGAATTCTCCTTGTAACAGTATAACTCTTCCTCTACTTTTTCAGAGTTTGGCAATGACTAAATTAGCTATTTTCCTTGATATTTTTAACTTCTTTCTTGTCACTACCAGTAAGACTGCACTGGAAACAAAGAGTAGGATACATATCAAAATAATGTAAATTATTAATCATAGATACCTCTATGTATTCAAAATTTTGCTACTGTATTTGCTACCAAAGACTGGTTTCCAAGATAAACTTATTTTCAGTATCTTTCATAGCCTTCCACAATAGTCATCATTAAGCAGAGTTTCCCAAATGGCTCTAGAACTGAAGATTCCTTTTCCTATGTGTCAGTAAACCTCTTTAAGAAATCTGACTGATAAAAGCTTTTCTTTTTTTTAATGGATGCTTAAACCTGTAGACTTCAAAAACCTCTAAATGCATGAATTTTTGATGTACTTTCAAAATAGGATCTTTCATAAGGTTTATTGAACTGGGAGAGTGCTTTTTGCTACTTAAAAAACAAACAAACAAACAAGAAAATAGCCTTGCATTTTAATATCAGAGATATCACTCCTAAGAATAATTCTTAGTAAGGAGAAAAGATCTCTGCTTTTTCAGCTAAATCTGTATTTGTACTATCTCAAAATTTATTCCAAGAAATTATGTCCTGTGTGCATCAAAATCCAGAGCAGCATAAGAAATGTAAAACCAACATAGCAAAATTCTGTTTGGCTAATCTGTGTTGGTAAAAAAGGTCTTCCAGTGAACCACAAATACAGTAAGGCTATGTAACATTTATAGCATAGTCCCATATATATAAGACCATGTCTTAATTAGAATCAGAAATATAAGTGCAGCAGCAGAAGCAGGCCCACAAGAGCCAGCAGAGTGACAGCAGAGCTCACAGCATCCCCTGCTGCAGAGTGAATTCCTCACTGCCTTCCTTACTCCGGGGACATCACACAGTAATGCTCTGCACCATTGCTCAAAGACACTGTAGGCCAGCACTCTGGGATGTTCACATTTCATCAAAATATTTTTCCTTAATTACAGCAGGAACACCATCAGGATGAAAAGGAAATTTACTGTCTTGTAAATTAGCCTGTAAGCAAAGATGACTAATTAGAATTGATGTCCATAATATAAGTAAGCATATACATCTAATACGATAGAAGTATGCAAGTTTTTTCTTTTCTAGAAACAATAAAGGGAAGAATAAATTATGCAAGAGTTACTGCTGAGTAAGTTACATTACAAGCTCCCTTGGCCAGTTAGAACTTGAGAATCCCTGTTTTCATTTACCTTTGCATGAAAGCACCTACGTTCTCAGGCAAACACCAGCAAAACAGAATGCAAAGAGAGCATCACAATTCAGACAGCTCTTTTAGTATGTCTAACTCTCAGCTACTTTTTATTTATTCAATACTTACTGCCTTATTTCATTCCATCAAACAACAGTTTTGCAATATTTTTCTGTGGCTGGTGCTTTCTGATTCACATTCCATATTTCTGCATCTGAGAGAGATGAGGTGGAGGTAGGAAAGTCTTTATGCAAAATTGAAAATTTTAATTTCTAGAAAAATAAAAACAAGACAGATTCATAGCTCTAGCACTTGATCAGGTATTTTTGCATTTCTTGTCCACAGTACAGGGTTACCCAGTAATTCAGTCTTCTAGTATCATTTCCAGTAGATCAGTATGGTGAAACTTCACTTTTCTCTTATTATATTCCCCCTGGCCCCAGTTTTCTTGTATTCCTTTCCAGTGTGCATCTGTTCTCTCCACCATATTCCCCTGACTCTAAAGACTGCCTCCATTCCAAATGTGAGAAGTGCCTCTCCATATACTGCTTTCAGTACCAATTTTTCTTCCACTCACATTTCCCCCAAGGATTTTTTCATGCCCATGATTTGCTTATCCCTAAAATTGCCACCAAGAAGCACAAAACTATAAAAGGTCATTAGAAAGGTCATTTGTACTCTGTGCACATACAGGACCTAAGAAGGAAAGACACTGAGCCCATAAAACCACAAGAAACAGCATGCTAAATAAAACACAAGGCCTTCTCTTTAGGGTTTATGTAATCACTAGCATTCCTCTTAGAACATGAGCTGGGAAGCTCTTGTTTCTCTATTTGTTTCCTTTTTACACGTTCAAAGAGCAAAGGCACTTTCTGACTACACAGGACATGTCATGTAATGTTTATTTGGTATTACTAATTAACCTATGTTCCCTACAAGGAATTAATCAGGAAAAGAGATTGCTGTTATGAACAGTGACCATTTTTATCAGATATGGTGATTTTTGTCTTTACTGGAAAATAAATGAGATCACCAACATGTAGCTAGTTTTACACTGGCCTTCCTTACAAGTGAAAGGCATCTTCCCCCATTTATAGTCCACTGAGCTGTCCATTCTTCTTCTGATTAACTTCTTTCTTAGCAGCACTGTGCAACACACTCTACAAGCTCCAATTTGCATCATAATAATCCTTAAAAAAAACTTTTAATGAATTTCCCCTCCACGAGTTACACAAGGATGTAATAAATGGTGTCTACGAAGAATAGATGGAATGGGAAGAAACCCTCTCAATTTAGAATTTAATTGTAGAAGGCCAATTATAAAATTTTAATTTCCGCTATCATCTGTCTTGAATATTTATCTTATCCAGCAGCTATTTTATTCATAATGGAAATCTTTGATGGCCTTTTTTTTTTGTTATGCTATTCTGAGTCATGGATAAAGACACTACCCTGGATTAAATTTGTAAGGAAAATAGGCCATGCTAGTTCCTGTCTGAAATTAGATACAGCTAGCTTAATTTTGCCAACAGATAAAAGAAAGGGAGTTTTTTTAAAAAATATAAACAAAGAAAAAAGAAATAAATTCACTTAATCTCTTTAAATATTTCACCTGATATTGTATCTGCCAGAAGTATGAAATCTACAGGAGCTTAAAGAGGAATTTATTGGAAATCAGAACTGGACACCACCTTCTGCTGATTAAAACTGCATATATTGAGTATTTAAAATGATGTAAATGTAATGTTATATGTGTTCAATATATTTCAAAAAGCTGCCTTTTTTTAACGCTGGAAAACTCACTTGTATATATTCACAGACACAAATTTCAACTTTCTCAAACAACCTCAAACATTAAATACCACAGTCTTCAAAAAAGAAGAAAGAAGAGCATGGGGTAGATAAGCAGAGATTCCCAATTACAAGGCTATTGCAGTAAAACAGATTTGCTGAAAGATACAATAGAGGATTTACATATACAGCAGGGCAAAGAAGCCCTGTTTTAATTACTGTGGATAAAGTAAAGAAATCACTACTATTTGCACTTCAAAAGCATGACATTTACACGAAATTGGAAGGGCTACAGATTGTGCAATATTGAGATTATCATTCACAGAAAAAAAAATTATCGAAACATCCAAACCTTTAAACTTAACATGATTTTAACCTAATAACCAGTAATGTGTCATTTGAGTCAGTAGTAGTTATGTGATTGACTATTAAGATTGAAATGTTAGCTGCATTTACAACAAGATGTATTTTGATACTTCCATTCTCTTGGCTTACACTTTTTCCTCCTCTAATATATGTTTTCAGGTTCAACTCCATCCACACTGACATTCATACGAATCACATTATTCAACTACAGATATGTTAAAAACAAGAATCTAGAAGGAAAGAACCCTACTCCCTTCTTTCTCCCTCTCCTTGGTTTAGGTGGAAAGAAGAATAATGCAGAAAGCCAGCTGAAAGTAGGACCTGCAGAATTCACATAGCAGGATCTCAGCTTCTGGCCACTTCAGGGCTTTAGTGCTTTTCCACAGCACTTTTGCTCCCCCACTTTCTTTTGACTTCAGCCACTGCAATGTCAGCAAAAGGCAGTGCAGTTTGTGACAAAGATGAGTCCTGCTGAAAACAGAAGGAGGAAGGAGAAGAAGAAAAAGTTATGTTTGACATAAGAGTGGCACCATCTTTCTTATCCCTCTTGTGTCTAATGCATTTGAAATTCTGAGATTGAGGCATTAATCATATGAGTTCAAAAAACTGAATTCTTCTAATAATTCACAAAATGTAAATAAAGTCTCTGCTGAGCGTATGAAAAATGCAATCAGACCTGCTACTAAACAACATGCATCAACTCTTAGGTCACAATAAGACAAGGGAGGCCCTTTCTGATGCTGACATAATAATACATCCCAATGATTTTTATGCAAGAATGACAGGGTGCATCACATCCAAGCATTGTTAAGTGTGTCATGCCATCAACAGTCCCACTGCAGTTTTTTCAGAAAAACTCAAAGATGCTGAGCACTCAGGATGATACAAGCTTCCGGCCTTTGAGAAAGAGAATACTGTCTTACCCAGAGCAAAGGCACAGAAAACATGAAATTGGCAGTCTATTCTAGAAAACCACTTCAAATAAGCTTTAGGGAATATTAGTCATCACCCATAAAACCCAGAATAATGTTCTTCACAGTTACAGGGAAAAAAAAGTAGGATTATTATATAACAAAAATAAGGAATAATTCATGGATATTAATTTTTTTTTATTGGAAAGAGTCATAATGTCATAGAAGCAACAGAAATCTGAAACCTATATTGGCTGACTCTAGTGCTCGTTCAGTAGCACCATGCAATCCAGTGCAACTGCAGGCAAAACAGGTTTATGAAACCTCATACAATCAGCATGGGATTTACCCAGGTCCCTGCTTGGAAAAACCAAACACATGACTTTGTCTACCTTTTTGATGATCTCACAACAGAAAGAACAACTACTTGCCTTCCCCAGCTTGGTATGTGCAGACTGGCAGTGTTTCAGAGAGGCACGCTGAATCTTCATTCTCCACTTGGTAAGTCTTTTGTACAATGGGAACGGCCCAGATGTGCTTGAAGGGTTCAGTGGGAATGGCAGAATGTGCCTCATTATTTTGCTCTTCTCGTTGCACAGGTCAAGAGCATCTGCTACGATGACAGCTGATGAAGTTATTCACTAAGCCAATGGAAGCCTTTCCATGGATTTCTAATGATGATGGATTGACTCATTAGCCTGTTTAACTCTAGACTGTCACCTGAAAAGTGGCAGCTGTTATGCTGACCATGTAGATATAAAACACACTAACAACTTTGTTTGCATCAAAAATGTTTTGCTGCATTGGCAGTATTGAGTTTGCATGCTGAAGAACTCACCAGTATGCACTTCTGAAGTGCATTTTTACTTACTGTCTTTAACTCGTAATGAAAATTAAAAACTAGTTCTCTTCATAGGCAGAGAAGTCTGCTTATGGGCAGGATACAACAGATAGGCTTGCTGGGAGCAACAAAGAGCATAGAGTTTTCTGCTTTTTTCTTTGTTAAGGCTCCTTGCTACTTTGACATATTTTCTGGGGCAAAATCTACTAGCAGGCCTCATGGTCAGATCATGCTCTACACACTTTTGCATTGCTATAACACATCTATTCACTATGTAAGTTGCTCCTTTACATAGCAGTATGGGGGAAAGGCAGCTGGATGAAGCTAGTGTAAAGGAGAACATGAAGTAACAGTTGCCATTTGCACAGCATTTGCATCTGTACTCCCTCTGTACTGAAAGTGAAAAATATTGGAAGGTGTGTCCATTACGGCTTAGAATAGGTAGTGCCACCCCAGTGTCACTTGGCATAGTTGTCCTGAAGGTTGAGCTGCCCTGAATGGTTGAACTTGGGGGACAGACCCCTTAGAGTGATCAACCCTGGAATAAGTGCCCAAAGCCTTTCTCCTAATGGCTTCTACCACAATGCCACTGGAACAAGCTAAGGCAGGCAGAGGACCCATCCTCTGGGCTACTACAACACTCCTGATTGATGGGACTCGTCTCAGAACAAAAGGTGAAGTAAATTTTCTTTCTACTTGTGAAGCCCCGGAAAGGAAAATATTCATGTGCTTGGGTCAGATGTTCTTTGATACGAGACAGCACACACAGTGCGGTTCAAAGGACTACTTGTCAGCTCTTCATCTCACAGCATCTAAAGGCAACTACAGCACAAAAAGCAGAAGCTGTCGAGAGTACATCTGGCTAACAAACAGAGGCATGTGCCAGCAGGGTGCCCCCTACAGTTTCACAAAAACATACCAAACATTGTATGTGTTTCTAAAATGGTAACTCTGGCAGATATCCTTCCACACAGCCTGGCCACCTTCTCACCAAGCCAGAGTGCACACCAGCAAGGTGCCACACTTCCCTCCACTCACCCCTGGATGCAGCAAGCCCAGGCAGCAGGAACAGCTTTATTGGGGTGGGCGACCACCATCTCCCACAAAACACTGCTGTGACCACCCCATTCACACACCCCCTACTACCCCAAGCCTACAGTCATACCCCCAAGATACCTCAAGAGCATGAGGCTCTGGAATTGTAATGTATTTAGTATAATGATGTATTATCACCTCAATATCCCAGAGTAGTGGGATTCAATTAACATTTCATAGCTCATATATTTGCAAGATTAATATCATGGAATCGCAAAATCATTAAGGTTGGAAAAGACCACTAAGATCGTTGAGTCCAACCATCAATCCAGCACCAACATATTCACCACTAAACCATATCACCAAGTATCTCATCTACACCAGCCTGGTTATTTGCACATATATAAAAGGAATGAAGAGGAAATGCTAATAAATGTAAAGTAAAGCCATATTTTTTACTATGGTACTGGTTGGTTCCCCATGCAGAACTTGGAAATTTAGCATACTTTTTAAAATTACATACTCTACCTGTGAATTAAAAAGGTATGCATTTATAGAGAAATAATTTTAAAGTGTTAAATGGACTTCAAGAAATCAAATTAGAATTAAGTTATCTATTCCAAATTCGGGCTTCTTTTTGTTGGCGGGTGGCCACTTCTTATTACAACAGAATTAATAGTGCACTATATTGTGAACATTGATGACTTTTCGTTTCCCCCATTTTTAAATTTCCTAGTTCATACAGTGTATTTGTGTACCTGCATTTTAGCATGTTCTATAAAGATTCTGTGCTGTACAGTCATTTTTCTGAACTACTTCCTGATGTCATAAAGACTATCAATAGCCACACAGTCTCAGTCTGACCTAATCTAGTCTATTGCCTTAAAACATATTTAGTTATAGCTATGTCATCCTTAAAGGTACAACCTGCCCTGAAAGATCTCCAGTGCAGAATAGTCTATCTTAACTCTTCATTTGAAAAAAGGGTTTTTCTGTCATCTAAACATCCTTGTGAGGTGCAAATCAACTACTTTATCAGTTTTCTAATCCATGGTGCATATATCATCTACTGTTTGTTTATCAGAACGCTGTGAGCACCTGAAGACTCAAAGACCTTCAACTGTTCTCTCTTCTTTTATAAATCTTTCTAGGCCAGGGACATTTTCCCAAACTCTGCTCATTTTTACTCATTTTACTCAGCTCTCCTTGATCAGTACATCTCTTGCACAGAGCTGAGGCCAAAACAGAATGTCGATCCCATGCAGATAAAACCTCACCTAGATACAGCCTTTCCAAATCTTCAAATGATACTCTTGGTTTGTACTAACTTGTGATTCAGGGTAACTCCCACACCATTTTTAAGATAGATGCCAATAAATAATGTAGTATTTCTTGTAACCATGAAAACCCAGGTGAAGGATGCAATTGAAATAAGAGCACTTAATTCACAGTATTTCAGTAGGCAAGTATCTTATCATTCACTCATCTGATACATCTATTCATATATACTTTCCAGTTTTTCTATTAGAGCACCAGTGAATACATACTCTTCCTTTCAGACCACCCTTTTTTACAGGAAAATTTAGGCTTTGGATTTACAATTGGCATTCAAATTGAAAAACAGATTTTTCAGTCTATCTGCTCTACTAACTATTTCAGAGGACAGTATTATCTCTTAAAAATACTTGATGATGTATTCAGTAGGCTTCACATTCATTAAAAACATCTATCCATACAGTTTAGTAAAATTTAATTCACTTCTGATGAACTTCATGTGTTAGAAGCAAGATTACTCTAAGCTTAATGGACTTTCATTATGAAACAATCTGAGTGTTTTGCAATCAGATGTAGTAGGATCCAGAGAGTTGTATTTCTGATGGTCTCTATTTTGTAAATCCAGCAGTAATGCAGCGTAAAAATATCCTCTTGCTCTTCGATACTAGTCCTAGAAACTACTTACATTTATATTCTTTTTGGCTTTTGTACTTCTGGAACTAACCCAGGACCTGTTCAGATCTGATGAGCATACTGCAATACAAAACACTTCTTTCAGACACAAGAATGCAGCCCTGAAAAAGAAACTTATTTGTGTAGATATAAAAGTCACTGGATATACTAAAATCTATGCCATTAACAGTAACAATCAAATTTAAACCATTTTCAGTGTAACTTTTTATTCTGAAGCCATCATTTAGGTTTATGAATGAGTGGTGATATGATGTTGATTTCACAGTAGAAGTTACAACTCTAAGTATATATAAGAGCAACCATTATCAAAAAGATGAAATATGGTGCACGTGTAAAATTGCAGTATGCACAGATCTAAGCTTAGGTCCTAATTCTTGTTGTTACAGCTCCAGCCTCAGCCTCTGCCTCCAAAGATCTGGGGCACTGCCATCTGTGCAGGTCCTTCACTCCAGCTGGCAGACAGAAAAGACCAGTGCCAGAGCAAAGCTGCTGGACAGAAGTCATGCATCCAGAAAACAGCTCCCAGTCGCTGCCTACATCACTGCTGAGCATTGCATCGGTGAGGAACTGGAAGGCATAGTGAAAATTAAAATGTTTTCATTTGTGGCTCTTTCTCCCTCTCCCCAAAAATGCCTAATTCACTAATTCTATCCATAAGACTGAACAGTGTGTGGTACCTACTATTAGTACCTTTCATTTGGTATCAGTATTTTGAATTGTGTAAGTGGTGTTTTCCATCACTGCATGAATCCCTTAAAGGGAGTTATTACTACCATTTATTCCTGATGAACTTCGGTGATTGTGATGGAAAAGAACCCAAAGCACAGGAATGATAGGGTTCATTGGTCATCAGTGTACTTGAAAAATAATTTAAAAGCTAAGTCAGAAGATTTTTCATGAGGAAATTATCTCATCTGGATCCCTGCACAAAAACAGTTCTCGATTTGAATGAGTGATCACAGTTTTTTCAGCAAGCCTCCACTTCAGTCAGTATACAGGTCATCTAACATCACAGTCAGTTTTAAAAGGCAAAGTATGAAATTAATTCTTTGGATACAAGAAATACCCACTGAATTTTCAGAACATGGCATTTCAGTATGCTTCAGAAACACTGTCAGAAAATAAATGCCCTTAGTTTCTCTTTCAACAGGCTTTTTGTTATGCAAAATCAGTTTTCACCTAATTAAATTGCTTTTTTAAAGTTTCTAATTCATTAAACTGCTAAGTCCTTGAGCCACAGGAATGTTCCACACCTCCTTTTTCAGGCACTGCCCTCCTATGCTACTTTTAAGTTATTTATAAATACAGCTCTCCTGCAGCCTCTACTACCAGCAGGGCACCTTCACATGTTAGAACTTAATGAGGCTCAGGCACAAGCCATGAGTCCCCCAAGAAAAGTGTTACCTGATCTGCTTCATTTATTTCTACCAATAATCATACCATTACCTACAGCTTCTGTTTTTAATTAGTGGTATCTAATGATTAACACTGGCCAATTTGCATCCAATTATGTCCCCTGAAAAATTAGAAGTGGATGAAAAGGCTGAATGCAATAAATCATTCTGCAATGTGAATTTGCTTAAATATCAAGGATGCGTGTGTTTTACTCTCCTAAGTAAGTTTTTATTGAAAACATACACTGCCTGGTTATGAAGCAAAAGCATGACACTTCCCGTGACAGCATGAAATCTGGATTTCAAACACTACACAATTACCAAACACATTCACACATATCCTTTTAATAACAATGAAAAAATTATGTGGCCAGTATCTAATTACACTCTGGATTCATGTGCTGCCAAAATAATTAAAAGCAATAAGCAAGAGAATATTTTATAACAAATAGATCTTAGCATTGTCTGAGAAAAAGCGTGGATTTAGTATGCAATCTTTAGAATCTAATTATCACTTATTTTCTTTCATTCTTACAAAGTTTGGCTTTAGAAAATACTCTGTCCCAGCCTCAAGGCAAACATCCAGTTCTACTTAGCTATGGAATATTTTGGACCACCATAACATCTTTCAGAAAACTTACAAATCATAGGAAACATTTAGTAAAAAAAATAAATAAATAAATCACAAAAAACGCCAGCCACAAACAAAGAACACCATCACAACACTGCCCAAAACCTATTTATGTGGTATCTTCAGCTTTCTCCCTATTTTCAGAGACCTAACTTGATCAGCCAGTTTCACACTTGGTGCAACAAAGTGCTTTTTGTGAAGAGTACTCCTTCTTCTATGCGAAAAACTCTGAAGAAACCTCACATATATAGAGAAGTTTTTTTTCATCTACGACAGAGAAATTATTTTCTTCCTAGGATACCTGTGAGATAATTAAAATAACCTAGCAAGTCTTTCAGAGGTTAGTCCTTGTACAGCAACTTGCATGAACTCAAAGCATCAACTTACAAAACAAGATCTATTACGTTACCTATCGTCGTCACAAATTTTTCATTTAAAGCACCACTCCTCATATTGTTGAAATGTTTAAAATACAGTAAAAATTGATAGAAACCTTTTGGAAGAAGAAAAGCATGAAAACTGAGTTTAAGACAAGTGAAGATCCTAATAGATATTCAATATATCTTTTCTGATATCTCTAACATGTAAAAACCCTAAGCCCCTGGCCAGCACCACCTTATTTTTGCCCAAGAAAAACCAAAATAGTAGGCATTCAAACAAAGTATCAATTTCAGTGGTACACATACTAAAGTTTCTATCTGCATCCCCCCCCCCTTTTTTTTTCATATTTCTTCTGCTTCAAACAATTTTTCCAGTTCTTAGGTTTTTGGTCAGGCATTTCATGGTGCTCTTCATAAAACCTGAGGTATTACTTTCTTCCCTTTATTACTGTGCTCTTCCATCCCACTTTCTCTTTAGGACACATGCCCATTTTTAACATATCAATGTTTTGCACTGCACTTTGGGAAGATCAACAGAATTTAGAGGGGAGAAAGATTATACTGCAGAGGTTAAATGCTTAGGGTTTGATTCAGGCTTGGAAGAACTGTTAGATTTTATTTTGCAAAAAGTATTTTTCTTTAAAACATTAAGTTCTTTTTAGCTAAGTTCTTGTATTCGTTATGCCAGATATTCCACAAGTAATTTGGGTTCAAGGTGTATAGTATTTGACATCTGTAACCCCAGGCAGCAGCAAAGCCCCACATAGCTGCTCTCTCACTCTCCACAAGCAGGATCAGTGAGAGAATTGTAAGAGTAAAAACCAGAGAACTCATGAGTTGAAATAAAGACAATTTAAAAGGGAAATCAAAAGTTGCACATGCAAGCAAAACAAAATAAGGAATGAGTTCACTGCTCCCCACAGGCAGGCTGGTGTTCAGCTATCTCCAGGAGAACAGGGCCCCATCATGGGTAACAGTGGCTCGGGAAAATAAGCACTACTCCAAATGTACCTCCTCTTCCTTCTTCTTCCCCGCAGTTTATATGCTGGGCTTGATGTCACATGGTCAGTACATGTCCCTTTGGTCAGTTTGGGTCATCTGTTCTGGCTGTGACCCCTCCCAACCTCCCAGGCACCCCCAGTCTCCTCCCCAGCATGGCAGAATGAAAGACAGAAAAGCCCTTGGCTCTGTGTAAGCCCTGCTCAGCAATAACAGAAATGTCCCTGTATTCAGCACAAATCCAAAACACAGCCCCATCCCAGCCACTCCAAAAAAATTAACTCTGCCCCAGCCAAAACCATCACTCACCTCTGCTTCCACTGGAGGCAAAATTATCAAAAACAGTTCCAAGATGCTATTTTGAAAAGTATGGGTTACCAGGACAAGTAGTTTAGTTTTGAACACCAGATTAATTTACAGAAGCTGTACCAAAAAACATTGCAACGATACTTCAATTCTCACCATCTGCAAGGAGCCCAAAAGCTTAGAAATAAGACCTAAAGAGTACACTGCAGCAATTTTTCCCCCTTCAAAGATCATCGGGTTCCAATTAGGATGGATTCATTACTGCAGAGGGTTGAGTTACACTTCACAAAACAACCTGCAGTGACCACCAGCAGACTTACAGCTTGAGACATAACAGACTACCAGGTTTTTAGCAGGGAAGTTTTTATGCTTTCTCTCTAAAGTTGTATGAATTCTTAGCATCTTAAATACTATAATACTAGCACCAAAAAAATCTGAAAAAAAAAGCCAAAACTCACACCTCTCCATTGAGATAATTATTTCTTGATTAAGTCAATGGCTGCATGCTTGTCTAACTTAACCAATTGACTGAGACTCTTTGAGGTTCTTTTTGAGGTCCAGTCACCTAACTAAAGTTGAATGTGTTAACTCATTTCATTTCCCTATTCACCACCACTTAGGAAAATAAGTAAATGATTCGTGCATTTTATGAGGAAAGGTAGTCAGCATTGCAATGTAATGGCAAAATCTTTGAACATTAATGAAGTTTAAAGACTTCAAGCAAAATATAAGGGAATAAGTGTCACCAGCCTCAGAAAAATAAATCATGCCACAAGAATGAACTGTGATTTTGAATTAAACTTGTTTCAGCAAGAATCTAGACAAAATCTTGCTGAACTATGTGATTTCTTCAAAGAACCTCCTTCTTTGAATACCAAGGCAATGTTATGCCCGGTCGCTTTTGGAGCAGTTCAAGTTTCTTGGGGCTTGTGACATAAGTGGGGAAACATCCCTAACATATGTATATTATTAGCATTATCGTTTACACACTATTGAGTGTACCCTACCTGCAGTCTTTGATCTTCATGCATATTTAGACTAGTGATTAGTTTTGACCATGTTGGCATCACAGTGAACACAAACCATGAGAATATTTTCACTCTTGGACAGAAATGAAAACCCCAAGACTTGAAGGTGTAACTTCAAATAGTATTACAGAGTGTTAGTCTAAGGCACCTCATACTTAACTTCCTGCATGCCTTATAGGTAGCCACTTGAAGAATTACTTTTCCAATTACTTTCTCCTATTCTGCACTTCAGCTGTCTCACAAACACAATCTTGTTGGCACTTCACTGTCAAAATAACCAGTCTGGTCTTATTTGAAATATTTCTCTTTCTGCTTACACTCCATCTACTGTATATACCCTCTCATTTCTGCTAACTCCACTGCCTTTCGTCCCATCTGAGTGCAAGGACCTTTAACAACCCTGACCCACCCCTCAGGCATCCAGAACATGACCATATTTGATATATACCTGAAACTCACATTTTTACTGTCAGAATTTTCTGTATACAACTCTAACCCTGCCATTCACACCATTTCTCCCCTCTTCCAGGTATATAAAGTTCAAAAGTTTTTCTCATTTTCAAATCTTTTTCCTAATTCAACATATTTGCTCTCTCCTATTGCACTGTCCAATGTGCCAGTGTATAAAATGATGCCCATTCCTTACTTGCCCCATAAATCTTCTCCATGCAGAAACAAGTTTCTTCTTTGGAACCCACCTTCAAGTTTTTACCACAGTCCTAACAAGTTAGCCATATAAGGTGGATGATACAGCTGAATCAATTACAGCAAAGCAGCATTTTAACTCTTTCCTGCCTTTTTCTTCTATTACCTTTTGGCTTTTTCTGTGGCTGATGAATAGAGAGTGAAGAAGGAATGCAGTGACAATTCACTTGAATGGATGAAAGCATTCTTCTCTACTCATCACTCACTGATTCTTTTGCACTTCCTTCCTTGTCTTATGCCATCATACCCACAGCTATTTTAGATAAGCTTATAACACAGCTTTCTCAAGCTTCAGATACTTATATCCTATAAAATAAGTGTAAGCAGACAAACCAGCTCCAAGAACTTAAAATTAAGATGTAATTTTACCATAGAGTATTGACAGAGAAGAACCACCTATATGGCTATAGTATCAGAAACAAATACATATCCCACTTGGCCTGTGATAGATTGCACGTGTCCATCCCCTCAATAATAATATGTGTAAAATAGTACCTGGAAATGAATTGGACCCTTTGGGAGCCCTCCTTTTCTAACTTTTCAAAACACAAATTTTTGTTCGTAATTAAACTGTAGGTAAAAACACAGATATTAAATGAAACATCTGGATTGATTGGATTATCTGTAAGAGAAGAGCAATTTAAATATTTAAGCCTTATTTAATCAGTAAAATGAGGTGTCTAATCAGTCTTATTCTAAAAACAAAGTTCATGAATGGAGCCATATGTGCAAGCCATTTTTGCTGCAGACATTACTGGGCATGCTCAACAACTGATGAGCCTGAGCCCAACAATGTTGTACCACAGGTCCCGTCAAGTGCAGTGAGTTTCTGTACTAACAGAGATATAACTTTATTTAGTTTCCAGAGAAGATTTTGCATTGAGAATATCTCCACATTTTTTACTAGCCCTTTCACTCTTTAAAATTTTTTTGGTCCAAAAACTAAAATGTTGTCCTAAGCTATAACTATAACTATATCAATAATTGTGAACTGGGGAGTGAGTGATGTCCCAGTAACTTCTTCAGCAAATTTCTTAAAACACACCCAACAGATTAATCTATATTCCTAAAAATATCAAATCATGTACAGTGAGAGTTTGACTATTGATTTTTCATGAGTATTTGATGTCTAGAAGAAATTGCCTAGAATAAAAATTAAGCATGAGGAGTCAGTGTACCTAGGGCTTTAAACCTACTTAAGTCACACAATCACTATGACCTTGCCTGCAGTGAGAAAATTAATACTGTTAATTCAGTATCAGTACAAGCATCAGGTCATAGACAAAGTCAAGGTGGGGTTGCTACTGAAAAGAAAAGCTTCTTCAAGCTACTTTAAACAAACCCAGCTCTTTCTGCTCTTATTGTCAGTGTTCTTTTTATGAAAAAATTTACTGTAAACTCTGAACTCCAGCACTGCAGCTGAGCACAGCCGATGTGCATAAGCAGTAACGAAATAGTCCAAGATCAGCAGGACATTGCATGCTTTTCTTTGTTTTGTAATGTAAGAATTGATGGGCATGGAACAGATAGTGCTGTAACATAAAGGAGCAAAATAGCTGAAAACAAGGCAATAGAAAGCAGTAATATATCACTGCTATAAGGCACCACTGAGGTGCTGGCCTTCAGAATAGAAAGTAACCGGGAGAAGGATTGTGTTGTGAAGGTGTGTTTTGAGGTCAGTGCTTCCTGAGGCTATTTATGAGCAGTGTTTTACTTGCTTGGAGCTGTATTTAAAGTCAATATTTAGCCTGCAGGCAGCAAGGACTGGCTCTCCCTATATAACTGAACATTTGAAAAAGCATATCAGGCTTTTATTATATTGTTTATAGCTCCAGATGGGGCTGTGGACTGGGACTTCCTTGGAGGTCCAATACCCAAAAGCAGGAGGCAGCAGCCCAGCAGAGAACAGACACTTGGCAATTCAGGCTCTCCCCTACACTCTGCTCCAGGCACTGGCAAGTGCCTCTCCTAGTCACTGCCCTGAAAGGGAGCAGATAGGCAAAGGCTAGAGGTGTCAGTCAGGATGTCTTAGCCTGCAATTCAAAGGATTTAATATGAAAGAACATTTTAATCATTGTCTTTATCATTAATTAAAAGTAACATGGAAGATTACTGCATAGGAGCACTCTAGAGATGGAGATCAGCTGAGGTTTGGCTATTCTCTTGGCACTGACAAAACAGATGTACAATTGAGCAGAATCTGTATGATGTTTGCAAATGACATAAAACACTCAGTTAATTAAGCTTTCTACTCTGATGTGAACAGAAGACAAGCCACTGACCTAAATGCTGTTTTCTTTTTTGTTCTTTTACTATCTTTAGAATTAGGACTTGTAACTTTTCTGTCTTAGGAATTATGACTAGTAACTCCATGCCTTAACCTCTTACTGAACTCCACCCCCACTACCCGCTGGCCCCAGCCAGCACTACCACAGATCCCCAAATCAGATCTTCAAATGACACAAGGGCTTTCTCTGCAGGATATAGTATTTGAGAGAAGAGTCCCTGACCTATACAGGAATACTCACAACTGCTCTACAAAGCACACATACGTGATGCAATGGTTTTCTAAACCATGCTTAAGTACCTAAAAAGGCAAATAGGTGCAATTTTGGTGGTGTCAGCATTTTCAAAGCTGCTGACAAAGCATACCTTGGTACAGCTATTTCTCCCCACCAGCAGCCTCAAGTTACCCTGAATTCTGTTTGTATTAGGCACAAGGGATTACAGTCAGAAACTGTAACCTTCAGTCAAATCCCCTCTTCTTCTTGTCCTTAGGAGTCAGCTGGTCCCTGAGCACCTCAGCAGCATTTTACTGGAGGAGGATGTACCTGTCCCACTCAAGAGCCTGACAGAACAGCCTCCCAGACGGCGTCTGTAGAGCAGACCCAGCTTGGCGTATGACCAAGAGTACAGACCAAGCACAACGTGTGAGTGACAAAGTGTTCCAACCTGCTAAGCTCACCCACTCATCTCCAATCCTCTGACTTTACCCAAACACCAGTTATTGGGATAAATCGCTGATTTGTGTAACACAGTTCAAGCCAGTGTTCCCAAACCATAATCTTCCTACAAATGGGTTTAAGGAGCTGAAGCTCTTAAGAATTACCTTCAGGTTTGCATATCACCCCAGTAATCATTTCAGTTATTTTCCACGATCTCTCAGAAATCTGAACAATGTGTTGATCTCCAAGCTCAGGGCCCGATTCATCTTTTGCTAAACTTCAGTGCAGCCTCTAATTATACAAGGAATCATTTCTATCCTTCTTGTATTTTCTACCTTCCTTCTATTGTACATACAGGCATTGCAAGGACTTTTATTTTCATCCTGGTGCGTCTTGCTGTAACTAAGCACTATTCACAAGGTAGATTGCTTTAATGTGCATGAGTGCTGCTCCTGTGTCTCCCCCTTCCTGCCATCAAACTCTTCACTACATAAACAACAGCCAGGCATGAAATTTTCAGAGAAAAACACACCACAGTCCCATCTATAAATAAACAGCATAATATAAGTACAAAATGGAAATATTCCCCCAACCCACTCCAGGGGTTCTGGTCATGAGATTTTGCCACAAACATTGTTTCTCATTTATTTCTTCCTCCTGGACTCAACCTGTTAGGAGTCAGTTTGAGTTCTCCATTATTCATGTCAGCATTTTTGATCTTACAAATGTCGAATGAAGCAGTTTAGCAGTGTACAAATAACACTCTCACACCCTAAAATAAATGGGATGTTTCCGAATACTTAGTCACCCAAAAGAAAATTGTATTGAAAGTTGAAAATGTTTATTTTTGGTGAACCCATGGTGGCATTCAGCATCCTTAGCAGACAACTCCATACTCCATGTAACTGCATGTGACTAAAAATCTTACCCAAACTTTACCTTTCTCCTATTCTACTGGGCCATTTTAATGGTGACCTACACTGGAATACAACTGAGAAGACCACAGAGGAATTAATTTATTACAACATCATACAATGGCCTGGGTTGGAAGGAACCTTTCAAGATCATCTAGTTCCAACCCCGCTGCTGTGGGCAGGGACACCTTTTACTAGATGAGGTTGCTCAGAGCCCCATCCAGCCTGGCTTTGAACAATTCCAGGGATGGGGCAGCCACAACTTCTCTGGGCAACCTGTGCCAGTGCCTCACCACCCTCACAGGAAAGAACTAACATCTAATCTAAACCTATTCTCTTTAGTTTGAAGCCATTCCACCTTGTTCTGTCACTATGTGCCCTAAATAGTCTTCTTCCATCTGCCTCGTGACCTCCTTCAGATACTAGAAGGCTGCAATTAGGTCACCACAGTCTTCTCTTACCCTTTGTTCTGAGGGCTTTTTCCCTCTTCTATTCACTTTAGAAAAATAAACCAAGAGACCCAGCAGCATGTGGGGTGGTAACAGCATAGAATTGAAATCAAAATGTCCAAGTTCTTAAATTGTGACCAATTAGGCAATTGACATTTAGCCAAGATCAGGACAAACATGCATGCCAGATCTTTTATTTAAGCATGTAAATGAATTGAAATTAAATAGTTCAACTGTCCTGAAGTTTGAGAAGTCCAAAGTAAACAAAAGCTTATCAGGTAGAATTTAGAGGGGCTGGAAGAAGGAGAGGGGTTGTCCAAACGGAAGTGTAGGAGAGCATGTTAAATTTCAACAGAAAACAAAGGTTTTAAGGTGATAGTTACTCAACTGCATGTGTCCCAAGGGGCCTAGGAATTGAAATTCTTCAGGAAAAAGAGGACATTTGACCCTCTGAATACACTGCTTGTCTTTGATACACAAGAAAAGAATATTTTATATTCTTATGCACTCCCCCACCCTTTTTTCTTTGTTCCCATGTAAGTAAAAAATGGAGAAACAAAGAACAAAGTAAAAATATTACTTCAAGCCAATTCAGAGAAACCTGGAAAGCTGTGAGGAATAAGAGTCTAGGGGGTTAGAGAAGCACGGAAGTGGGGGGAGCAAAGATACAAGCACCAACTTTCCTTTAATTCCTGCACTGCAGTGACCTTGTGAACGTTACAAAATCTTTTATGCACAGTCTCAAACAGACTTTTTGTCTCATGATTTTTTTTCACCTGAGCACTGCTCACTTTTAGAGGGGAGGAGAGACTTGGGGTTTGATAAATGGAGATCTGAATTTAGCTTGCCATACACCAAAACCAATTAAATCAGGCTGAGTAGCTCAAGAGACATTTTTAGTTTTCTGCTGAAAAATCAGAAAGTATTAATAGTACTTTGAATGAAAAATATGGAAAAAGTGTGCTCAAGGGAAAGAGAAAATTTTGAATTGATGGAAATTTAAATGGAGTTGTTTCAAGTAACTAGAAAAAAAAATAAATCCCAATGCAGTAACTCTCTGATTCCACTAGCCTGTGTATTAGGGGACCTGTTTCCAAAACAGTGCTTAACATATGAGAAAACAAATGCAAAATTTAACAGAACTAGAAGCTAGAATAAGAATGCACACCATGCAGATAGATATCATGGGGATCCTAAAGGTTAAGTTCTTTGAATCAAAGACTATTCTTCAGCTCTATGCGTATCAAACGAGTCCTTAAACCCACCTGGCTGGAACCACATAAATAACTAGCAACTGATGAATAAATAAGCAATTCCATAAACCAACCTGCTTCCTTCAAGCCAGATATACATACAAAGCTTGGAATACAAGTTTAGCCTTGTAATAGCTTGAAGAAACAATAATTTTTGACTATTCAAAGCACAGCATTACAATATCTAGTGTGCTGCAAGAAAAACACCAATGAAAACAGCTCTCAAATGCAGAGCATGAGAGAGTGAAGAAGAAAAAAGGTACTGGTATGCACTGTTGTATCTAACAAGTTTAATTACACACTAAAATGTAAAGATAAAGAGAAAATTAAAAAAAAAAAAAAGTCTGTCCAAAAAGCAGACAATGGAAAGGAAATACATAAATCTTCTATTTCCTAATATTTTGCAGGACAAAAATATTTTCACTTCTCCAGCACAAAGCTTTTAACCAGAGCTGTGCATTTTATGACGAAAGGAATGCTTCAGTTGGTGCCATGTGCCAGTTAACATACAGAAGGAAATCTACCAAAGCAACACCGGACTGCAGTAAAAATCCAGACACCTTCCTCTGGCTCTTCAGAGAAAAGCAGTATTAGACACTCCTAGGACCACTTACACTTCATAGCAAACATCATAAAAGGTTTTCAGATGAGGTATGACTAAAACAGGACAGATCATACCTCAAAAAGAGCAGGTCTGGGGAGTTCCTTAGGGCTTGCTTATGCTCTAAGTTACAGGACTAGCCTCCAAAATTAATTGATACTTGCTGTCACTCTAGCCACAATAGCAGAAAGCTAACAAATCTGTTTCTATTTTTCAAGTACATTTTGCAGCCTGCACTCTTGTCCCTTGTACTTCATTTCAGAAGTACATCACTGCCCGGCAAGAGCTTAGTGCTCCTGTGCAAGTGTCACTCATAAAACACACGTTCGCTCCAAGCAGTTATATCCAACCATGCCTGGAGTTCCTCCAGAGCATATACACAGTGTATGATGTTTGTGCATTTGAAGTAGCAAAGGGAGAGATTTCTTTCTAAGTAAACTTTGTATAGAAAACTTGTTGAGTAAGTCTGAAACTTGCAGCAAACTTTAAAAAGCAGCAATTGCAAAATGCAACCTCAAAAGGAGCTTTACAAAAAAAATGCCAATAAAGACTGTAAGGAAAAACCATGTATTTTAATCTATATACTGTACTTGCCGAAAGTCTAATTTTTAAAAGGGTCCAAGTCTAGGCCTAGTTTAAGTCAACACCACTTTTATAGATTATTTGTTTGTTGTGCCAGTATATAGGCAGAAAAAGTTTTGTAATTCGTTATTATTCACAACTTCAAAACAATGCAATATTCATATACACTTAAAACGTCAGCTTCAAAACATGTTTGAGGTATCCAAATAATGCCTTTTTTTGTAACTTGACTCTCATTTTAAATTAACAGCAATCATTTATTTGTTCTGCTCCTTGCTTTTTATTATGCCTATGTCACTTCCAGCTTTATCCATACAAGAGGTAGAATTAAGTATCTCCTGGCTCTGCTAGATAGCAGAGTTGAAACCTGATGATGCATAGAGGATGCAAATATTTCCAAGTCATGTCTAAATGAAGATTCAGGGAAAACACTTATTCCTCTCATGAATGACCTAATAGTTCTTTAGATCTGCCAAGATGAATATTTTCTACTTAAGCACTAGCTCTCTTATTCACTTAATGCCCTCCTATAAATTTAAGCATTTTCAGTGGAGTGATAATAAGGAAGCCTACTTGAAATTAAGTGAAAAGGTTCTATACATTCTTGATGTGTTAAATAAAAAAACCTTCATGTTTTCTAAACAATACTGAAACCAAGAAATAAAAAGCTTTTCCCACTCTAACACGGAATTGTAGAAGTCTATTCCTAACTAGTTTAATTATTCCATCAATACCTTGGCCATTAACTTTTTCAAACTCATTCTTTTCTGTATTTTAAATCCATGGAAGGGAGTTAACTACTGACTACAACAGCTTATTTCATGCTACAGTCCTTTAGCAGAACCTCAATAAAAACTTAATCTGACTGTGGGTTCACTGCGTAGGGGCAGCAGGAAAACCTTACCACTTTCCTATGTGCATAACAGAATAAAATAAAAGATGGCCTGAACAGTCTCCAAATTCAATGCTTATTTATTTCAAGTGCCAGCTCAGAGTAAGAGTTGGATTCTGTCTCACAGGCTGCACAGATCTTCTTGCCATCAACTCCAGGCTCCTGCTTGGCTTTCCCCTTCCCTGCTTTGCTGTGTCTCATACTCCTTTCCAGATCTCTTCCTTGCTCCCTACTCACATGCTCCTGGGACACTACAATAAAGGAGGGCACTCTTATCTTTCCTGAGGACATTTTGTGGAGAAAACAGGTTGCCCCTACAGAAAGAATTTTGTTTTCTTGCCAGAGTCCTTGAACTCTGGCAGTGGGTTCTTCAAAAAGAAAAAAAATAAAAGCTGATTCCACTAATATATAGTCTTTCCTGAATCATTCCAGCCTATTTCTGAATTTACAGGACTCCTAACATGATACTATTTCTACAGCGAAGAAGAGAAGATAAAACTTCTCATACATTTCTTCTAGAGGTCCCTTTCATTATCTCTAAAAAGTAAAGGAAATAAAAAAGTGTCATGGGTCAAAATAATTCCTGTCAACACTTTCTGCCATTTTTCATTGAACTGTGTGTCTCTCTGCCTGACTGACCCAGCTTCTTTCCTCTTTCAGCCTCTGCATGATGGAGAGGACTTCTTAACATTCCCAGGAGCTGTTTAAACTATTATGGTTAAGTGCTATTGCTGACTGACTGTGAAGTTCATTTCGGGAGCTGGGAGCATAATTATTCCTACCCCCATTTAGACTGGATTGTCATTTCAACTACTCTCATAGGTGCTTTATGACTATCCAGCTTCACAATAGCCAGAAAAGGGAGTCCTTTTTCAGATGACTTGTTTCCATCTAGAAAATAATTGCACAGGACTGAGGTAGGATTTCTTTTAATAGAAAATTTTTAAATAGTTGGAATTATCTCAGTTCTTAGTTTGAAAAAGTATTTCAGAATTAGTTTGATTTGAGACATTAGAACTCCTGTGGATGGTATCAATGATTTTTTTCCAAACCGAATAAAACATCTCTGTAGATACATTGGGGGTCTTTGCTCACAGAATAAACAGAAAATGATCTTTACAAATATTTCATCTATGAAAAAAGTGTTCGTATCTGTCACAGAGAAACTCATCTTTCCATATCCTTAATCACAACTAAGATTTTTCAATACAGTGACGTAGCGACTGAATTTCTACAACTTCTAATATACATCTTACATGATGCTTAATTTAAAAAAAAAAAGGAATTATTGAAGCAGAATACCAGGAAAATGCTACACAGAGGTGCATGGTCCTCTAATTCAGATTCTGTAAAGACACACACAGTGTAATTTATCACTGAGAACAAGAATAAAGAAGACATTTTCTTCTCACTCGGATAACATTATAGGAAATAGCATTGTGTTAAATTTCCCATTAACATAAATAATTATCTAAGTATAAAAAAGTGTCTCCTCATTTACCAGTTAACAGTATTTTTATTGCTTTATATATGTTTAAATTTCCTAACTGTAAAATACTCTACCATTTTCCTGCTTTCTAGCTGCTTTGACAGACAACATTTGCAAGAACTATGTATGTATGTGGCAAATACCAGGTTAGGCATTATAATTTCCTGCTTGTGTATAATATAATACAGATTGATTATTCCCAAATATACCTGACATTTTAAAAGAAGTATTTACTGCAAGTAGCAAAGAAACAAGAGGGAATACTCCAGGTCTCACTTTAAATCGAAGCTCAGGCATTCATTCAATGTGTGACCTCAGGCAACAGATTTGACCTCTTTCTAGTTCAGTCAATTCAGCTGGCTAAGAGCAGGAAATCATTGAAAACCAGATGCTGCATCTAAAAGCAGAGCTTCCCAGGTAAATAAATTACAACAGAGCCACAGGGATGGAGGAATATAGTGTTTCTTATTCTAAGAGTCAGGAAGGCACGTGGATGAAACTGGAAGTAAGCCAGAGGTCCTTTAGCCTCAAGCTTTACTTTGGTATCTGAAAAATAGCATTTTTAATGCTGTACAGATTCTAAGATTTTTGTGCTATAGACTGCAAGATTAGATGATCTTTATTCAAATGTACTCAGATCATGGAATCAAGGTGAGGGTTTTATATTTTGCTAACATTATTGTTCACAGACATCTTTAGTATTAAGACCAATGCCTGATCGCATCTGCAATAATGTAAGGCAACAGCCAAGATTCAGATTTCTAAGGACTTTGGTAACTGCTGTAAATGAAGTCTGTGGTAATTTCGGAATACTAGGATAGTTTGGGTATCTTTTTCCTGTAAA
>VZTN01005755.1:1268-45785 GCA_013400515.1 Erpornis zantholeuca
TAATTTTAATAAGCCTGCAAACATTTTTTTTTAGAAAATAGTACATGAATTCTGAGCTTAAAACCATAAAATATTCAGATTTTAGCTGCTGTGATGTACTCCCTCAAATGCAAATGCTAGTACTGCTGTAAGCAAGAGAGCTGAAGGATGTGAAACAAGGTCTGTACAGAAAGATAATATCCTTTACTAGGCAAAATGTTACAAATGGAAAAAAATGGGCTTTTTCATATACTATTTCTTATTCATGTTTGGTATTTGCCTTTTCAGTATGTTGTTCTTGTCTCACTACAGAGAAAGTTTGTTTGTTTGTTTGTTTTGTTTATTTCTTTCTGATTGTTTGTTTTCCTAAAGGTATTATCTCTTCTCACATGCCAAGATTTATGAAATATATGAGAGATGGTCTTAGAGCTGTATGTTGTAGCACGAAAAGTTTTAACATGCTGATGGTGTAATATTCAGTAATGTCTCAAGATGAAGGATCCAAAATACTGCTTTTAGGTTGCAGAAATCAGCCAGTTTTCATGTCTAGCAATTTATCTGTAGTGTTCAATGAGCCTTTGTAGGGTCTGTCCTGCTGCCTTCTTTGAAGTACAGTTGTTGGCAAAGTTCTTCACATGATGATTGGTCACATCAACCACAACAATTTTCATATATGGCCTGACTATTAAGGAGAGATTGAAAGTAACTTAAACATTACTCTCTAGCTACTTCTTTCATTGTGTAACTAAATGAGTTATGAATCAGCCCTAGTGAAACAGACAGCTGTTTTGCCAAGCTGACCACCTCAAGGGCCATCCATTCATTCTGGGTTTAGCTGTACCAGTTATGCCTTTATCATAAAAAGAGATATCCAGATTTTAATATTCTAATTGCTCTTTTGTAAGGTGCCTATGGAAAGTAAAAAGAACAAGAAGCTAACAGCTATGTAATCATAGACTTTAATACTATGAAATTTAACTTTCCCTTGTGATAGCCTTAATGTCTCAGGCATCTGAAGGTTTACTTCCCCTCATATTGCCTGCTACGCAGCTACCATATACGTACAATTTCATTTTATGCCCAATTTTCCCTTGATGGTTTGGCCTTATTAGCTTTTTTAAGTTAATGGAAGTGGTTTTATTTGATGCACTAAAGGTGCTACTGACAAAGAAACCTTTCAACTCTCTGAAGTTGAAAAGTGATATGTTTATTTTGCAGTGTTGGGCACACGTGAGGTCATCCTCCAAAAAGCATGTGTGAATCTCTAAAGCATTGACTTTCCTTATATTCACAGAGGCCTTACATATTTATCTAAGTCACCTGAGACACCTGTACATATGCATCACCTATCCCCGCTCAGTATTAAAATGAGCTGAATGTTCATTACGGTTGCGCAGTTCTTCCTTTTAAGATGAAGTCAGACATCTTCCTCTTTACTTTGTCCCACTGCCAGGTTTTCCTGACCCTTGGTCACGATCCAGGCCTTGTCTCTTGGCTCCAACTATCTTGGAGGCCAGGTGTGTTCTTTGGTTCCTGCTCTTGTACAATGCTGAATATCCTCCCTGTTTCTCAGAACATAACTGAGTCGAATACATTATAGATTGTCTTCGCTCCAACTGCTTCAACTATACCTATATGCTAATAATTAAACCTTAGTTTCTTGCTTCTACCTTGCTAGCTACAATATCAACTTTAATTCTTTTTAACCCTTGATTCATATTCACTTCAAGAGACCTTCCACAGATTAGATTGAGCATAAGATTATAAAGGACAAGTTAGTCATCAGGACCAGACATCACAGATTCAACCAGGGGAAGTCATACTGGATCATCTGGATAGATGTCTGTGATGAAATAACTGGTAGACAGGGAGGAGCAGTGCATATTGTCTACCTGGACTTCAGGAAGGCCTTTGGCATTGTCTTCTATAAGATCCTCATAAACAAATACGTTTGTTTAAGATCAAAGACATGAAATCTAGTCAGAGTCTTGTAAGTAGCAGTGCACCCCCTGGTCAGTACTGGGTCAAGTTGTGTTTAATATTTTGATTAATGATCCAGGTGACAGGGCAGAGTCTACTCCTCAGCAAATTTCCTGATGACACAAAACTGTGAGGAATGGCTAATATGCGAAATGGTCATGATTATGTCCAGAAGGAACAACTTGGAGAAATTAGGCAGCAGGAAGTTCATGGAGTTCAATAGGGGGAATCGCTAAGTCCTACACCTGGCAAGGAACTACCTCATGCAATAATATATGCTGGGGGCTACCTAGATGAGAAACAGTTTGGCAGAATATGCCCTGGAGAAAAGTTGGGAAATACTAACTGAAACAGGAACCAGCAGTGTGCTCTTACCACAAAGAATGCAAAAGGAATCCTGGGCTGCATTATTACCAGCAGGCTGAGGGAGATTGTTCTCCTGTAGTTGGCATTTGTGAAGCCACATGTGGCTGCACCTGTGTGCAGTTGGGGGACTCTCAATACAAGGAAGACATGCATATGTTCAACAAAGAACATACGGATGGAGGACATAAGGGCAGGGATAGTTCAGTCTGAAAAAGAGAAGACTCTGAGGAGATTTCATTAATGTGAGAATATCCTAAGAGAGGTTCTAAAGAAGTAGCCAAGATGTTATTTCGGTGACACCTGATGACAGAACCACAAGGCACACAGTGAAGGACAGAAGGTCCCATCTGAACATTAGAAACATGTTTCCTGTGAAGGTGACTGATCATTGGCACAAGGAGCCCAGAGAGGTTATAGAGATATTCACACCACCTTGGAGATATTCAGAAGCAATTTGGACATGGTCCTGGACATCCAGTTCTAAGCAGCCTTGCTTGAGCAGGGGGATTGGATAAGATGACCTCCAGAGGTCCCTTCCAGCCCTAAACATCCTTTTACTTTGTGGTCAGGATAAATACAAAATATTGCTATCCACTTTGTGTTACCATGAAAGAGATAATGTAAATTTACTGTAAAATATTGTTATGAGTAGTACAAAATGGATTTAATGTTTGAGTGTAGACATAAAGGAATATATGTCATTTTATTATTAAAATTTCACCCTTGAAATATATCTGTTCATCACCTCATCTCAAAATTCTGTCAGATATGTTCATTGAAATAGACAGTAATTGAACTCAGAGTATTGTCTGTTTTTTCTTAATGTGTGGAACATTTTTTCTCATTTAAAGATCAGGAAAACAAAATACTAAAATTACTCACATAATTCCAGAAGAAGACCATAATGATATTGCTAGATTTTAACTAATCTTTATTATTTCAGAATTTTGCATAAGAAGAAAATAACTGTGTCCTGCTATCAATTCTCATTAGAAACCTTTCATATGAAATAGATATGATTTCCATTTTTGTATCATATTTAAACTAAATTACTGTGACCCACAATGTACACCATCCCTGGTAGTTGTCTGCGTTTTCATCAGCTGGACAATTCTTGTTTATACCTTGGTAACCTGGGAAAAAAAAATAAAACTGGCTAGGCAATTAAATTTCAAAATAGGTCACAGTAGTGCAATACAGGAATATAGTACCTGATTTAACATAATGGACTAGGCATTGAAAAATTCCAATACTTCATTTTTGGACACAGATTTTAATGAGAACAGAAACTGCCACAATATTAATCAGTATGACATGATTTCTTGAACATAAGGGGAATAGGAGAAGTGAAAAATTAAAATATCAAGAAGTTCTCATTAGTCTGAAGACTAAAAACTGTGAATGTATTGGGTCACCATAATGCAATCCAAGAGGAAAGAACACTCTCAATTTCTCAAGCACTTTGAATAATAAAGTAAAATACCCAATTGCAGAGAAATGCAGAGAGATTTTTTACATTATATAAGTGAGACACATTTCATCTTACCAGTTTTCATTTCCAGTGGCCTGATCTGGAATGGGATCTGTGTCCTTGAGCAATGCATTTGGGTGTTCTGAGTAATATGCAGCAAAAGGTAACTTAGCAATATTCCTATGTCAGTAGTAAATACTCTTCTACTTGAATCTTTTCTACTAAGTAGGAAAAAGATAAGGAATAATGTTAATAAAACATTGTCACTGATAAAAAATAAGAGACACTTAACACACGTTACTCTTACTGACAGGAGAATTGTCTTTTCTTGTGGTTCTACAAAATAATTTATTCTCAAGTATTTTGCTAGAACACATTAAATTTCTCTAAGTAACATCATATTATGGTTATAAAATTTTCTATATAGTTTGGTTATTTGTAGTAAAATTCATTAATTGGCATAAATAATTGCATCAATACAGTTTTGCCTGTTATCTTTTTTGTTTTAATACAAAAAATAATACCTTGATAGGGTAAAATGTAATGGAAGTGAATATAATTTTGAGACGCTTATAATTTCTTATAAGTAGTAATATTTGATTTTCAGCCAGAGATTATATAGTGATATGTGAAATTTGTGGTATGAATATTGAGATTCATGTTGCATTGCTAAAGGGTAACAGACCCTCACTAACATTACCCAGTGTTTCTGATTATGATTACCTTTTTATTATTTCAGTTGTTTATATTTCTCAGCTCGTCTTAAAATCTTTCAGTTCTATGCACTAAGAGATTCTCAAGAATCTTTTTCAGTTGCTTAGAATTGTTTGGCATTTCCTAACACAGATGAGTTTATGCTGAGTGTGGGGTTTTTGCCCATTTTCTGCAAAATTAAAGTCAAATAAAATCCTATGGAGTTTGTAAACAATATATTTTGTGTAGTCCAAATCTTCTATTAAAATCTTGTATATCTAGTGATATTAGGGAAAGTCTAACATGGTAACACTCCTCAATTTAGGAGCAATACTAAATTTTCAAACTTAGAGGGAATGAAGCCAAAGCCAAAAGTCTCAGAGACACAGTAAAGCTTTTTGCCTTGTAACTAGTTGCTGAGTAGCTGAATGATCAAACTAAACTTATTTTATTGACATAGCAGCAAAATGGTATTAAACTGATTTCTGCCAGTTACAATTTAAATTGACTATGAGAAGAGAAATAATTATTATAGTTCAGTTCTTATTGGAAGCTTACTGTAAAATTATTTAAAGCAAAATATGGACTGTCTCTGCACTATTTGTGAGGCTAAATAATCTTTAAAGTATGGTTTCTATCTTTACCAGGTGGACTTACAATGAATACCAAGAGTGACAGGTGGAAGCTGAAATTCTCTGTGCTCTCAATAATGATCTCTCCAGGTGGTTGTCCTAGGAGGACCAAGAAGAAGAAAGAGAAAGGTGAGGAGAGGAAATTGTTAAGAACACTCCATAATATACTACCCCATTATATACTCTTTAATAACATAAATTAATGTCAAAATAAATGTGTTCCAGAATATCCCGGGGTTTTAATTTAGTGTTTTGAAACTTTTAAATTACTAGATTAACCATAAGAGATCACCATATATTCTTATACTTTAAAATGTAATATATTTTTAAGCATAGTTATATATCCCATTGTTTTTTAATCAATAGAACAAATTAAAACAACCACAAACAATGAAAATTAAAATAAATTATCCTTAACTGTACCATTCAACTAAATAGTAACAGAATAAAACTACCAAATTTTAAAAATTGCTTCTGATGAGACACCTTTGTATATGGTTACTATTGACTACACCAAGCTTCGTGAGTGTATTTCCAAATTGTGACAGACAGATGAAAAATACAAAAATTAAATCATAAGCTGTTATTAATCTTTGCAGATGATAGTTTGAAATATGAACTGTAATATTCTGGAATATGAACTAAACTATAAAGGCATATTTTCACTGAGAGTAAAGAACAGAAATAAATTAAGTATATGTCCTTGCTCTGTTAACTGTTCTAAAAGGATGGTAATATCTGAGAGATCAATGTCTTGAAATGCCATAGCTAGATTTATCAGGTGAAATCTGTTAAAGTTCTGAGATATAATGCTTGCACTTCACATAACAGAAGTTGCCATTACTGACAACTGAAGAACTTGTAGTCTTCTGCCTATACCTACACACCTGTTTCCTTTACACTATTTTGTTGTAAGAATGATAAAGCCTCAAGTCATTATTATTCTTGGAGAGAGAGCGTGAAAGAGAGAAATAAAGGAAAGAAAGAAAGAAAAAAAAAGAAAAGAAGAAGAAAAAAAGAAGAAAGCAAGGAAACTGAGAGACGAAAAGAAAATAGAGAGAAGGGCAGGAGAAAAAGAGGACTAGACAAAAGGAGTAAGAATNTTTGGTTACCTGTGTTATATAGATTATTTTGTTACAGCAACCAAAATAAATGTAAGACTTCGTGCACTGGTTTTAACACCAGTTGTATATTAAGCTCCAAATAAGCCACTTCCCCTTCCCCCCCTTCTTGCAGTAAGGGGAGGACAAAAAACAGGATTGAAGTAAAAATTTACTGTAAGCACAAAGCAAGAATAAGACATCCACAATAAAACCAGCAAAACTATGCAAAAAGAGAAGGTGTTTTACCCCAAAAATGTTGTTTGGGGTACTCCATGAACAAAAACAAGATGGCAGACATGGAACCTGCATCCATGTGGTTCCCAAGACATAATCAATATGGTGGCTGTTCCCATGCTTCACCCATGTAGCCATTGGGAACAAAGGCATTATGGCAGGGGGAGTTCCAGCAGCTACCATTATTGTCCCCCAGCATGAAAACAGTGTAAAACAAAGACAAACCCCAGGACGCCAGGTCATCCAAGAAAGGGTCGTGCTGTCTCTCCGCTGAGCTCAGCTCTGAGCAGGTGCCACTTCTAACACTCCTTCGCACTGCAGGATCTCCCTGCAGATTGCTGCAATTTCTCTACTGCTCTGCTGTGCTGCTTTCGGCTCAGCTGGGCTCAGCTGCTCCCGGCACTGCTGGTCCTGATCACTTCATCTTGCTGGGGAGAGGGGGAAAACAGTCCTGCCAGGCTGCCCACTCCACAGTGCCATGGCCACACTAGGCTCACCACACCACTGTTCCTTCAGCACCATGCCCCAGAAGCACGTCACCACCTCTGCTCAGCAGCATGTCCCACAAAGGCATCACAGAGAGAGGGGAGAGAAAAAAGGACAGGGTGCAGAAGATGGGTCTGCAGATGTTCTGCTGGCACCCTCCAGCTAGAGAGAACCAGGAAAAAAGGCTGACTTACACTGGAGCACCTGGATTTTCCTACTGACACCCCTGCCCCAGTGATGACTGGATGGTGTAGAATAAAAATGGCACTAAAGTCCAAGCCCCCCTTCTGCCTGCTAGGCAGATAAAACTAGGATACCAGATATTCCATACTGAGTAGCTTATGCTCCTGTTTCGTCTCCAGTCTTTTAATAAATATATGTATATGTATATGCATAAATACTCATTGACTTACCTATGCCATAATGAAACAGTTGCTGTCTACATGGTAGATTCAATTCTGAATGTTTCCTGTATCTAGTACCTTGGCCTGTTCCTGAACCAAGGGAGTAAATCAGATCTCAGTATCTGGGAAGGAACATCATAAGGACTTAGATGCCCACAATTAGAACACCCAGAAGGAACAGATGGTCGATAGCTGAATAGTCAAAGACTCTCTTTGGAAGGAGAAAGAGACTGAATTTGACTAGACTGAATTTGTTTCACATAAACAGTGAGAATTATTTCAGACTTTGCATACAGAAAACAAATTAGAGAGAATCATTTACAAACCAGTAAAATAAATTATCTAAAAGAAAGAAGGATAGAAAATTACATAGCCATGAGAATGGGCCCAAAATGTAAATTTCAACCAACTCAATGAATTAACAAGTAATGACCATTGGGAATTATTTTTAAGTGGAAAAAAAAGACCTAGCAACTCCTAAAAGAGACTCCACTGAAAGCACATATACACTTGTCCTGGCACTTTGTAATGAAGTGCCAGAAGAAGACAGAAATAGAAAAAAAGCAACATTTGGATAACTTTAGTAATTCAGAAGTCTGCCCCTCACCACCCCCGCCCTAAAAAAAAAGTGGTCTGTACACACTGGTAGAAATGACAGAAATCTTGATTAAAATCATCAAAATAATCAAGGTAAAGGCATGAATTACAAATATCAAACAGCATATTTGAAAACAAATGGTTCTATAAATATATTGAGGACAACATGGTCAAAATTATGAAATCATAATATAGACACTCTACGTTTTCTTAACCTAAAAATGGTAATTATGAGAGATAATAAAATAATTATATTTGCAAAGTGTTAAAAAAGTAAGACCAGTATAAAGTGTGTGCATAAATCAACAGAGACTCAAGGAAGGAATTATCTGGCAGAAAAAAAAAAAGCATTAGAAAGTTTCTCTATAAATTGGGAGAAATTTTCCCAAAAGTATTTAAGAAAAAAGTAAAAGCAGCATCTAGTGATAAAGAAAGTGTTGCAGATGGAAGAAGTCACGGGAGAATAAAAAGCTAACATATTATCTGTCGGATACTACATGGAAAGAGTAGGAGAAAGGACTTAGAAGGGTGTAAAACAAAAAGTCTAACTCTGATTTTGAAAAGGATAGTACAAGAAATTATTCAGCAAGAAATTGTTGTAAACATATATATAGCATCTATAAATTACACAAAACCATCTGATGTGGATTTGTGAAGAACAGCTTGTGTAAGACTAGGTTACCATCTTTGCAAGGGTAACTGGTATTATGGATAAGGGAAGAAGTAGATGTGAAATGTAAGAAGTTTATAAGGATTATTTTAATATTTTTCAAATTATTATTCAAATGATGCTTTTGTAAGGAAAATAGTAAATATGTATCAGAAAATGTTGCAGAAATTTTATTCAAGAGCTGGTTGGAAGCTTAAAACATGATTTAAAATGATTATTTCTGTTCTTCAATTTCCATTTAGATGAAATTTAGTAGAAATTTCTGTTTAGTAGAACTATAAAGTATTTGTTTTTAATCCTTTTCTTCTCCTCCTTCTTCTTCTTCTTTTCCTAACCTCTAATAGCACATATCATCTTTTCTCTAAAATAAAAACCTCAACCCCTTTACTCATCCACACAAAGTCAAATTGAAAGAAAGTAGCATTGGTTAGATGTTAGGAAAGAGTTCTTTACTGTGAGGATGGCGAGGCACTGGAACAAGTTGCCCAGAAAAGTGGTGGATGCCCCATTCCTGGAAGTGTTCATGGCTAAGTTGGATGGGGGTCTGAGCAACCAGGACTAGTGGGAGGTGTCCCTGTACATGGCAAGGGGTTTGGAAATAGACAGTGTTTAAGGTCCCTTCCAACCCAAACCATTCTAAGATTCCATGAAAGTGAAATTCACTAATTTTGGGATTTAGTTATTTTCAGTTATTTAAAAATAAGATATCTCTTGTTTTTAAAAGCAAACTAAATGAGCCATTTCCTATTCAGTGATAATACATAAAACATTGATTCAGGAAACTGCTATATTTATTCCTCTTTCTTTTTTAAAGGATAATTGTGTTTTTTAGTGATATATTTATGTTTCCCCTATACCTTGGTAGCTGTATTACTGACTATTTTCAGGGATGTAGGACTTAAGTTCCATCATTTTGTGTGTTTTTCTACTATTTTCCACTATTTTCTGTACTGCAACAGGAATACCTGTCACTAATGTTTTGTTCTTATACTTATCCTAGATCTGTTTTCTGTCCTTTGGTGTTATTTAGTTTTTTTTCTGTTTTGCCTCTTTCTTTTTCCTGACAGAAGTCAAAGTGCTCAGCTACCCAACTCCAGCATGTTCCAAGAATCTTTAAAATGCTTGATAGGGTCAAAACAGATAGCTGGTTTGACTCCAGCCTTGGCCCACCACTTGTTTTGTCTCTCTGGGCACCTTGAAACATGAAGCTCTCACCAAGATTTTTGTCTTCTTTTAGAAAAGAACTGGAACAGGATGGGTATTGAGACTTTTTTCTTCCAAATTTCCTTCATATCAGTAAATGCATCTGTCATAAGTAACTAAAAATTATTATATGGATTAGAACACATAGTTGATGAGGCTGGGTAAAACTCTAATAGTAATATATATATTATTATATATATATGTGTGTATATATATATATATATAAACAGGTAAAGCATGGGGAAAAAAACTGTAACATAGATTATGAGATAAAAAACCAAAGTCTGGATTATTTGCTTGTAAAAAACAGCTGGTGAAATCTGAGGAATGTTCATGACCTGAGATATCCCAAAGCTAGCTGATACAACAGACTCCCCGCAGGAGAAAAGGCAGGCACTGCAGGGCTGCTTAAACACACCTTGATGCCCAGGGTGAGGTAATCAGACCAAGGCTATAGTTCTCTCAGAAACCAGACCCAGCACCCAAACAGCTCAGCATTTTGCAGACATCACAAGCCACTGCTCAAGTGTCTCTGGTATTTGCATGTTCTTCCTGAAGTTCAGAGGACCAGTTATCTGAGCCAGTTCAGTTTGCAATACATTTAAGGGGAAATGTAACATCTGAAGATTTTCTCCTTTTTTCCTCCCTCTTCTTTCTTCTTAAATGTAAATGAGGAAGGAAACAAAGCACACAATGGGTCCTTGGGTGTTTGGGGTTCAGGGTGACCTGGTTCAGGACCAGTTTATCATGAGAGGAAGTGCAAAAGAGATGTTTGAGGTGATTTTTTTTTTCTTTGCCCCTTTAAATTGATAAACTAAAAAAGAAAAACAGAAAAACTGCCCATCTGATTACCAATTTAAAATGGATAAGTGAAGAAGGCGACAGTTCAGACTCACCTATTCAACTCTTTACCAAACCTTCAAAACCTGTTAACAGAAAATCTACTTTGTTGTTACTGCACCTATTTTTGATGGAAGAGTAATAATTTTTTTTCAGTTCTGTTGTCCTCTGATTGCAATAAGTGTTTTTAATTGGCTTCCTGCTATGGGAAACCTAAACAGCAGTTAATATGTCTTATATGTTTGTGCTTTTTAAACTGTAACCTGAATGGGTGTGTATAAGACTCAGCAGGAACTAGTCTTGTTTTTACCAGCAGGAAAAAGATGCTTATTAAATGACACTGTCAAGTCCGATTAGAAATTAAGATTTTTGGAAGCAAGGAAAAGCTGTTAAAAGTAAAATGCAGGTAATATTACTGTGGTCATTCAAGAAGCACATTTCTTCTCAGAATGCTACTGTTCTTGCTCACAGCAGGCTGACAGAGTGGATGTAGAGAGAATAATAAAATTTTTGTCTATGTTTATGTTCAGTATAAGAGACAGCTAGACTGAATAGAAAGAGAAAATGATGTGCCACTAATCCTCAAGAGAAATGCCAGTTCAGTTATAAGCTGTCAGGAAATTGTTCCCTTTACAATAGAGAATTTAGGCTTACTCTTCTAATAATCTACCTGTTCTCTATGTAGTACTTGCTCAGGAATCGTGGCTATTCTATCTCTTGCATTCCATAATTCCTAAAACAGTGGGCTTTTTTTTTTCTCTCTTGCTCTCTTTTAGCCATATATATTCCTACTTTAATTTCCATTTCTGCTACAAACCTAAAAGTCTCCTCTTATTTAGGATTACCATTACTGAGCAGGATAAGTAGCATGCGGAGTAACCAGAGATGCAAAAAGGAGTAACATGGCAAGCATATTCCCTAGGCATCACTTCCTCTCTGTTTACAATGATTCATGCTGGAAGAAACACAGCCTTTCTTTCAAGACCTGAATAATGTTGAAATTCATGTCTTTGGATCCCCAGTTGAGACTCTATCAATTACTGAACCACATACCTGTAAATGCCTCTATCTTTATATCTGGCTATGTATCTATCCACCTAATTACTACCTGCTTATCTATATATGCATCTATGTATCTGTGAACCTATGTATGGATCTATCTTTTTGTTATACAATGAAACACAAATTATATATTATTTTATGTCTGTATATTTATTACATATATGTATGTTCACATACATTTAAATGTTTGACTTACAAATAATCATGGATGATACATTATGTCTTTTTTTCCTGGGGCACATTCATTTCCAAACTGGTGGATTTGGAAAATCTAATCCAAAATCTAGATTATTTTTGAGGGCATTCAGTGGAAATAATTTTGTGTTCTTAAATTTGATACTTTGACTTTTCTCAAAGCTCAGATGTTTACAAATATATGTCTTGTTTTAGGAAGACATAAGCAGTGCTGGTCCTGACTGTAGTTTTATCTAATAATGAACTATTGCTCTCTCCATCTTGCCATGCTACTGAATGTAGCTGTGTAACAAAGTAATTATTTATTATTATCTCAAATTAACACGTATTTATGATATGCATATATTTTATTACAGCTGGTCTTTTGTCTTATTTAACTGCTGTGCAGGTACTTAGCTAGTAGACTGGAATTCGTTTTTCCCAATATCATGATACATTGATTTGTGTTCTCATACTTTCACATGGGAAATCTATCTGAATTTACTTCTATAATCTAATATCACAGTACAATATGTGAATGAAATATTCCTCCCTCCATGAACTTATCTCATATTTATGAAATAAATTATTTCCCTCTTGTCCATAAAATTTCCCAGTACTATAAGTCCTGTATTAGAAAACCACAGTTTCTTTTCAATAGCAACAACATAGGAGGCAACAGAACTAGAAATATTAAGATACAAGTTTAGCTTAATGACTTTAGATCTTTTATAATGAATGCAAGTATCTAAATAAAAGTAGGAATTAAAACTAGAGTACAGAAACAATGACTGTATGAATAAGAGCTGTTAAGATATCTGAAGACACCATATTTATCAGGTGTAAAACCCACTGTCATGTTACACTGTCTGCCTCAGAGAAACCAAGCGTACTGGTGTGCTGCTAAATGCTTAGTTTTGTGTGAGTAACTGCAAATATACATAAAGCTGAATGACATTTAATAAACCTCTTGAGCAGTTTTTAGAAATACAGAGGGTGTAGCCGGGATTAATCCACAAGGTTCAACCAGAAGATGTAGTCTATAATTTTAAGTGGTTTATCTTCTGGCAGGACTAGGGGGTGTGTAATTTTTTTACAGCCTGTTTTTGCCATCAGATTGCTGGTAACATTACACTACATTACACTTAGACTACTTTTTAGTGATACAGCACTATGTCAAATGTTAAATTGCATTATGTCACAGCATTTTACATTGTTCTACTAAAGGCTGGTACAATGTATAACCAGAAGGACTACTTCTATGTGTTTTCTCCAACTTAAAAATTTTCAATCAGGGAGTTCAGTAAAATATGTAATAATAAGAAATATAGCATAATGGTATGTTTCTGGTATGAAAATACATTTTTTTAAATAATTATTTCCTAAACGTTTTCGACACAGTATAATTACAAGTTTAATCTGACAGGTCTTATACTGCAGCTGTAATAAAGTTACTCATTTTCAGAGCCATTAAGTTAACCACTCACCTGCTATAATGAGAAAGTCAAAGTGACCTTATATGACACAATAGGTGAAGTACATTGACTTATCATTTTCTACTTTAGGATGTATTCTATAACATTTCCTCAACTTGTAAAAATAGTTTTTACTGATAGAAGCAGCATGCAACTAGTGTTGTGGGCAATGGGAAATGCATTTCTGAAATATTCTGAAAATATTTCAGAAATATGGATATGCTAGACAGCAGTGGATCATTTTTTCTATGTTTAGGAATAGATTTCTCCCGTTTAGAAAAAAAAAAATTAATTAATACTGTAAGGGTGTATGGAATGTGTGAACATCACCTTCATTCAGGTTATCTGACACAGGATATTTTCCATTCAAAAGGGGATAATAAATAATGGAGGAAGTGATAAACAACAAACACAGACAGATAGTATATAAGGGTTAATAGAGGGAAAGTCTCCCAAGATTTCCCATCATTAATTAAAAAGTCATTAAGTAACTATAGGCACTGCTTTGGAGGGGGCCAACCTGACCATGGTAACTGTTACAAAGGGGAGAAAGAAGAGGAAGATGAGAAATTGGGATATCACAGGGACAGATTATGGAACTATGCAACATTTTTTAAAGAAAGTTTAAGGGAAGAAGACTGAGAAGAAATTAATAGAAGAAAAGCAGGGTAGAAGGAGCAGGTCAAGTGTAAAACAGGCCTAATCAGCATGTTTGTGCAGCAGACCCCTGTACCTGAACACTTCAGTCTGTCTTATTTTCTTATTAAATCTTCTTTTAATAAATCCTCCAAGCAATCTCACTCCCCGTATCATGTGTGTCAGTGCAGTAAGGGCTCAGTGCTGGCTGCTGGCGGGGCTGGTAAGAGGCAACTGGGTGCCAGCCTCTGCAGACAGGTATCCTGGTCTGACAGTAGGTGCCCCTGGCCTGTGATGTCAGCTGCTGGAGTCAGTGGGGTCATTAACCTTCAGCCACTGAGGTGGGTGTGGTGTGTGTCCCAAAGCCAGCTCCTGAGGTGGGAATGAGTGAGGAGAGTGAGGGGCATAGCAGTGGGAGCTGGACTGGGACTATGAGTTACAGCATGTGTGCCAGGTGCCAGCTTCTGACGGCAAGCATCTAATCCTGCCCCAAACTAGCTCTGTGTCGTGTGTGACTGTGAGTTGCTGGCAAATTCCAGGCTGAGACCAGCGGGGGAGTAGGGGGCCTTGAGTGTGAGCAGGGCTGTCAGGTGACCGAGGGTCTGTGCAGGCATTCAGGACCACCCACAGACAGGGTGCCCATGGGACAAGTGTGTGAGTTCTGGGCAGTGAGCACCCACTGGGACAAGCCCATGAGTCAGGGACCCATGGGACAAGGAAAGGGGACCAGGATCTCAGCAGGGACACAGGGGGTCCAGTGGGGCCATTCAGGTGCTCAGCGGATCTGCCAGTGTGTTTGCTTTTGTGAACCCCGGGAGTGAGGGGTGTGTGCTGCACTTGTGACCTTCTGCCTCTGCCTGCCCAAGAGGAGGAGGAGGGGACATATCCCTGTGTGCTGTGTCTGGTGTGAGTCCTGAATGTGGGGGCTGCTGGGGGCAGTGCCTTGTCTGTGGCTCTCTGTGTGACCATCTGTCCATGTCCTCTGTGTGTCTGTGTGAAACTCACCACTGCTCAAAGTGAGAGCAGCAGCCACATCCCTCAGTCTGACCAAAGCCTGCAAGTCTCCAGGCACCAGGATGTATGAGAGGAGTTTGTGGCCTGGATCTGCTGGTGGTGCTAGCCACAATCCTTTAGCGTTAAGATAGTACCTTGTGAAAGGTAACCTGGTATGAGGGCATGTTGTAAGCCAGGGTGGTTTTTCTCTCTGGCTCACAACCCTCCAGAAGCTGGCTGCGTTGGTGGGAAGAGGTGAGGAAGGGTCTTTGCAAAGGTGGGGTATTCCAGCCCCACTCGCATGCTGATCCAGAGGCAAAGACCACGCTTCTGGGGGATGATAAGGGTTAAGTATGTAGGGTATCTGGGCAGGCCACACACCAAGGTGGGGCCAGGGCAGGGGGACTAATAGGAGGGTAGGTGGTGTTATAAATGATTTCAGGCTAAGTCAGCCTAAATATCTTTCAATCAAAGTTTTATTATGTGTTCATGATAAAACACAAGCAAGCAAACAGCATTGGGTCATCAGGCCAAGCCGGGTGCATGGGGAGTCCCCGCTCCAACCAACACGCACAACCAAATGCAATTCCAGCTAGGTTTTTATGGATCTTATTTTGGCTGACTTGACATGTTCCATTGTGCCTGTGCAGGTTCCATTCTCGCTGACATGCCAGATCTTTTTGGATCGTCATCTGGTGGTCTTTGCTGACATATCAAGCCTTGGGTCTCTGTCTGGTGGTCCTTGCTGACACATCAAGCCTTGGGTCTCTGTCTGGAGGTCTTTGCTGACTGATCCCTCCTTGTCTTCACTGGTTCCTCTTTTTTTCCGCACGTACGCACCTTAAGCAAGCATTTTCTAATATTCTAGTTTCCTTACTCCATATGTTAAGGTTCTATTTTCACCAACATCTCTAACCACAAAGTCTCTGAACTCTACTACGTCAAATAAAACTTCCAACTAGGGCCTCTCTTGCCATGCCTTACTTGGCCCCTCAAGTCTTACACAATATTGCAGAAATTTTTGCAACCAACATAATTTCTTTTATTCTCTTATCCCATTTGACACTAATCACTTATATATATTACAGTGGGGGTGGGCTGATAAACAGAGGCTCATGGGGGTTGTAGGCACACCTTGGGACTGAACAGGGTCTATGGAGAGGGTGGGACAGGGACACATTTAGCTTTTGTGTCCCTTCTTACCAGGGAGTTCCCACAGTGGCAGCCTAGTTAAATTTAACTACTAACTTTGCACTGAAATCTCCTGTGATAAAAGATAGGATTCCAGAGGCAGTTCCAAACACCTGAATCGATTGAGGTAAGCTGAATCAGAAGGTAAATTAAATATTATGATTACAGCTGTTGCTAACATTACTGAAGATAGAGGCAGATCCTATTTATGCAAATAGCTGCAATGTAATAATTTATCAATTAATAAATTAATAGCATAAATTGCATATTAATATTTAAATTAAAATGTTTGTAAACACATAAATTAATCAGATCCTGAGCCTGAGTGATCTTACAGAGTTTATTTGCAAATATACCTCCGTATAGAACTGCATATTCCCCCAATACCTCATATAGCCAAAGTCATGATGTAAAGTAGTAAAAACAGTTACAATACAGAGAAAAAAAATGAGAAACATTTAAAGTTAACTCCAGGGACATATTTTCTTTAAATGTAAGTCGAATAAAAATCTGCAAAGAATTTGTCACTGGGTTTTCTGAAAAGGCCCAGTGTGGAAAATGTGAACATGTTAACTGCTGATATGAAAGAATTTTCTGTCACAATCAGGCAAAATAAGTGGACTGCATGGCTAATATCTCAATGCATTCAGTTTGGTCTCATCCAATTGCTTATTTAATTCCTAGGCATGGCAAGGAGTTTAAAAGTGAATTAACATTGTGTCATTTCCATTTCACAAAACTTGAGTAAAGCAAATTGCCCTCCAGGTGTGTCCTGAATAATATGTTGGCTGATTCTCTTCCAAAGGAAATTAGTGATCTACACTGCTTGAAAAAATGATTTACAATACATTGACATATTTTCAGACAGATAATGATTTGAACACCAAAATGAGCAGTGACCACTCACAACATTTATTGCATTTACCCACATGCAAGAGAATTGTAAAATGGCTCTATTCATTTTCAGAGTACAAAAGTAAAAAAATATTCTAAACAAAAGCCTCATTTTCTTTATTTTCCTCAACTTTTCACAGCTATTCAGTGTTGAATCTTTTGGGCTTTTTTATACAGTTCTGTGCCTAACAAACTACATGAGAGTAAAGGATAATTCTGGTATTTTGCAAAGGATTTGGCACTGCCAGCAGGGGTACAACACACACAGCAGAGCAGTTTGAGGTAATCAGTTTCTCTTTCACTGATGGCTAACAACTCTACACTTTTTACCATGCCACATTTGAAATGAGGTAATCACCAGTGCCAGGATCAGAACCTGTGTACGAGTGATTGCAACATAATAAATATGATATAATTCCAAGTGGGTAATTTCTCAAAGGATAATATATATCTGGATATGATTAATTGCCATTTTTGCATGCATCCACTGATGATAAAGGGAATCAAAATGCTTCACTAAGATTCATTGCTTAGCTCTTCCTTAAAAGGTGAAACAAATTTCACCCAATAGAGGGGAAAAAAGAAGAATATTTTAGATTCAGGTAAAATCAATCGTACAGGCTCCACAAAACATAACTCTACATCTTTCAGAGTATGTATAGACAGCTTCTCAAGTTACAAATCAAAACTGAAAAAAATAATTCACTAGTTATTATATTTATCTTAAGGTTATTTATATCAGTCCATTCACAGATGTGATAGTAGCATAAAATCAATTACATTAGATGAAGTTTATCTGGACTCGTGTAAAGAGCTGGGTAGGAATTTAGGAAAATGAAGGATGCGAGTGCTGTGTTGGTAGAGAAATATGCCCTTTGCAAACAGCATTTTAACAGCATGAGTATGTATCAAGAGGGTTCCTCTTGGGAACAATTTCATAATAAGCAGTGCAGGTGCAGCACGACACTGTCCTTCATGTGCAAACCAGGAACAGTCCTTGGTTCTGCTTCTTATGATGGTGGGAATTTAACACCAATGTCTGGCAAATGTTTGTCACCTCAGAAGGTAAAATGTTCTTATCTTCACAAGCAGCTAAGTGATTTGCCTCTGAAACTAGCCAAGGTAATTTCAGGGTGGGTACATATTTAGAATTTTCAGGTTTATTTACACAAAATGTCTCTCTATATTTAGAAATAACATTTTCAGATAATGAGCACTGCTTATCATGTATTAAATCATTTCAGTTTTGAAAGAGCTATGTATCAAGTTATACCAATATGAAAGTGTCTATAAATCGCTTACACAGACAGAAGAGAGAAAGAGCTAAATTATTTTAGATTGAAACTAATATAACTCAATTAGCCTACTGTAGTAAAGTAATCAAATCTATTTGCTAAATTTTTAGAGTTGTTGCAATAAATAGTTGACTGGTAGAGAAGGTGATAGGTACTTAGCAAAGTCTCACAAAGAAATAAAAAGGGTTGTGGAGATGAATACCATTATTGCAGATTTGGTTTATACCAAAATATTTGATTCCAGTTAACCAAACAGACCAAGAAGTACTCCAGCTGTTTTAGACTGTGAATGATAAGAGTGTTTTTCAGAGGAACATAAACCAAGAGAAAAGGAATATTAACATTGAAATTGTTAAAAGTAGCTTAGAAAGGAGATGAAAGTCATGATTTATAATCTCTCTTTTAACTCTCTCTAGGACAGATAACATTACATTTCCTTATCAAATTATTGTGTAGTAAAAATACTCTGCTAAATTCAAATAGAATTAAACAATAACAGTTGAGTTATGAGGTGTTTCCTGGGGCTCACTGATCACAAAGAAGGGAATAAATGCAGCTAGTCCTTATAATCAGGAAATTGTTCTGATGATTTTACTCTTTTCTACACATTTGTAAATGCTTTATGACAAGGTTGGATAACAAGTACATGCATATCAGGATGATAAGCATCTTAGAAATGCCTGAAGGTTGTTATTACTACTGTCAGGTGAGACTGAAAAAGTAATCTCTAAGATAGCTACCTTTGTCATGGCTATTACTATTTTTTTGGTACATATAAAGACTTTCTGGAAAATTAATGTATGTTTTACTAAGCAGCCAGTTTCTATGCACCATCTCTCTACATTCCATTTAGCATGTAATTAATATTTAAACATCTTTTCCCTTCTCTTTAGTTTTGTATGGTTTCTCAATGACAAATATTTTTACAGCTTGAGTAAACATTAGCCAGGGCCTTTAAATTAATGTCTGCATATATCTTCTATTTAGTTTACTACTGAATGCATGACTATATCTATTTCTACCTTAGGTGTGTGCCAAGTACCCCATATTATTTTTTCTGCTTTCATAAACATGATTTATTCATTGATTGATGAATAAACTAAAATTATGAGTAGTAGCAAATAAAAAGTGAAAGATCATTTCAGGATTCTGAAAAAAAAATAAAAAATTCTTATGCTCTTAAAAAGTTCTTGATACAAAAAAATTGAATGTAACAGAAAATCTTCATTACTGTTACTAGGAAAGACAGGAAACTTAAAATTTGTTACAGAGAAAACTGTACAAAGGTTGACAGTGTATTCTACCAAAAAAAAAAAAAAAAAAGAAAAAAGAGGGGGAAAAAAAGATAATTTTATAAAATATTTTTTTTAAAGAAAGATGAAATCAAAATTGAGTTTCTTTCCTATTTAAAACCTAGTCATATTATAATTCTTTGAAAAAAATCAAGTATGTGGTTTTGTATATACAAATTATTTTGGAGCTTGTGGTGGGCTGGTTCCTCTGAAGCTCACCTTATCCTGTACTACATTTACCTGAAACACCCTTGGGAAACACTCTGTTAATAAATAGGTTACAGCAGAGATCATATTTAGGCATCTCTGAATGTAACATTAAAACGGGATTTTGTTCAGCATGTCTCTGGGAGATTGGGTTCAGATAACCATATTTAGCTGACATTAATAGAACTCTTTTCTATCAATTTTCTTTTCAAATCTATCAGTCTTAAGCATTACATTAGTCTGGCAGTAGGGTCCATAATTTAATCATATATTATTTCAAATATTTTGAATATTCCTATGACTAGATATTCTCTTGTTCCTTTTTTTTTTTATGAAAAATACTTAAAAATCATCCCTTATTCATATTCTGTACCATGCCAATCATGATTCTATAGGCCCTTCTCATAACTCCCCTCAGTCATACCTTTTCCAAACTAAAGCGTTCCTAGGCTGCTTAAACTTTCTCCCTACAGAAACAAAGATCCAAAAATGGGGAAAGAGAGAACAGGATGGATACTATTCATGTTTTAAATGAAGATGGAAATTAGAATTGACATAAAGCCAGTCACAATGGGAAGAATGACCTTATTACAAAGAACCACACAGAAACCACAACATTTGTGGATTCTGGAAGGCTGCCCATCTTGTTTACTTTCTCTGAGATTTGTTATCCAGCTATGTACATTTAAGTTGGCATGATCTGAAAGAAATTTATTATTCAAGTTTTGGTTTTGTTATGCAGTGCAGTGAAGTTTCCAGCTTGTTCCAGAGCCTTTGTCAATAATTTTAATGTTATTCATTATCTATTGTTTTTTGCTTTGTTTTATCTGAGTACAGAACAGACTTCTGGAGGACAATCCACAGATCATGCACATAATTTCACATGTATGTGGATTCCTATATCACAAATATTTCCAAAGGGATGACATCTATTTTAAAGTTTCCTACTCAATAGGAATGTGTCTGCATTGTCCAAAACAAGACAATAAGACCCTCAGGTTAGTGGAAATCCAACACAGGAAATACTGGTGCTGTGATACCACAGAAACCAGTTGCTCAGGGTTTTATGTATTACATTTGTACACCCTAACTTGGTTGCTGAAGTGGTGGTAGCTTGAGCAGAAATTGGAGTAGGGCCTAGAACCAAACTAAAAATTTTAAAGTTCAGAGTTTTGCTGTGTTTTGAGAATATTTGAAGCCTCTGAACAGCCTTGATTTACATGAAGTTAGCAGCTAAGTATTCTGTAGTCTTGGCTGTGGAGGTCACTCCTATTTAAACCTTTTCAACTATAATCCCACTGAACTCTCTTTTTACTTATGAAAAATGAATCAGGAACACTCCTTGCTTTGGGCTTGGCCTATGTGTTTATAAAATACCTGAAGCGGAGGAGGAAATGGAGCTCACACTTTTTAAACAGGCAAAGAAAAAGCGTCACCAGTAAAGAAGGAAGAAAAACATTTCCAAAGTTAGTAGAAGTTGATTGACCGAATTAAAGAAATGTACTTTCAATGAAGGGTTTTTAATTTGTTTGAATTTTGCTTATTTATCTGTTTTTCATTGGTGTATTACATAAGAAATTTCATCAGGGAAGTGATGCCTCATTTGTTGGCAACTGGGTCTACAAATGCCATAAAAACAAATATCTCTGGTAGTCAGGGCAGATTTGGGAAATGTCAGGCTCACCTAAATTTCCTGCAGTTTTTTGCAATGAGACAAAGTAGCTGTAAAAGGAGGGATTTGGTCCTGCTCTTATTTTTGGTTTTATATTTGGAATGGAGAAAAGTGATCCTAGAGGAGAAAAGGGATCCTAGAGGACTAAGGAATTGCTTAAATAAGAGCAGAGTATTGTAAAGCATGAAAAATGTAAGGAATAAATTTCCGTACAGGGAAAACTTCATATGGAACGCTGTGGTACAAGTAATTAAAAATTATTTGGTTTATATTAAATCTTTATTTATGTTTATGCACATACACAATTATTTATAATTATAGAAAAAAAGTATATATTTTTTAATTATAATCAATATAGTACATTATAAATACATTTATATTATGTACTTATAATTGTGAACATTACTGCAATACTGAATTTTTGTTCAAAAAGTAAAAATATTTACAAATTCATCAGCATTTAAATAATGTATATTTATTTACTAATATATTTAAATAACATACTTAACTAGATCCTGTTTTTAATCTGAAAATATGCTAAAAATCTTCTAAATTCTTGGCCTAAAAGTGGTTTAAAAGGCACATTTAGAGAGCAATATTAGTTCTGTCACAGTATGAGCTGCAAGATTTTGATTTTACTGAGGATACTGTAAAAAGCTCTTGGACTTTCATAGTATATACTGCCAATGATTTTCACCCTGAGGATTTAATAGCCCTGTGTGGCATTTATGGTCTTTTTACATCAATTTTTTGATGCATAGGGTTTATTCTGTGTATTGCAGACTCAGTGGTAGAGTTTATTGCAGCCATCATTTTACACGTCCTTGAAATGTTTCGGCTCCTTCTTAAGTACGATAAGGAAATGTATATTTAATGTATATATCTAACTCCTGCCATGGGTTTGCTTGACACAGCCAGATGTAAAAGATGTTCTGTGACGTGACGACAATTCTACAGTAGTATATTTGAGCTGTGCAATTAAATTTATTTGTGTCAATGATGATAACAGAGATACATATAATATATGGAGTCACACTTTCTTACTCTTGAGAATAAATTACCTATTAAACTATTAAGCGTTGAGACAATGAATTGATATGAAATGCTGATTACTAATGTATCTCAACAATAATGTTGACACATTGGTCCACAGTCACAATTGCTGCCAAGCCACATACTCTCCTTAAGCAAATCCAAATATAAAACCTCCCCCTAGCCGTTTTGATGATTACAGCACTCAATTTGTGTCCAATGTCTTCTTTGAAATGAAATAGCTCATTATGTTCCAGGGTGGTTTTTTTCTTTTTCCAAAATAATAAAAGCAATTATATTGCCTATCATTCTTAAAAAATAATTACCAGTTAAATTTAATTTGAAAACCAAATCATTTTAACTTATGCATTTCTTACATATCTTTAAATTTCTAACATCTAGGTTTTAATCTTGGGTGGTTTTTTTAATAAGAAATAGTGATATTTTCCTAAAACATGCTTTTACATGTGAATGCAAGGTGTTGAATTTCAAAATTAAGAGATTTGATCTAGAGAAATTAAGATATTCAAAATATATCACTTCACGATCCTATGTAACCTCCTGTTCTTTCTGCAGAGCAATCTTTCTGTAGCCATGCTGGAAGCATTTTTCCTAAGACTGGAAGAGCGAAGCACAACAATATAATTCATTGAATATTGTCCTTCAGAATGTTGTCAGTCTGAGACAGCTCATAGGAGATATCCAAAATCTGTACAACAGAGAACTGTCCAAACATTTTTCCAGAAATAATGGGTTTATGTCTGTGAACTGCCTAAGCACAAGGAGTGAGAACACTATCAATCTGCCATATGGCTGTGTTGCAGAATGTTGTTACACAAAGATATTTTCAATTCCTTTTATTCTTTTAAGAATTAGCATGTGTTAATGTACTTTGGATGCAATTGAATTTTGTTTATGCTCTTCTCCATCTTCATTCTAGTAAGATATAAACATCAAAACAGATTTTCAATGATTAATGATGGTAGAATTTGACTTCCCCATTTTCTTCTTGAATACAAATCTGTATTATTAATCTGGAGAGCTGTTGGAGAAAAAGCAGCAGTGCATAGAAATACGTGGGTGCTATGATCTGTATCTCAGAACGTGGCAGAATTTGTTTGCTGGGGATATGCACCTTCTCCTTAAACAAAAAATCTTTTACTGACATGTTGTCTGTATTTCCACAACAATTACTCAATGTAGCATGTATGTTAAGAGTGTTAAAATTGAGAGTAAAATGAACCCTCTCTTTGCAAGTACTTCAGCAGTCTCTTCTCCAAGAATAACTTCTCACAAATTCGTTACAACCAGGCATTATGAGTTTTATGAAATACTATTACAAATTAATTGCTTAAACATCTTCTTAGTGATTTTCAATTTGTTGATGGATTGTGTCGTGAAGCATGTAATTCCTGGAGCAAATAATTTCAAAAATGTTTTTATGCTCTCTCCCTGGGTATCCCCACTATCTGTGTGTGGGCGGTTGAGCCCAACCGACAGCTAAGCACCCCCCTGGTGCTTGCTCAGACTGCTGCCCCCAGAGGAATGCAGGAGAGGAATGGAAGAGCAAAAGCTGAAAACCCACAGGTCGAGATTAATGCAGTTTAATAGGTGAAGAAAAGTTTCTCAGGCGAGCAAAACAAAAGAAGGAATTAGTTAGCTACTTCCCATCAGCAGGCAGAAGTTTAGCCATGCAACTCATGGCTTCAGTACACATAGAGGTTCTTGGGAGGACAAATATTGTAACCACAAACATACCCCTCCCTCCACCTTTACCTGAACTTTTATTTCTCAGCACACCTTCATATGCTGGAGGTTATCCTGATGCCTTAGGTTTTAATTTTTATATTTTTCAAATCCTGTACTCCTAGTGTAACTCTGAAGTTTCCTGTAGCCTAAGTGCTGTTCTCTCATGCTAAGATAGACATAACAAAGCCTCTCCAGCTTTGAGACAAGGACACCCAGACCAAGAACTGTAAACCATCATCTTGGGGAGAGGGGGGCATCACTGGCTGGGTTCTGGTTGGTGAATTTATGCTGATATCAAAGTGAGAAGAACTCGTGACCTGTTGTCCATTTTGAAATCCACTGAAGCAGGAATTTCTGGAACTCAAAGTGTACATCTGAAGGCCTTTCAAATAAATACCTCCTTTATTCCTTTACTCCTGTCTAGTCTCTGTTTCCAGGTAGCCATTTAAGGCATCAATCCCTTTGGCCATCTGGGGGCTGCTGCTCTGACTGCGTCCCCTTGCAATTTCTTGTGCACTCCCAGCCTGCTGTCTTAGTGGTGGGATCAGAGGGAGAAAAACATAAAACCTTGACACAAATTTAAAACACAGCACCGTAATAGCGCTTCCGACAGAGCAAGCTAACCATGTTAATGACTCACTCTTCTTGGAATCCCATTAAACTGCTGACCTAAGCTCCTGCCTGAGAAAATCCTGCTTTAAAAAAATAGGTATAGCCAAAACAAATGTAAATATTTTTACCTTGTTGTTTATTTTCTTTTATGCATTTTATCTGTCATGAAGGTATTTGCACAGAAAAAAATCTGGCTCAGCACATCTGTTCCTGTCTTTGTACAAAATTCTGTTTCCTTAAAAAGATTCCCTAACAGGTTACATGTAAATGTATATATTTATACACACACCCATACATATTAATACGAATAAATGTACATTTATATATACACAATACATGTTTACTTTTATATAACAAATGTCGTTTGCTTTTTGTTGGGGTTTGGGGGGATTTTTTTTTCCATCAGCTAAGTTATACCAGAAGGAGAGCTTAAAGCAACCAAGGACCAAAATGGCACACAACATTTTTTCATTATTTTAAATATTTTAGACTTTGTAGAGGAAAGAATTTATAAGAATTGAATAGTTTTGAAGCACACAGACTATCCCAGCTTAATTGCTTCTCAATATAATTTTTTTTTCTCCCTGTTTTTTAGAGTTAACTGCCCTGTGTATGAAGCAAACTTTTTAATTTTATTAGGTGATATAACTAAGCTTTGCAAAATCACCTGACCTAAATTATCCATGGCATAATTTCTAATTGATTTTGCTGCCTCTGCAATTGTGTGTAATATGTCTACTTTGGTTATAATTTGTAATACACACCTTATTTTCCAAGGAAATGCACTGAGTTTGTCAGGTAAACGATGCAGAATATGATGTAATATACATTAATATTATAAGTTCAGAGACATGGTTCTGCATTCAAGGAAACCCAAATTAATATAATGGAATTGTATATTCTTCAAATATAAACTGCAACAATTTAAAGCTACTGTAAAATCTGCTTTAAAATGTTGCAGGTTTTGGTTTTTTAATTGTGTTTCTGTTTCTCAGCAGAGGGACTATAAAGCAGTTGTGATCCAGAATATGGATGTACACAGACTGCACACAGGCAGGAGATGTGCACAAAGTGATCTGTACTGTAGGAAATACAGCTGATCCATACTTACAACTGAATCTTTGTGATGTTAGTCACGAGAAAACAGACATGATTATTACTGACAAATTTTTAGGTTGTAAAGGTTCTGGTTTTGTTACAGAACATATGATGTCTTACATTAACCAACAGAGCTCTCTTTTTGTTTGATTCAACCCCTTTGACAATAAAAGAGAGATTGAATTTTTAGGCCGATTTCAACCATAAAAGGAAGAGATGATCTCTCTGGAAACTGGTTGTCCTCAATGCTTATAATTCTTAGACATTTCTTACAGCTTTCCAAATGTTTTTCTTTGCTTTCTTTTTTTCCTGTAATTTTTTTAAAATAAACTGTTGACTTGCTGAAAGAAATCCACCATATTTTTCAGAGTCTTCACCATCTAAAATCACAAACTGCTTGTGTGTTACGAGCAAATAAGTCCAATGATATTTGTATAGTCTGATATTTAAGACAAATAGATAAGCAAGATTCACAAACCATTTTACATCAATCTTACATCCATATACATACACTTATGTAGATTAAGAGCATTCTGAGGGCAATTTTCTGTTTACAATAAAAGTGCACAAGCTTTCTGTCGCCTTAGTTGAAATCAACATAAAAGTACAAGAAAAAATTTGTGAGAATATGGGCATGAGTCTATTCTTTCTATATTCTCTTATAAGGGTTGTCTTTCTCAAAAGCTTGTCTTTGTGGACATGTCTTATATGAAGTCACCAAAATACTATTGTGTTTGAGCTCTGACTCTATGCTTAACTTCTTAAAAAGCGTACATGCTTAACTATCTTAACTATCTTTAAAAAAAAAACAAAAAACAAAACAACCAAAACCCCAAAATTAATTTGATTATTGAAAATAGCACTTTTTGAATTTTGCATTTTTCCATAATTAATATAATTAGACTCAGACACTGGAATAATTTCTGTGGCTGGTAATTGATTCCCTGTTGATTTCACTCACATCTGTAATTTTTTTAAACTTTACCACAGACATCTGCGAGATAATAGCTGTGTGTTCATTCAAAGGCAGTCTGTCTCAAAGTACAAATCTGAGCTGACTCATTGAAACCATCATATGAATTTACAACATTATCCTCTTGGAACATAACATTATAACACCACACGTAACATACGTAACAGCAAATTAATCTGCTGCCATTTTAACTATGCTAACACTTTAGAGATGGGTGAAGAGGCAGATCCAAATGGGGTTTATATTTATATTTATATTCCTATTTATATTTAGGGTTCATTGATGGGAAATCTTTTGAGCTTCTCTAATCAGACTTTGCCACCATATGGAAAGTATCAGTTTTATCCTGTGCTAATCTGACCTTCTTTCATCAAATCTCTGGTGAATATAAATAGAAACTGAACAAGAGTTATCTGATTTTAGATCCAAAATAGAACAGAGTCAGACTAATGCTGAAATTTTACCTTTTGCTAATATGTACTGCATGACAATTGTTACAGCAAAATCAATGGAAAAAAGTTTACTTGAATCACAGTCTAAGAAATCTAACAGCTCATATTTCCCAGAATAGAACACAAAGTGTCTTGGCTGTTGGAAGATTTCTTATGAGGGAAAAAGTACTAATCTGCACTGATTCCTTTCCAAGGACGAAATCTGGGTTTACATATAGATGTGAGAGTCACCCAGATGCCTGACAGTTTTCCTGCTGTTTTCCCGTGTGGGTATTGACAATTCACCGTGTACTGCCATGGTCTGATCAGAAGACGTCATAACACCCAGGGTAATAAGGGAAGGAGTATCAGTTCTCGGCTGCTCTCACATCTCTCAGCTGAAAGTTTAGGCTCAGCCAGATACTAATGAACAGGGACCAAAGGTACTGCGGTGAAAGACAGCACTAACAATTTCAGATTTCTTGGTCACAACCGTATTCTATTAAAACTTCTTTTTGCTTTGTAAAGCTGGTAGGGAAAATGCTATTTTAGAATTTATTCTAACCCATACAGAAATACTGACTCAGAAACTACAGCTATAATGTGAGTTGAATAAAAAGTACTTAAAAGTGAATACTGATTAATTCTCTAAGGAATTGATGGTAGAAGAAAAGAGAAGGAGTAAAGATAATACAATTCAGAAAATCCAAATGGGCAACTCAGGGAACTAAGAGACTAGGTGCTTCAGAGAGAGAGAGTAATGTATGAAGATATGTGAGAGGACTGGCAGTAAAGGAAAAGCTAAGAATATACTCATAATGGCAGAATATAAAATTCTACAGCTAAGATAGGAAGCCTATTAAGAAAGCTATACAGGACCAGAAATTCTTCAATGACATGAAAATAAATGTTAGATAAATAAATAAAAAATGGAAATAAAAGTAAATTTCTAAGAATATATCTAAACCACACACACACACACAAAAAAAAAAATTAAAAAAAAAAAATTGGACTAAAATCAGGGAAACTAAGGAGCAAGAAAGACATTAGCAAAGAACAGAAGAGCCCCAGGAGAAGGAAATTAAAAATAAGAAAGAAAGAGGCAAGCATTCATAACAAACTTTGGATTGGGTAAAGATCAAGACAAATGGTACCTTCTTGAATAAATGAACAAGTCCCCCTTGTTATAACTATACATATAAAGAAATAAAATTTATGAATTGTTATACAGAAAAAAAAGAGAAAAAACACAGTATAATGTATCTTTTATAAAGTAGAATGGGCAAATTCAATTTGTGCATCTTGACTAAATTAACATTTTCATATAAAGAATTAATTTTACAAAATGTCTAGACTGCTGGAAAATAATATTTTGGAGTTCTGGTGTCCAGAGTTCTAATAGGAATAAACAATATTGAACCTGAAAAAATAAGTTGAATAAAAATAAGGAGAAAAAAATGATCCTAGAGTATTACAGTTATGTTAGTCTAGCTCCAATTTCTGGCAGGATTCTGTAAAAAAATTATTAAGAAATCAATTTATAAGTAGCTCAAAGATAATAAGGTGATAAAAAAGGACAGCATGAGTTTGTCAAGAACTGATCATGTCAAACTAATCTAATTTCTTTCCCTGACAGTCTAACAGGCCAAGTGAATAAAGAAGAAGCAGGAGGTTAGGTACAGATTGACTTTATTATGATTTTTTGACACTGCCATGGATGACATTCTTATAAGCAAGCTACGAAAATGCAGTTAAAGTATAATCACCCACTTAAAACTTACTCTGGAGAAGTAGTTGTTAAAGACTTACCAATCCTAGGGGGGTATTTCAAGTGTCACTCCTCATGGATCTGCCTACCCCTGTCCTGTTTTCATTAATAGTTTGAATGAATGAAATATGTAAAGAGGTTCACAGCATCACAGAATTAATTAGGTTGAAAAAGACTTCTGAACTCATCGTTGCAACCAGCGACCCAATACCACCATATCAACAAAACCATGGCACTGAGTGCCACATCCAGTCTTTCCTTAAACACCTCCATCACCTCCCTGGGCAGTCCACTCCAATATCTAATCATGCATTCTGTGAAGAAGTGCTTCCTAATGCCCAACCTAAACCTCCCCAGCTTCTGTTGAAGACTACATCCTCTTGCCCTGTCACAGGTTGATTGGGAGGAGACCGACCCCCACCTGGCTACACCCCCCTTTCAGGGAGTTGCAGGGAGTGATAAGGTCCCCCCTGGGCCTCCTTTTCTCCCCAGATGCCTCAGCCTCTTCTCATAGGATTTTGCTCCAGACCCTTCACCAGCTCCATTGCCCTTCTCTGGCCATGCTCCAGCATTCTGATGTCCTTCCTGAATTGATTACATCATAGTAGAAGAGATGACAGTAATTTTCAAGGACAGTTTAAGACTCTAGTGTGATTTGACATACTCTTACAAAATTCAACAAATTTAAATTCAGAGAATTTCAAGTTTCATTTTACTTTTTGATATGCACAAAACTCATTGTTTCACTGGCATGAGTGAGTTGACATTCAGAGAATTTCAGTCAGAGAATACAGAGAAATTCAGGGGTTATATCAAAACCTAAGGGGCTAATGAGGGCTAGCTGACTAAAATTCTTCTTCTTTTTAAAGGGAAACATGGATCTGGGCCTTATAATAGATTTGAAACCAATTATGAGTCAGTTATGTGAAACAGAAAGAAGAACCCTAATTCTGGTGAACATTAAGATAGTATTTAATGTTAAGACATAATGGTGGTAACAATTCTTGCTCTTTGCAGCACAAAGGAAGCACTGGCTGGAATCCTTCAGCTTCTTAACACCCACAGACAGTAATCTAAAAAATAGCATCCAGAGAGGAGACCTTTGATCTCCTGTTAATTGATTGCATTGGGGTTTTTATAATATATGTCATAACTTGATAGATTTAAGAATGTCGGTTCTAGTACGATATTTGTAAAAATTTTGTCTAGGCAATAATATTGATGCATTTCTATATGGCCTTTCTCCCAGTTAGGGTGACTACTTTGAGATTCCACAAACTCACAGTAGGCAGTGAGGTAATGTGTTTTGTGCATACTGAAAACCTACAGAACACATGCTGATTCGGAAAGACCTTTCGGCTTACGAAGCCAGAGAAAATGAAATCTAACTTCTCCCATTTCTTGGTGGTATCATTCATATTCTCAGTTACAACTTAAGTTGCATGTTTAAGTTGCAGACTAAATAGGAGAGTGAGAGCATTATTGTGGAGTATTAAGAAGCTGTACTGCACAGACACACTTATTTCACTCCAGCTATTTAAAGGACGGCTGAGCATTTGTAAGATATTCTTCAAAAGCTATAATAACTATAATCAATCCATGCATTCAGTGTACTTTGTAATAGCTCATTTGCCATGTTGCACTTATATTCCAATAAAGAAGTTTATAAATTTTCAAGCAATTCTACTGCATTTTATGCATTAGTCCATCCTGGGAATTGAAGAGCCACTCAACTTCTAGAGCTCATCTGACAAGGCAAATCCAAGGCATGCAGTCATTTGAATGGCTTATTAAACTTAAATCATAACCAATTATTAAGGATTTTACTGTTCCCCTCCCTCATTGGTAAATACTCATTTATTTTCTTGTCTCATTTACTTTCTTGTATATCATTATTAATAAGCTTTCTCTCCTGCATAAAGCAACATGCCTGCAAAAGCAGATGAAAGGAAACAATTAAGTTCTTGTAGATTACACATGCTGACATTTAAAGTATTGTAAAATTTTATTCTCTAGAGCTCTGGCCTTGCACTGTGTTGTTCATAGTTGTCTTTCTGCTATGACAGGGTAAAAACCTATACACTTTCCATTAAGTACAGGAAGGAAGATGGAGGATGGAGATAAATCCTATAGGGGCAAAAATCATGCCTATTTTCTGGAAAACTTAAAGTTTTGTCCTCACACTCGGCTAGAAAAAGTAAAGGGCATGCATGCTGGGAATTGAAAGAGCAAATGGTATCTGACAGGGAGAAAAAAAAAACAGGAAAAAAAATTGCATCTTTTTGTTTAAATTGGTAGTCTGTGTTCCACACCACAGAAAAAAAGTCACTCCATTTCTCCTTTGAAGACATTTGCTGCTGCATGTTGAGAATAGTCATTGCAGTGGTGCTGAAAGCTATCCTACAAGGACATGCATTAATTCTTATATTCCTTCGTAACATGCCTTGAATTTGAAGCAAAAGTACAGGCCTTGATATCATTTTCTTTGTCTTGAGGTTTGGCCTACAAAAACAGCTTCAGACATGGGGCTCCTCCAAGCCTTGACAGACCTGCATTAATAAATATCTGAGGCATCGAGGTTGTTGGAGAAGGTACTGGATGCCTGTGCATATGCCTATGCCTAAGTAACTGAATCATGCCCAGTATTTTTCTGGGATTCACCTTTCTTGTACCAGCAAGGGAAAAGGTTTCCTGGATGAGGCAATGCTCTCAAGCATGTAGTGTGATTACCACGGTAGTCCTGTGCAGGGCCAGGCGTTGGACTCAACGATCTTTGTGAGTCTCTTCCAACTCATCATATTATGTGATTAATTTCGAGTCGTGTCCGTGTCTGAACTTTCGTGACAAATTAGTCTCTTGTATAAGAGTTAATTAGAAAAGTTCTGCCAAGAAAGCTGCCACTGGAAAACATGGATTATTGAGCAGAGAGTAGAATATTCCAGGATTATGCAAATTTGCTTATTAAGTTCATTGAGAAAATGCTCTGTTTTGATAGGAAGGTATTCCATTAAAATTCCATTAATGTATAATTATTTTAAAAACAGATCCCCTTCACTTTAAAAACCTTTTTCTTCTGTGCTTCAGATTTTCAATGTAAATTGCTTCATTTTCTAGCACCACTTACATCACAATATTAATTCATCCTGAGTGTTATAAATAGTGTGAACCACAGGGAAATGATGATAAATGTTAGCTTACTGTTTAGCTTAACTAATGTAGAATAAACTTCCGTCAGCGTCTTGCTGTGGATAATAGCTAATGAGATTTCTATCTTATGCTGCAACTTAATTGCATGGAGTTGTCCTCTTTGAAAGCTTGCTATCTAATGCAATTACATGGAAAAAAAGAAAAGAAAAAGACTAAATGTCTAAACAGCCTGCAAGTTATCTGAAAAGTTTATAATTATAGCATTAAAAAAATTTTGAAAGCAAAAACCCAAGAAGAATCAAAAAACTAATATTCTACTATATTTTCTGTAGAAATGGCTGTTTTAATTTAAAGGTATTTTACCCATTATAATGGGGTAATAATTTGTACAACAATATTGCAAGCAATTGGTGAATTGCAAAACTTTGGTTCAAATTTAAAAGTCTATTATCAACTTTGTGTAATGAATTTAACATTATTGACATTTAATTTCATTTGATTCACTTACTTGAGTCCCAATCCTGCCCTCACATCCTGTACAAGGTACATTCAAAGATCATGAAACTTAATAGTTCACTGTTCATATGAGACTCGTGGGTAATTAAAAAAAAAAAAGAAAATAGAAAAGAGAAGATGGGTGTTAGGATGTTTTCAGGTATTTTCAGCTAACCTTAAACAGTAATCTTTACTTTGTGTGCAGAACAAAGTCAAACACCACCTTCTGATGTACGTGAAAAAATCTGAGACTGTTTTTTCTTCTCAAGAAGAAACACTCCAGTAACCTAACTGAAATTATCTGCAATATTAAGATTCTGTTTCTGCCTATCAGAATTCACTGGTACACAGGAGGCAAGTGCTCCACATTATGCATTAAGAGCTCAAAGAAGTCAAGGGAAATAAGCCCTCCTCCCTATTCCAAACGTGGGAATAAAAACTCTTTGTTCCAGAATATTTTTCTATAAGGAAAAATGGAAGAAAATGGATGTCGTCTCAGTCCTTTAAAAGTGTATAGCTTTAAACAACAGAACCTCAGAACAATCTTGAAGTACAGCTTGTCTGTATCACTTCATTCTTGCAATGCCCTTTTCTCCCTCTGTACTAATTGAAGAGGCCCTAGTGTATGATCTAGTTGGGAAGAGGGAGTAAGGGGAAGTAGCTAGCCTCACACAAAGCAAAGATTAAAAACTCCTTCAATAGCAGCCTCAGCCTGAGAAATCTGAGAAAATGTCTGATTTTTTTAAAGGCACATCAGCAAGGACAGGTCATGGCAGTTTGTGTGGAAGGCTGTGCAGGAAGGGCCCTTAAACTCAGCCAGCTTGATAAGGGAGCAGGGGTATCAGCCTGGCAGAAGACCATACCCTGTGTAAGCTCTGCACACGCCATGTGTGATGCAACTTCCCAGAGAGAGCCGTGGTAGGAACACTCTGCCTGCCAGCAGCTGGGCTGCAGGTGTGCTTTGCTTGGAATGCAACAGTGAGCACACACCTGTGGGAGCTGCACTCAGGAAGAAGAGCTCCTCCACCTGGTGACAGAGCAGAGGAGTGCAGGCTGAGGGGTATCAGAGGGAGGAAAATAAAAAGACCTATTGTCATAGGACACACTCTTCTGAGGAGAAGAGGAGATCCAACTTACTAATCAAATCTACTTCTTAGGGAATTTTGCTGTCTCCCTGGGGTCCAGGTTAAAGAGGTGATGAGGAAAGTTCCCACTCTGGTATGCCCCTCAAACTGTTATCCATTATTCATTTTTCCTGTAGGCAGCAATGAAGTTGCAAAAATACATCTGAGGGCAATAAAGAAAGATCTCAGGGCCTTGGGACCACTGATTATGGAATCAGGAGTACAAGCCCCATTCTATTGAAACCTTTCAGTTGCTGGGAATGATGAGGGAAGAAACAGGCTCCACACCAGGTGTCACTGGTAGAATTGGGAGGTTTTGATCATGGGTTTTGTGCAAGAGGAGTTTTAAATACAATATTTGAAGAATTTTATTTGTTGAAAGGGCTATCAAATGGTGAAGTCTGATCTCTGGAGTTTTTAAAAGATGTGGCACTTAGGAACATAGTTTAGTGGTGGACTTGTTAGTGTTAGGTTAGTGGTTGGATTGGTTGGATTCAATAATCTTAATGATCTTTTCCAACCTATTGGATTCTATGGTTCCATGATTCTGTGTGTGTGTTTATGCATGTATATACCAAGTCAGTTAAAGTTTCTGAATCAGTTCTGAAAATATAGTTAAAATAGGTTTTCAGAAATACATAAATAGCTAACATAATTTTTCATTAAATTTGGTAAAAAAATACTGGTTTTTATATTCCCATTTATTTATCTCAGTCTCAGTAGGCTGTTTGGCATCCAAGCAATATCTTCTGTGAATTTTTTTGATAATCATAACCTCATTTTTTAAAAACATTATCCATCTCAATTCCTGTCTGAAATACTTATCATGCTCACAGACAACCTCTTCTCCCCCTTATCCCTGTCACACAGGGATAGGGTGTCCCTGTCTCCCCAAGGGCACAGTAGCATACAGTAATATGAGCAGGATGTAGATATTACTTTTGTTTATGGAATTCTGGTTATGGAGAGATTTTTCACATCTCTCTCTTGAAATAATCAAGTTTTAGTGTTTCAAAGTCCTGCTCATTGAACACTTACTGTCCAGTTGAAATCTGCTGAGGTGTCCATGGCTGAGATATCAAGCAGAGTAGTTTTCTTCAAGATCTAATAATGCATGTACTCAGAAGTCTTATGGCCTTAAAACCTTCAAAGAACACTTAGGGAAGATGTAGAACACAGGTAACCTGTTGATAATGACTCTTAGAAACAACAGTTCACATCAGGAAGTGGGGTGCTTTCAAAAGATGCGTAAAAGTTGAAAAAAATCTTACTCTGTGATAGAAGAATGAGAAAGACTGGTAAGATTTGTTTCTCTGGAAAATGCCCTCTTTATATGAGCTAAAAAGAGTTCCTGCACTTTCTTTAAGAGACTAAGGCACCAATATTTAAGATAACCCGTTTTGCCAGAGACCCTTGAGGTTTCACAGGCTGACTGCCATCAGCTAGAATGCTAAAGTCCTCATGATTTCTCCATAAATATGTAGCCAACACCTGGAGCAATAAGCAGTTCTAAGTGAGTAAACACATCAATAAAGCTACTGAGCATGACTTACACTTTCAGCAATTGACCAGTAGAACATCCATTATTGCTTTTATAGCAGTATCAAAAAATAACTGCACATTTTTACTAGAAATATTTTTAAAAACACCCCCTAATTTTCATATGATAAAAACTCCTTCTTTTTAGCTTCATTGTGGATCTTTCCCCAACTGGGATTAAAGTTTCAGAAAGGACCTCCCTTTTAAATATAGTGTTTACCCTTTTTCACAATATTTTACAATTTTTTCAATGCTATTTTTTTTTTAGTGTTATGAATAAAAGTTTAAATAGATGGATTTTGATAAAATAAAAAGAAGCAATTACTTTGACTGAATTCTTCTCTGACCTGTGATGTAAGGAGGAAGGAATCTCACATTCTTGAATTCATAGTTAAATGCTGAAGTTATGTTAGTGGAAATCGAACTGACCAATTTGGCCCCATGACACTACTTATAAGAGATTAATGTTCTTATTACATGCTATCCTTGACCTTTGTAATGAAAGAAAAAGTGCCCCAAAAGTATGAAAGAAAGCAAGGACAAAGATGAATAGCATGAAAGAAAAAGGTTTTTTTAAATAGAGAAAATAACAACAAAGCACATACTTGAAATCTTCACCTTTTGCACTTAATCCACAAACTTAATTTTCTCTTCTATTAGTATTACTTGAATTTCCAGGAAATTTTCCCTGCTAGGCAAAAAGTTTTGTCATATTCGTAGTATTAGGTTGATATATAGACTCTCAGTAAGATTTTATTTTCACATATAGAGGAACCAATCCTAAACCACAGTTGGGTGTTGATGTCACTCTTTTAGAGATACTTTTATTTGTGGATAATTTTCATGCTGTAATGGCTCTTTGTATAGCTGGAAGCCATGAGAGAAATCCAAAATCTATGTCATGCAACTAGCAGGCAATAATTTCTGTTATTTAGTTCTAGTAACAGTTTCATCATGAAGATAACATTGGTGACTGGATGTTCTTCTTTATATTTAAACTCCAGAAAACATTTGGGAAGTTTTCAAATAGAGGGATAAACAAAATTAAGGAGAGGAACAAGGAAGAACAAGTAGAGCATTCTTCTTTCTCAAACAAGGAAGAATGCTCTATTCCCCTTAATAGAGCAATTCCAGAGCTGAGGGTACTATATGATGAAGATCATTAGGTTTCTGTGGTCACCCTAAATCCCCTCTCCTTTTGCCAGTCCTGAAAACAAGATACTGGAGGGGAAAGACCAGTGGCATGTAGGGCATGTAGTAGAGTACATCTTGTATCCTTAAGCCATAAGGGTCCTCAGAAAACACTGAGGAAGCAAAACCCATGAGTGGTTAATCCTGAAAACCTAATGAGAAAATCATCATGAGCAGCAAGCACAGAATCACCAAGGGGAAGATATACCAACTTAAAATAAAGCCCTTTACCTTGTCTCTCATAAGGTCCTCAATAGACAAGGTGGTGCATGGGCTAGAAGGGCTGACAGTAAACTGGACCCAAAACTGGTTGCATGGCCAGGCCCAGAGTGGTATCCCTGGCACAGAGTCTGGCTGGAGGCCAGTAGCTTGCAGTGCCCCTGATGGGACAGCACTGGGTCCAGTCCTGTTCAGCATGTTCAGTAATCAGCCAGGTGATGGTGCAGGGTGCTCTCCCAGCACATCTGCTGATGACATAGAGATGGGAGAAGTGGCTGATCCGCGGGAGGGTTGGGCTGCCACCCAGAGCAGCATCAAAAGGTGGGTCAAATGGACTGATGGGAATCTGATGAAGGTCACCCAGAAGAAATACAAAGTCCTGCACCTGGGAAGGAAGCATCACATACACCAATGTATACTGGGTGCTGTTTAGCTGGAAAACTTTGATGGAAGACCTATAGGGTCTAGTAAACCTCAAGGTGATCAGGAGCCACCGATGTGCTTTTGATGCAAAGCATGAAAATGGTGTCCTGGGCTGAATGAAGGAATGTGTCACCAGCATGTCACTCACCGTTTTTCAATTTGTTTTTACAGAAAATAAATAAATGAAAAAAAACCCACTCCTTTGTTTCTAATTGCAATATAAAAATTTATTGTAAATCTAAACAAAATTCACATTTCTGAGAATAATATTCATGTGAATTCCTTAAAATTGCCTCCTATGTGATAGCAGCATGCTCCCTACGTGTGAAATAATGGCTCATTTGGAAGCTGTTTCGCTTATCAGAATCAGAGCAGCATTTGAAAGCAGTAAAAAGCAGTGAGAAGATTTGTGGCATCATTTTGATATCTCTAGCACGAGCTAAATAGAAATGTTTTCTGTACTACAATAGCTAAGATGTTGCTGTAATAATAAGCTAGAAGTCAAACACTAACTGAAAGAGTGCTCTGTTTTCCTTCACTTGGAACACAGAGAGGAGAAATTAGGAAAACAGCTTTATTGAAAATCCAGGTCAACTACAATCTCCAATAGTTTGTCAACTCCAGAAACAAAGAGATCTATGACGACTGTTTTATACAATATATATCAGCAGTGGGCAGTGACAATATCTGGAATGTATTAGAAATATAACTCTAATACTATAAAATTAAAATTTGATACCAAACTGGGACTCTATATGTCATAGGTAATTCAGTGAGAAAGAGAGGGAGAGAGGTGTTGCAGATAACAGTGATGGTTTCCCAAGCACAAAAGGTCACTCATTTTAAACCAAAAGTTGCACTCTAGCTTTGATAAAATGCATTAATGTGAAAACATAAAAAACGTAATGTGAGGAAAAAAAGAATATCAAGCAAGTAAAGCCCACAGAAGAACTCACAAATCCTAACAAATGAGACTCATTCAATCACTCCTAAAATGATAATACTCATTATTTAGAAATTAAATACAAACATTGTGAAACACAACATAAACATGAAAATTTATTAGATTATTATGACATATTTTCAAAGACCAGCAATCTCATAACACAGCAGTTCAATTAGCTTAGAGGAATTTTTCATTTAAACTAAGACCAATACTACAGGAAGAAGATGAATGTGCTACTGACCAAAGTAAATCAAGCATTTTTAATATTAAGGTGGAGTTCTAAGAGAAATTTGAGGCCTGTGTACCACCAGTGATCGAGAGAATGGTGGGGGAGGAGGAAACAGAACTGACAATTTCATTTCACTATGAATTACACATATGAACAAATATATGTGTGTGACATAATTTGTCAATATTAGATGATTTTTTATTGAAGTACTTTTTTTAAAATGAAAATTTCTTATCTTCTGTGCCTAATCAAGAGCAAATTCCTTACAAAAATCAGCTGATATAACACCTAAAAATCTCTCTGAATAGACCCTCTAAAACCTGAGAAATACAGAAATCTAGAAAATTAGTGAAGAAGGCTAAATGTCTGCCATTTCAGTGCCACAGTTCCTCTATGTAAGATTAGAATGAGAATATTGCTCTGGAAATCACTGTGTATCAAATTACTTGAGTGCATACAGTCACTGGCCATTATTGGAAAAATTGTCATAATTGACCCATTTTTGACAGACTTGTAAGCTTGTAAACAAAACCCCCCGAAATTAACTTCTATGCTAATATATTCCTCTTGTTTCAAAGGGGAGATGTTCAGGAAGTGATGGCTGATTCCAAGTTTGTTTATTTTTTATGCTTCATACATCACCAGGGTTATGCTCACTACCCTTAGAAAAACAGATCTATTTGTGTGCATTCAACAGCCCCTTTGGGAAACACTGTTTCTCAAACTGCTGTTTTGGGTACACAAGGTGTTTTACCAAAAAGTGCAACACATTTCTGATGCCATCTAGGTTACTGATTTCTGCACAGATGACATTTTGATCTGAGGAAAAAAAACCCCAAAACTGAGGAAGAGCATTGCCAGAAAAAACATTTGAATGAAGAAAACAAACAAACAAACCACAAAGCAAAAGGAAGAAAGCATCATAGGGACAGAAAGTATCAGAATAAACAGATATAAAACAATAAACAGCAGCTGCTGAAAAAATCTGATTCAAAAATCAGGGAAGAAATATAAGAATATTTTGGATTCTGAACTATGAAATATAAATCTCTGTGCCATACATTTGTTTCAGAAAGAAAAAAATAGGAATGCTAAGGTACTGGAGGCAATCATAGCATTTACAAGAAATCTGGAAGATTTAGAGGGCTCTAACAGTACTGTCCTATGAAGGTTTTCCCAAAACGTCTGTCCCCACTGATATATCCAAGAAATTAAATAGTACAGTCAAAATTAGTGGTGTTTCTGTCAAAGGCTGAAAATGACAATCTTCCACACAGCACATCTAGCAGCATAAGCAAATTCCATAATAAATTGAATATTGCTAATTACTTCAGGTGCTAGACTGACATATTTAATAATTTAATTTAATTTAATAATTGAGTGCAATTAAGTTCAATACAAAAGAGTAGGTTTTGTTCATTTATTATAACTAGCTTTACCAAGAAATAATGTGTTGGTAATCATATTCTGCACTAAGTTTTCTACTGAGCTTTTGGGAACTAACCAACCAAACTAGGTAAGTACAAATTATGCACAGGTGATCAGCTGCAATGTAGACACTCAATGACACAAACCTTTATTTGTCTCTTTGACACTGAGAGATTAATGAACAAGAAGAGATCTGAGCTTACTGCATTGCTTGCCTTTACCACAGAATCGTTTTTATTAATTTCATTGCTTTGGAAAACAGCTGACATTCAATCTGGCTGAGAGAACGAAGATATTTCTGAACTGACTTCAACAATCCTTCTTTTTGACAGCTAGCTTGCAATGAATGAAACCGAGTAATCAGCCACTCATGTTTGAAATAGAAGCTGTACACCTGAAACACGTCTTGAATTTGCGTTTCAGACATGTTTGGACCAATGAGTGTGTTAAGATTTTCCATAATTTTAGAGACACTTCTCAAAACTTGATTGAATGCTGAACTTTGTACTATCAATTACATTGAGTAAGATATATTTATAACATTTTCTTGCTGATAACGGACGCTGTTCAAGTATTTTAATTTATATTTTCTTGGGAACATTTCTTCCGGACTCTGCACTTTTCAACTTTATCTTCCGTGTGATCAATTACCTCAGGAGTTCAGTTTTTATAATTTTTGGTGACTGTGTGAATAGCATTTTCTTTGTACTTTTTAAATTACTGAAGAAGCCAGCTACTGCCCTTATCAATTATTTTGATAATTTCTGCAGAACATGGATCCTGAACTGATTCTAAGAAGCCAGAGACTACAACTGTCTTTTCTGTTTTTTGGTTGGTTTTTTTTTTGGTTTTTTTTTTGTGAAGGAAGATAATTTTAAATGGAATTTCATTTGCTTAGAGTGATCTGTAAGTGCAGTGCAAAATCTACATAGTCTGAAGCCTAAAAATGTTTCAAAACTACTTGTCTTTCCTGTGTCAACCCTTACACATGATAAAGCAAGGAAGGAGAAATGAAACTTTATGTTTCCAGAACTATACCTTATTGCTAGAACAATTTGGGTACTGCAGTCTTTTTCTTATTATTTTGAATTTTTTATTTAATATTGTAAGGTGTCGCTTTGTTTCAAAAGACACTGTAAAAAGCATATCCAGAGGTGGAGAAAAAATTGCAGATTTTATTCTTATTGCTACACTTAGTAGCATAGCATAAACCAATATGCTTAAGTCATCATCATAAAATTAGTGAGACCTGTTTAAATTTTGTAACTGTCAATAAAACAACATCACCACCATAGATGATAGATTACAGAAACAAGTGAAATCTTCAATGCCCTTGTCAGAGTCCAAACTCAAAGGCATAAAATCATTTACTGTGTTGCAAAAGTCAACTCTTATGACTATAAAGTCACAATCATGACTTTTTACTAGATACCCTCCTCCAATTTCATTATTTTAGTTAAAGTGAATTAATTTCTGAATGAATTTTGTTTTGTTCCCATTTAGTTATCATATTTCAAATGGAAAAAAAAAAAAGTAAAATTAGGTAGTAGTCATTTCTAGTTAAGAGCATTGTGGCACAGTACCTATCTGTTTTATTTATTTGCTGTAAGTCTACTGCATGGATTCTGTAAATGTTAGTGAAAAGGTGACAAGAAAACACATATCTGGTTGTTTGCCTGACAGAATCTTTTTGGATCATGTGAAATCCCAGAAGAGAGAAGAAATATTCTCTCCCCTGATGGCACCTGAGCATACTTATCCAGGAGGTGGATCTGGACTTGAGGGAAGGAGTGGAATGAAGGGGGGGAGATGGGGGGAGGGTTTGGAGATAGGAAGCTTGATGTAAAAATAAAGGATTTGATCAGAAGAAATGTAGACATCTGTCATACTGAACTAATAATAAAGGCTTATTTTACAGAAAAATGAAAGAAATTAGTCATTATGTCCTAAGGTTGACATCAAAATTGTTTTATGATACGGTCTGTTAATATCTGTTTCTTTCCATTGACTGAATATAGCGTTCAGGGTGACTAATTGAGATATACACAAGACTTTATAGAAATATACTACTAGTATATATGACTAAGAGTCTAAGAGATATCTAAGAATAGAATAAAAAATGCACCATCAAATCTAATGTGACAAAATTATTTTCTCAGAGACCAAGAGGTGTTAGTGTAGAGTAGGTTACTTGAAGCACCCACAAATTTTTATTAGTGAAAAAGACTGCAGGAAAAGTTTCCACATGTAAATATTCAATGAGTATAAATGATTATCGGCCTCTCTTAATCTGTCTGGGTGTTTCTTAATATTGTAATAAAAAAAAGCATTAAATATAAAAAATTATTTAGGAAATTTACAGGAATAATCTCAGACTGTACCATATCATAGACTTGCAGCATAAGATTTTCTTTATCTAACTAATCTAACAAATTTGTGTTGTTAGATTTTCATCATTATATATTCTTCCTTCTCTTTTTCCATGAGAAGACTGAAAGCTTATTATGTTTTTACAAGTTTTGTGGCCTCTGAAGAACACCAGTTTTTACAGGTGACAGGAGAAACCTTGATAGCTCTCAGATATGCATCTAACCTTTTTCAATTTGTAAATCCACATCAAGTATATGCTTTGTCTGTGCTCTTTGTCTGACATACTTTGGCATGAAAGTCTGAGAGAGCAATAGGAATAAAGGATACCTTCCCTAGTTTCAAAATAATGATAAATAATGATACCCTAAAAACCATCAAACTAGAGCATCCAGTGTTTCAATAATGACCTTTCTGATAAATTGGAGAGCGGGATTTTTATTGCAGATGACATGAAAAATGGATAGACAGTTAAGATGTGGAAAGACAGGATTGAATTTCAAATTATTTCCATAAATGGGAGAAAATACAGATAAAATTAAGTAGGGATATCTAAATTTTTGTAAGCTTAGAAAGAATAATTATCTATTCACATGCTAGACTTTTGATTAGGTAGTTAGCAGAAAGAGGCAAACATTCTAGGGCATGTCTTAGGAAGTATGAACAGTGTTTTCTCATGTAAAACATAAGTAGCTTTCAACATTTTAAGCATTATATATTATGAGAGATATAAAGACAATACCATCCCCCCAAAAAACCATAGGAATGATCTAAAAAATATGAGGTACAAAAAAAAGGGGAAAGGACTGACATAACTTTTCCCAGAAAATCAAGAAAGGACATGCTGAACCATATTTATATCCATAGAAAGCTGATATGGAGAGGAAGGGAATAATCTGTTTCTCAAGTGTAGGATTTAAGAAAAGAAGATAGAGACTGGAAGAAAGAGTTTGGTTAGCCACAAGCATTTTAATGTTAAAAGCAGTGATACTCCTTCACAATGGGGCTGGAACAGCTTGAGGTTATAGAAACAGACTTGATTAATTGTGTGTGTTTTCAATGTACGTGTGCTGTACAATTAATAACTAGAGTTTCCACCGAATAGATAAATTATTCTAGTGGCCAAAACTTTGACATCAGTAACTATTTTCTCTTGGAAGATATTTTGCTTGTTTGTTTGTTTTCTGCTTATTGGGGGATGTATTTTCAATGTTGTCAATGGTAATTCAAAATTATTGTAAATTTTTAATGTTTCAGCTGTATGCAAAAATTTAGATAACTTAAGGGAGCCTTAGTTTTTCATTTTGATGTATGTGTAATTCCTAAAACTTTGACAACATTCAGACTTGCAAATTTAGCACCTGAATGTTTACATACCAAAATCACTATTGCAACAAGTAACAAAGTTCTCCAAAACCACTAAGGGCAGACCATCCCAAAATACAATTTTTCAGCCAACTTATTTTCATGTTTAGATGCTAAATTTAGTCTGTATGTTCCTGGGAAATGGTAGAGTTTTCCTCAGTGGGAGTCTTTAAAAGTGGTTTGAAGAAACATCCATCAACAGTGATGAATTGTCTGGTATTTGAAATATGGGTTCATTCTTTTGGTTTGCTCTAATTAGTCAATTTATTATAAAGTTGTCTAACACATGAGGGAAAGATGAAACAGAAGAGCCTATATGAAAGATATTAAGTGTACAGAAAATCTTTTTTTTGTATGATAAGTTGCAGAGAGTCCAGAAATCATTATGGAATTCTCTTTTGCAACAAAAGTCCCAGAAAAAAGTGTAAAGTGTTCATGCCCAGAGAAGGGCTTGAATGATCATCAGTTTCATGAGTAGGTGAGGGAAAGAACCAATTTGATTGAGAAAAGAGAGAATAAGAAGCTCAGACAGTTGTGCTAAATTCTTTCTTAGAATCTTGGCTAACAAATTTGTTGAGGAAGACAAAACAGAAATCAGAGATAATGATGAGAAACACCTTTACCAGAACCTAAGCATCAAATGTCATCTGATAAATCAGGGATATGAGTCTTCAAGCAAAAGAGATGATCAGAGACTCTCATTATGGATGAAAAGGTGAATACCTTAAATGCAATAATAGATGATATAAAAATTGTATTCAACATTTTCTTAATTTGTAGTCCCATTTTTTTTCAATTTTATATTGAAAGAAATGGTGTCATATTATTCTCA
>VZTN01005757.1:0-17350 GCA_013400515.1 Erpornis zantholeuca
ACACACATATATGTATATACACACATGTAAAATGCAACATAATTTCAGACCAAATCTACAACTCAAATTTTTCTCTTAAATAGTTTTTCAGGTTTAAATCTTACCTCTGCTCCATCTGTGGGTCACAGTGGCATGAGCACTGTAATAGAACAGCAGCAGCAGCAAAATCTTCCAAAGCATCCTTCTCTGTAAAATACGTATGTCTAGCTGTATAGTAGATTTTTTTATTTCCCAGATCCCTTCTTTTCAGGAATAAATAATGGCTTTTCCTCTTCCCCTCCCCCTTTGCAGAAGAACCTGTCTGCTCTTCTGAGTAGAGCTGAAGTCAGCGTGCAGCTCCTCTCCCAAACCAAGTCTCCTCGGGATCAGGAAACTTACTTTCACAGACAGACTTTGTTTTTATCCACATCTGGAATGACTCATAGTGCATGTGAGTTTGCTGGCAGCTGGCTGCATAAATATCATTACATTTTTGTAGCTGAGTTTCGTTTGTTATATGGGCCAGTTGGAATTTATTTTTGTCCAATAAACAGCCACAAGTATCTTCATTAAAAGAGGCTCTGGAACTGGAGCTACTCCTCTGTAACACAGGGGGCTATACACTACCCCTGTCCAAGGCGAATCCCTCCTCTGGAATGATGGAGAGCCGCCCTTGGACACTTAAGTCAGGGACTGGGGCCTGAGTTCTGCAAGAATATTTTGCTACTGTGATTCATATAATCACTGCTTTATTAAGAACATATCATGCTGCCTTTAGATTTCAGTTCTAGGCAAGACAAGTCCTGGCCTTTTCTTCCACTTGGCCAGTATGGAGAACAGGAAGGTCCAAATCCTTAACTGGCTCTCCTCAGTGGAACTGTGAGGAACACTAAGCAATCCTAAGGACAGTCTACATTAGCCAGGCTGAACGTGGAGGGGTGAAGGTGAAAAAAATGAAAGGCTACTGATATACATCTCCTGGCTGGTGCTGGTGCCAAGGAACACAACCCTAGAAGAGCTTATCCCAGACTGACCCAGCATGGAGGAAGTTGCATGTATGCTCTGTCCCTGACACAGCTTCAGCAGCAGCAGTGTGGGGTACATTTTGGGAATATAGCACCAGAATCACAGCAGGCTGTCTTGGAACAGACTGAAGAAAAATAGGAATAAAAGCAGTATTTACAAAACCAAGGGGTAGAGGACACTCCATTTGGTATCTAGAGGTGATGAGTCTAATTCTCTTCTTTTATGGGTGAGAGTGAGCCAGCAACAAACCCATGGAAATCCATGCATTTATACTGCTGTAAAACTGGCCCAAAAGAAAGGAGACTCCAGCTCAGAAGGTATAAATAGAAGGATTAAGGGAAAAGATCAAGGGCTGGAATGACAGAGGGCACTGTGGCTCTGGATTAATGTGCACTGGCAGGGAGGCATGGAGAAAACCTGCTCAACTCCTGTGTGCCTGATGCCAACATCTGGCCTTAGCTTCAGTCCCCTCATTCTTCTCTGTCCCAGCTGAAACACCAGCTGTAAAGGAAGGAGAGGGTCAAATAAGGTTGTCTTGCTGAAGGCAATTCCACTTCTTTTCCTACATGTACAGATTTTCCTATGCTCAGGCTGCCCCAGGGTACTCCCACATGAACAACACATGAATGCAAGACAGTATTTTACATGCCAAGGAGATGACAAAAGGTGCAATTCAAGTGGAGGGTGGCTCACAAACTCTCTCTATATATACTCTTGTTACCATAACACATTAGGGGTGGGTCTGAATGCAGGGTTGAAGTTAGGTGTGGGCCCACTCGTGTCTGCCCAGAAATTTTGGGGCTGGAGGGAACCAAGTTCTGTGCTCCCTAGAGAGGTGGGGAGAGAAAAAGAGAGGATTATTCCTACTTTGCTCAGGTCACTTAGGATAAGATGAGTTGTTCTCAAAGCTGCCGTCAGCTTGGACAGCTCTGAGATGATGCCCATCAGGAACAATGACCTTCATATCAGCAGGGTCTGTGAATGAAATGTTTTAAAGTCATGTAAACAAGGAAGAAATATTACTTGGGATGCATACTGCAGGCTTGAGAAATGGAAGAAAATTATGAGAGAACTTAAAATCCTGTGGGGTGGCAAAAGAACACCTTTAGAGTGTTATTTGGAGAGCATGGATGGAAATTTCTGAAATTTTATGGTGCTGTATCATGTAATTTCTTACATTCAAGGTAATAACAGCTGATACGAGAGGATTAAGACAGGCTCTATACCCCCCAAGCCAGCATCAGAACCCTGTTCTAGAGACAGTCCTGCAGAATGACTGTGTCTTCTGGTTGTCACTGTTTTATATATCCAGCCTAGAAAGGTTGAGAAGAAGAGTCCCAGGAATTTCCTTGCCTAATTTCCCCTCTACTTCCAGCCTCTGGAGCAAGTATCCTAGGAACAACAGAGGAGTTGCATCTGAGACAGAAGAGATGTGTGGTAAGACAGACGTACAGATAAAAATATAGGAGAGTGATTACTAAGCTCACCTTTTTCAGACCCCGGAGATGTTGCTCTGAAGTTACAGAATATATTATACTTTTTAACTGTTATTTATTTCTCCTTTATCCGAGTCTGGCTGCAGAATCCTCTCCAGCAGCCCCTTCCTAATCTGAGCCCAAATATAATCCCTACCCAGCTGTGGTTCAACATCCCACTCCCCAGTGAAGTCTTCAGGCACTGCCCCTGTGAGTGTCTCTGCATGTACCACGACTGTATGGCAAATTTGCCTTTAACACTGTGAATGATGCACTCACATCTGTTTTCTTGCAGGAAATGTAGCAGCTGTAAATATAACAGGTCCATGTAAAATAAAGAATGCTTTCTCTCTAGCATCTCCTCAAGAAGTGTAAATGTCCCTTTCCCCCCTTAAAATTGTAAAAACTTATTCTCTCTTATATGGATATATATATACACAGAGTCAAATCCTCCCTATTAAAAAGCCCTCCAGAGGAAGCCAGGAAATAAATCTTTCAAGCATGCTCACGGCACTTCAACTGTATAACTCCTCTTCGTCTCACGGCTGTATTTTATTAGATACTTGCTCAATTTCAGCTCAAGGCAGTTCCTGCCTATGCTGGAGGCTTGAATCACTGCAACTATAATGAGAACTGAAGCAGTGTAGAAATCCTCGCTATTTATAAGCATTAACCATGCCTACATTGCTTTGGAAGTATATAGAAGGGGAGCTTCAGAGTGAAGAATTCATCCTGAAGGTGCATTGGGAAGGAGAGGGTGCTGTGCTGCTGAGGCCAAGGGCTGCTGGCTGGTCAATATTCAGCTCTTAAATCAGCTAGACTTAAGAGTCACAGCTATGTTAAGGTGAATATTTATGTCTTACCAAGTCTCACAAATTTAGGTGTTGGAGCTGCAAGTCCTCCAGTGCTCCCAGTACCTCTGAGACCTTTCAGGTACGGGAAAGGTGTGACTGCTGCCTCTGGCAGGCTTTTTGAGGTGAAAATGGACATTTTTGCAACTCCAATGACTAGATACTAACTAGCACCTTTTCCATTTGAGTCCTCTATCCTGATGCTGTCAGTGACTGACTCCCACTGCTATTACCCACAAGTCCTTTTGAGGAACCTGGAGATAGGGCAGGGTGGAAAGAAGTGCATGAGGACCCAGCAGGAAGCTGCCAGCTGAGCTTTCTCAGTGCAGGCAGGGTGAGAGCAGAGCTTGTAGTGGTGCTCCAAAGCTGTCTTTTCTCCTATCGCAGATGCAGTCATGGGAAGGATAACTTCAGGCTGGATACACAGAAATCCTGAATTTCCCAGAAGATTCTCCAGAGTGACCAGTGTATCAAGAGGGGTGTACCTTGTGCTCTTTTTAATAGCTCATTGTGTGGAATAACATCATCTAAAAAGTGAATGGAAGGGGGAACAAGGCAATGGGTGGTCAGGAGCCTGTGGGTCCCCCAAGGAAAAGAATTTCTGTTTCACTGGGGAATACCAGCTCCTGATGTCAGTTCAGCTCTGGCTCTGATGAGCTTCTCCCAAACCCGAGGCAGGATTTCAGTCTGCACTGATACCTCAGTCACTGTGAGTGTCCCTTGCAAATCTTCTGTCAAACAGACAGATTTTTTTTGTTGTTTTTAAGATTGACCCAGTTTCAATAGGAAAACAGAGTGGGTATGGAAAGTTCCTCTGAGCAAGAAACTCTGCTCTGCAGCCAGAGCCCTGCCCTGTGCCATAGGCATTGCAGGATCTGCCCACCAGTCTGCCAGCACAGCGGAACACTGCGTGACACAGACACTGACGTCCTGCCCTCCACAGGGATGGAGAAATGGAGACATCCACAAAAAGTGACTCACTCACTGAATGAACTGTTGGTAAAGCTGGGGGCAGACACCGAGAGCAGATCCATTCCTCTGCCCAAAATATAAGGGACTGACCTGACACTGAAGGAGCTCACACAACATCACAGCCTTCTACCAAAAAAGAAAGTGGATTTTGCAAGAGGCAAAGAAATACCCTCTTAACAAGGAGCATAAAGAGAGGGGGAAAAAATAGCTGTGCACAAGCTCCTAGGAGAAGGAAAAGTCTTTTGAAACTGGTCTACTGGCATTTGAACCCTGTAGTCTGTAATGACTATTGCTGGTCCCTCAGCTGAGCATCTTCCTTCAGCAACAATCTGAATATCAGAATCTCAACAAGCCTCAGAGAACCCACAGCCAGGATGAACATTACATGGCCATACAGTGTCATGAGTTGGAAGCTGGGAGGGATTTTCGGGCACCTTTTAGCTGTCCTTGTGCCCGAGAGCTCCCTTGCTGCCTTCATCTAGCTGCCTGAGCTCACATTCACAGGAGCACTTTGATGCTGAGCTGATACTTTACAGATTTACATTTAAATAACTGAAATTTAAATTCTGCACATGCAGCTTTGCAGATATCTGAATTCCTTGTTTGCCTGATCTTCCCCTGTGGGGCTTCTCTAACACTTGTATCACTGTATCTACCTTAAAAAACAGAGCTTCTCACGTCCTAGTTCATATTTCGAACAAAATATTGAGACTTAATACTGTCTTAATACTTACAGAAATATATGACTGCAAAGGCTCCTTCTCAAGTCCCATGTTGCACATTTCAGTTTTTTCCACATATTCAGGAAGCAGATGGGGAACATATTTTACTCTGTGACTTGTGTGTTTGAGAAGTTGTCTGCTTTACAAGGTGTCCTGGCTCAGCCCATTCTCTGCCCAAGGAGATGTGGATATACTCCATAAGAAATACTCTTATTAGACCTGAATTACAGGACCTTCTGGGAAGAAGCTTTTCAACTCTGTTGCTGAATCTCTTGCTACCTGTGGGAGGTAATTAAATATTTACCGTGGCAGAGAGAAGGAAAAGGAGGACGGTGCTTTTTGCCATGATCACAGCACTCACACATAAGATGCAGGTCTTTCTGCCATCTTTTTTATTTGGAAGCAGGATACATTCCATCGATATTGCATTAGTCACCACACTCATATAAAAGATGAAAGTTCAAGTTGCCTCAAGTAGAGGAGGTACTTGAGTCCAAGTTCTTTGCTGCTAGTTGAGAGTGTTAAGTATCTAAGAAGAGATCTCTCTCCTGCTTTAGATACAAAATACAGGGAGAGGACTCATGTTTGCAATGGAAACCTGAGCAGAGACAAATAATTCCCACCAGCTTTAAGCTCCAAAGGGACACAAAATTTAATATGTCCCTTTCTTCTTGGTATTTCCTCTCGACTAGCTTAGATAGTCTCTGTGTTTCAGCCTGGATTATGTGAAACATTCTCAGAAATCAGGCTTTCTCCCCAGGCACTGTACAGATAGCCTAGATACTGAAACTGGAGCTGTGAATACAGCTCGGAGTGATGCTCAGTTTCAGTGAGCCAGGGTCTTCCCTAAACCAAACTCCATACAAATGATGTGTCAGTAAGGCGGCTTGGGTCAAACGTGTGTTAGACTACATAGAAATTAATGATTCATATGCCAGGGCCTTTTTTGTTCAGTGCCTCAAACATCAGTCATGGTGCTGCTGCCCACAGCAATCTGCAGTGGGAAAAGCATGGAGACAGGAGAAGGCAGCAGTAGTCAGCAGGAGCTAGCACAGAAAGTCACTGATGGCAGGCTGATTTCCTTCTCTGGCTGCACCTTATAAAATGCAGACTGTTAACTTTCCTTGTGGCTGCCTGGGCAGCTGCTGATGTAAATCACTGCAACTACACCTCCCTGAGAGACCCTCTGAGGATTTAGACCAGCCTGTGAGCACGTAGACCTTGCTGGGTAATGCAGCATAACCCTTTTGGATAATTCAGCTTTCCAAAGATCCCATCGGTTCTGCTTTGATGCAACCTGTCGGCCACCAGTGTAAGCTCCAGTGGCACAGAGCCAGTGTAAACACCAGGGCCGTGACTTACAGTTAAGCAACAGAAAATGCTGTTAGCAGTGCTACTGTAAAACGGGGTCTGAATTGCAGCAGACAAGAAGTATCTGTCACAAATCACTGCTAATATCATAAAGGAAGGTCAGCTATGCAGAGCATTTCCTGCTTTTCAGCCTGCAAAGCCAGTAATGACAGCAGTGAACATTCACAGGGGGAGTTTCGTGATTAAATCCTCAGAACTGCAGGAAAAAAAGTCTCCTCAGTAAATGTTATGAAACTTTAAATCCAAAACAAAACAAAAACATAGCTTGACAATACAAACCCAGGGATAACTGGTGCTGTCTCAGGAGAAGAGTGAAACACCAAATGCTGAACATAAGATCATTTCCATTCATTATCAAGAACAGCCAGACCAGAGCTTTCTAGAGATTTTACGTTTCAGTTCAGAGTATAAGATTCATGGGCTTATCAAAATTGTGGATAAAATTGTTCTGGGGTAAAGAGAAAGGAAAAGACTGGCTAATAATTATAAAATTAAGAGATTAGAGACACAAAGAAAGAGGGATTATGTGGTGATAGTATTAGAGGTGGGGTGCCATGCAGTAGCATTGCATGAAGGCTCAAACTGGAGTGGATTGGAGCATGCAAAGAGGATGAGAGAAGAAGGGCAGGGTTAGGAATGGGTACCAGATGCAGGTGAGGTTATGACATCAGCAAACAGATGCTGCAGCTGAACAGAGCTGGGCTCTTGTGCAAAACACCTGAGATAAAACCAGAGTCAAAGGGAAGTGCAATGTGGAGTTTTGATTCCTGATCTGAAAACTTCCATCTACTGCTTCTGCCTTTTAACACACTGACATTCCCACTTGTTTGCTCCAGTGGAGCACTGGTGGGGCTCTTCAGGGATGGGTGGGGGGCTCAATACAGGAGTGAGGTGAGAGAACAACTCAAACTATTCCCTTCAGGCAGAAGCAGAAGGGTGGTCCAGCTCTTCCCTTCTTCTTGGGCAGCCATGTGAACAAAGCAAGGAGAGATGCAAGAGGTGGCCTGCAAAGCAAATCCTGAACCTTCACATACCAAACACCATCCTCTGGAAAGTGAGCCTTCCCTGCCCCACCAAGCTTTTTTATGATGAGGAATCACAAACCAATTGCATTTTCCCTGCAAAATGGAAATCAGTATTTCCTAGTCTCCTAAATAAGCCCCTTAAACCAGTTTGCAGGTAGGTAGGATGCAGGAAGTCAAAACCTCCTCAAAAAATGAGAGGTCTGATGTGTGTCTGACACCTGAGATCCACTGAGAATGTGCAGATCTCCAGAGAGGAAAGAGTTACTTTTCCTTTCTACCAGTACACACACCTGTCACACCTCCATGGAACCAATTCATCTTTTCCTGAAGCAGCAAAGTTTTCAAATATGAGAACAACTTTGTGGCAAAGGTCTTCAAGAGTAATTCAGGGACACTTCCATTTCTTTCTTTGTGTGATGCAGGCAAACATTTACTTCAGGTAAAAGACAAACTTTGAGTAAAACATTGACTTTTTTCTGCCTTGTTTACCTGTGAGCAGAAAAGCAAGGACAACTTAGCCCTTGTTCCTCATCTGTTTATCTCTTTAGACTCTAAAATCCTTCAGCCAGAGCCTGTCTGTGCCACACTAAGCACACTCACCTCTGCTGATGCTCTGAGGTGCTTTAGGTGTCTGATCAATCCCCCATTCTCTGCCTACGATTGCAATGAGCCACCAAGAAGGAAGGGAGAAAGGGATTTTCACTTTCTTTTATTCAAACAGGTCGCATCCTGAAGGATTCACATAACCAACAGTGATATTTAGCACACAGATTTGTTTAAAAGCCTTAGTAGATGAAAAAGTGATCAGATTCTTCAGATTTAAAATCAAGAGCCCTGTTTCAGGTGTAGGGAGGCATGAGGACACACAAGAGCGACAGCAGATATTAGCTACTCACTTGTTCAGGACTTTCTTTGGCTCCCTTTAATGAAACAGAAACTATATCATAGTGATAAGAGTTGAGACACAGTTTTACTGACAGCACAGAAAATAACACACAGGTTGGAGAGGAAAAGGAGGTCAAAACCAATTAAATCTCCTAGGCTGCGCAGACTAAAGTAACAATCAATAACCTGAACACATTAAGTGTTGGTTTTTTGTTCAAAACATATTTTTCAGACTTGTGAACCAGGATTTTTCTCGATAAACAGCAGTAAAATGAATAACATCTTAAAGCCCTAGACTGTATCTTAGGCTTCAGGGGAGAAGAGAGCTCATTGATCTAACAACTCGGGCTTATAGCTAAAATCTGTCCAGGATGGGAGATTTGATCAAGGATAAAGAAGAAAAAGGGAGTGGAAAGCACAGGTAATGCCCTGGCTTTAAAAGAGCTCTCAAAACTATCTTAAATCTCTGCAGCCTTCAGGAGACTCTTCCCAGCTGTGATCCCTGGCTCTCTGCTCGGGCTCACAGGGCATCCTCTCACCTTGTGTGCACAAAGGTGGTGGGGCAGAGGTAGATGCAAACCTCCAGCCATCCCACCAGGCTCCAGGAGCTGCCTGTGGCTGGGCATATCCTCATCCCCAGCAGCTGCAGCCCAGTGCCACGTTGCATGACAGCATAAAATGCTACATTGTGGTGACAAAACTGCCTCAGGGCCTCTATAAAAACTGTTTTTAACAGTGCCAGCTTCCTGAAAAATCCCAGAATAAACCAAAACAAACAGATTGTGTGAGTGAATAACAGGCACGAAACAGAGTTCTTTCTCTTCCAGAAAAATAATGGATGCATACAGCAGGCAATTCCCTTGTTGGAGAGGTCTGAAACCTCTGAAGTTAATGTATATTCCAGCTAATGGGAATTGTAATCATTGGCACCAGGCCCATATTTAGCTCAGTACCAGCCCTAGCACAAGGGAGGCATTCAGAGGCAGCTCACATCCCAGGGCAGGAGAAATGAGCTGCCAATTGTGTCAGACATGTTGCCTCGGGAGGGGAGAGAATTGAGCTTTTGCTGCTGCTGCCTGCTCCGTTTCTCTGATGCCTTCCAGAACAGGCTGCCCCTGCTGTGCTAGCACCCACAAAGCACCCAAATTTATAGCACAGAGCTCTCATTAACCACCGAGATTTCTTGATCACGTACGTCACGGTGCAGGGGGGACAGCTCAGCCAAACACCCCTCTCGCTGCTGAGAAGGGTGTGGGCTGCTTCCTCTCTGGTGTGCTCTCTCTGTCTGCTTCACCTTGGCACAAAAGACCGAGGGCAAATGTAATGGAAAACTGGGAATTTCCCACCTCCTTTTTTTCCCTTGAAGAGCTATACGTAGAGGCGTGTGTGCATGTCTGTGTGCAATCACACAGAGGGAGGGAGGGAGAGGGGACACGCTGTCTGTCGTGCCTGTGAGGCCCGGCAGTGCAGCATCTATTGCACCACAGAAACCTTCCCTCTCTGATGGCTGTCACTCATCAGAGGTTGCATCAGTTGCTCCTCGTGTCCTGGGCTGTAACAAGTGCCAAGACACCAGGAGAACACTCTAATTAGCTTGGGTTGCACCAAGCCTCCAGTGAGCTGATGGTCCACTGAGGACTGAGACCTCTGTCCCATGTGTGAGGTGAGCGATTCCCTACTGCTAAGTTACTTTCGTTCCTGTCTTAGTTTGAAAGACAGGTCTGCTAAGGAAGGCAGAAACCTCCCTTGGAATAGAAAATGCAACCCCCTCCCCTCCGAATTATTATAATTTTGAAATCAAGGGCTTTCAAGCAGNGCAAAAACTGTCTTGGAGGCCAGACTGACCCTGTTTCTTATCTATTTTGTCCGTCCTTCCTTCCTTCCTTCCTTCCTTCCTTCCTTCCTTCCTTCCTTCCTTCCTTCCTTCCTTCCTTCTCTTAAACAGGAGAAGTGCTTACAGAATACAGTAGCCATGCTGCAGAAATGTACCATCTCTCTTTTCTGCATGGTAAAATCAGTGAGATTCAGTTAAACCCAGAGGTGGCAGGGAACTGAGTGGTCAATGTGTTTCTTCTTGGAAAACGTCCATTAAATAAAACTGAAATTTTCTGAGTTGGGGAAAATGTGTGTGCCATTTCTGGCAGGAAGCATTTCTATACCCCAGATGCAACTGTTGGTGCAACTTAAGAGAGCATTCAGTCCTCACTAAATGAATGAAATATTTTGGTGAATTGCTACAAAACAGGGAAAACGTGGGATTCAAGTCCTTGTAATTCCCACATTTGAGACAGGAACCTTACCTGTCACTTGGCCACATGTGGAGAGAATCATTCATGCTCCTCCACTGTAAGCACTTCATTTCCTTCAAAGAAATCAGTATTAACAGAAACAGGGATCCCAACCTGTTCCCTCCACATCCCATGAGCATTTTATAAGCCTAATGAGCACCCTCCTCACTCTTCTCATTAATGAGTATTTACTTACACAAAGTGAAACCACTTTAACAAAAGGAGTGAAGTCAAACCTCTGTTGCTCTGAAAGGTGTTGGATTTGTCTCAACATTTTTGACAATGGAAGATCTTTTTCAGGGCAGTAAACCTGGTTTTCACTCAGTGCTCATTCTGCCCCCTGTAACAGGATATATGATAAGAAGAACTAGGCTTAATATACCTCATTTAGTATAAAAAAATGGGCACTAAAATCCAAACTGGTAATGCTGTGGATTTAGTACTTTTAGTTGAGTTTACAAAGATCAAAAGGGCCATGCAAACAGTTGAAGAAATGAAGGAGTTTGTCATCATTTGGAGCCAAATTGTGTCCAAGTTGCACAGAAAGCAGCGGTAGGTTTCGATCTACAGACAGAGGTTTTATGTGAGAAACATGAAAATGCCTAATGCAAAACAAGATGCTAATCTGTCTATCTCCCTTTCATACATCTGTGTTCCCATGACTGAGACATCTTATCTTTCAACCAAGCTTCAGATATCAGCATCGAATCCTCAAGCAGAATTCATATCTCTAATAATGTGGATCTTAAAGAGCTCAGCATCAAGTGGGTTGCATCAGTATCACTGTTCAGGTGTGGGAAAGACAAAAGCAGCTGCAGAGTTGGAGAAGGCTGTGCTGGGAGCTGGGCAGAACCACAGCAGACAGACCCCACTGTTTGTACAATGTGCCCTCTCCACGGGAGGACAGCTGGGCAGCACCACTGGCACGGTGGCATTGTCCGAGGCAGCCAACACTGAAAAGCTCTCACAGTGGTGAGGAGAGCGTGCAGAGGTGTAATGGGAGATAAGGAATAATCCTACAGGGGCAGTGCTGCAGGGCAGGCAGTAAAAGTAGGAAAACAACAGAGGACAAGAAATGTGGAAGGGGTAACCTCCTATCTAATGCATGTGCAATTGTAGGATGGAGGCAAAGGTTTGAATCGAACTGCAGAGCACGGCTGGAGATGAGAAAAAAGGACAGAAAATCCATTTTAGCACTGTGTTCTGAGCATTTAGGCACAACATGACTCTGGAGCTTTATAGCCTCAGGACACTGGGCATTTCCAGCCTGCTCTTTCCAAGAAAGCTCATTCACCAAGGTGCTCACTGCACCATGAGTACCCCTGCTCCTCCTGGACACCAGGAGAAGCCTGTGCTTCGTGCTGGGGGATGAGGACAGGCTCCCTGGCCAGCACGGCCTCATTCACTACTGTGGCCCCAGTACAACTCTGAGGCCCTCTTGGCCAGTTTGCTGGTGGGAACTGGGAACTGCCTGGCCTCACTGGCCTGGAGCTGCCCCTCCACCTCAGATCTTGTGCCTTGTGTAAACAAAGGGGTGCCAGGTATGGAGAACACCTGTGGCAAATTTTATCTGAAAGCAAGTAGGCCCAAGCACAGTGACAACAGTGTTGTGCACAGCGTCACAGCTAGCAGGCTGTTAAGGAATGAAAGAAGACATGAAAGAAGAGTGGGAAAAAGTGCTCAGATAATAGTCATGTTGTGACCACTCCTATGTCCCAGTGATCTCCAAATGTCAGATCTATGTCACTATTAAGGTTGGTGTAAGTGATGCCTTAAATGGCTACCTAGAAACAGAGACTAGACAGCAATAAAGGAATAAAGGAGGGATTTATTGGAAAGGCTTTCAGAGGTACACTCTGGCCTCCAGAGGCTCCTGCCTCAGTGCATCCCAAAATGGACAATGACAGCTCACGAGTTCTTCACACTTTGATATCAGCATCAATTCCCCAACCAGAACCCAGCCAAGGATGGAATTTCCCCAAGCTTTTCCCCTCTCCCCAAGATGAAGGTTTACAGTTTTTGGGCCCAGGACAGTCTGGGTGTCCTTGGAGAGCAAGCTGGAGAGGCTTTGTTGTGTCTGTGTGAGCATGAGAGAGCAGCACTTAACAAGCTGCAGGAAACTTGAGAGTTCCACTAGCAGTAGAGGATTTGAAAAATATAAAAGTTAAAATCTAAGGTATCATTAGATAACCTCCATCTGTGACCTGTAAAATTTCTTGATCATTAAACTAAAACTATGTTTCCAGGTGAATGGAGGGTTTCAAAATGATGTGCATTTCACTTCTAAAAGGTCCCTCTCTCCTCGCATGATGCTGGCTGTTGACAGCAGAAATGAGGGAAAGCAAAGTTGACCCTGCACTTTCAAGAGGTGGATCTAATGGTTGTGCCACATTTTAGTCAAAACAGGAGAGTAAGGGAAGGGGACAGATTAAGCAAAAACAGATTCTGGGAAATATCAAAGAGAGATTAAATGTTAACAAACTGAGGAAGCAGAAAAAAAAGAAAATTAACATAATCCTTTATGAAATTCTAAAAAGAAGATGGCTGATCTCTTTTTCCTCTCTCTTTCTTTCATCCACTATCTTTCTTTTTTATTTTTATTTTGACAGTAAGTCTAATGGAAAACCAACAGCTGAGTTAAGTTGTTGAAACATTGGACAGTGAAGGGAAAAGATGAAGGCAGCTTTGCAGATTTTACAGGTTACTGACTGTGACAATAACCTCTTTTATTCCCTCCACCCCTTCCCTCTGGGGATGTGGATGTCCTGCTGTCTTTAGTTGGAGAGCAGAAAGGAACTGAGAAGATAACTGGGCTCAAGCATGTGTCCCAGGGAGATAATAGCTCTGACGTTACTCTAATTTTTCCTAATAAACTAGGGCTTGGTCCTGAAACACTCTCAGGCATGGGGGCCAAACATATTTCAGGAGCCCCATTTTAATCACAGAAAAATATTTGCAATAGAGCTGTTAAGTCTTCATGGAGAGCTGAATGGGGCAGAACCTTATCTTTGGTGTTTGGCAGGCAGAAAGGAGATAGGACATTCAGCTGGGGAAGCACAGACTGCTTCTCCCAGAGGAACCCAGCGACCCACCAGCAGCTGCAAATTAGGAGGGATTTACATTCTTTTCAGCAGCTGCCTGTTGTCCTTACCTCTCTCTGCCTCCAGGTCCCACAGTCCTCTTGTGGCCCAGTGTCTTGCCTCCTCCTGGTGTCCAGCTCTGGGGCTGGGGGAATGGCAGGAGCACAGGGGTGCTGGGAGCGCAGCACTGCGTGTTTGTGGTGGTTTACCTGTGTGGTACCTGTGCAGTTTACCTGTGGTGGTTTGCTCTGCCTCCCTCTTTGCCCAAATGCTCTTCTTAGTTTACTTCTAATTAGAATAAATGCTGTCTCTCTGTGGTTCCCTGTGGCTGGTTAATTAGTCTGCTGAGGCGTTACTGAATTCCAGGAGAGCAGAGAAGACAAAGCAGAGAAGCCAAAACCTTCCCAATGTAGTCTCTCTCTCCCATGTGGACACACACCACCAGAGGAGAAGCAGCTGACCCCGTTGGCACAAAAGGTAACTAAAACGTCCAAGACCCCACCCAAGGCCACTGAAGTAATTAGAAAGACGCCCAAAGGGCTATTAGTCAGGCTCATAAAGAGCACATACTCTCAAAATTAGTTATCACCACTGTGTCAGGGAAAGGAAAAATGAGTTTTATATAGCTTGTGGCTGTGTCAGCCCAAATCTCCTCTGCATGGTTAAAGCAAGATCCCATGTGCAGCAGCCTCTGACCTGGATTGGCAGATTTCCATAGCTGCATGTTGTTCCTGGGATTCAGCTGGCATCCTGCCTCCTTGCTCTGCAACCTATATGAGTGCAGAATGACATCTCCAGCCCTTCAAGCCCTTCCCAACAATTCCTGTGCCACTCCCATCCCCACAATTGCAGAGTAATTTTCCTGAAATCAGGTGGGAAAGCTCTGTAGACCATGCCCTGTAAGAGACATGGAGCTGGGACCACGGGTGGTGCTGGGGGTGCTGGCACCTGGAGCAGACTACTGTGGAATTGATGCCTTAAATGGCTACCTAGGAACAGAGACTAGGCAGCAATAAAGGAATAAAGGAGGGATTTATTTGAAAGACCTTCAGAGATACACTCTGGGCTCCAGAGGCTCCTGCCTCAGTGCATCCCAACATGGACAATGACAGCTCACGAGTCCTTCACACTTTGATATCAGCATCAATTCACCAACCAGAACCCAGCCAAGGATGGAATTTCCCCAAGCTTTCCCCCTCTCCCCAAGATGAAGGTTTACAGTTCTTGGGCCTAGGACAGTCTGGGTGTCCTTGGAGAGCAAGCTGGAGAGGCTTTGTTGTGTCTGTGTAAGCATGAGAGAACAGCACTGAACAAGCTGCAGGAAACTTGAGAGTTCCACTAGGCAGTACAGGATTTGGGAAATATAAAAGTTAAAACCTAAGGCATCAGAATTGCACACCCCATGTGCCAAACTGAGCTGATCCTGTCACTCCATGGCCCCTCCCAGCTGGTGCCACTGGGATATACAATGGTGGGAGGGGAGGTGGAACCCTGCAGTAGCAGAAAGAGGCTCTGCAGGAGAAACAGAAGGTCTCTGTGCACAGGTGCTCTGCTGCCTCATTAACTCCTGGAAAGGAAACACAGAGAACCTACTCCACTGACACCACTGCAGGTTACCTGGGAGACCACAGGAAGGAGTTCCACTGTGGTTTGGAGGGCCCTTTTCTGAAAGGAGGAAAGTTGTGTTTAGTCAAGGAAAAAAGCACACTCCTTCCACCCACACAGAGATTAATTTTCCAGGTTCTCAAACTTGGCACCAAAGTTATGAACCCTATTTAAATGAACTGTTTGTTCTTTACAAGGAAATATTACATAGATTTTTTTTTTTAATAAGCTGTTTGTGGTGAGAAAATGACACTATTCATATTTGGTGTCCATGCTAGCTAGGAAGGTATGTTGTTGTTTGTTGCATGCTTGTTGCATTTGGTTTAAATTGTCGTGAGAAAATTGTTGTCGTATTCTTTACAGCTTTATGGCCACTAGAATGGGCCTGGAGCTATTTTTGTATTTAAGATGTCTTGTCCCACAATTGCATGGAATTCCTTTTTTCCTAAAAGAGAAATTTCAATGTATGACTGGTTGCAAGACTAAAATTCTGCCTACAGGGTAAAAGCCCTTCTAACAGTATCTGTAACTATGTGAGTGCTAGATATAGTCAAAAGAAAGAAAATATCTGTTGAGTATAGATCAGTATTTGCAGAACCACCGGAAAAGTTTGGGATATAAGACATTCACAGTGAAAAATTTGTCAAACAAATCTCAAACTGGGAGGTGGAAAGAAAACACTGTTGCTCAAATGAGCAGGCACTGTGCTGGGATTATATATCTGCTGTGTGCCTCACTATGATGGGTGGCTGCTGCCAAAAGAGGGTGAAGGAATGACACAGGGCATGGGACTGGGCCTCCATGGCCCTGGGGACTGCTTGGTGGCCACAGGGCTGTGGCCTCTCCTGTCCCCACTGGGCTGGCAGCCCTGGAGCACAGCACAGCTGAGCCTGGTCAGCCAAGCCTCTGCTCTGACAGAACCAGATCTACTTTACAGTCACCCAAAAATGGAGAAAAAAACAAAGTAATGAACATATCATCCTTCTCTCTCTTTTTTTTTTTTTTTTAATTTTATTTAACTTTTCAAATTCCAATTAAATTGAAGAAATGAGTTGGACTTCAAATTTAGAGATTCACATTTAATTAGAAATCTGCATTTCCCACTTTCTGATAGCTCCAGACTTTAAGACTTCCTTAAACTTTCAGGTTTTGTACCAAGATTGTTCTAACTTCTTCTTGAAATAGGAGGAATGGATTGTGTTGCTCCTCTTTCAAAGTTTAAGTAAACTTAAAGGCATGAGTTTGAATCTATGAGGAAAAAAAGAAAATTAGAAATGCTATTTGAATTATTATTTTGAACACAACCATAAATGTACTTTTTCCAAACATCATAAAGCTTTTTAAAAAGTATTTCTAAAAAATACCGTAATTAAAATGTGAAATTACTTAGTAGTAAGTATTTTCTCTATCATGAAACATGATCCATATGCTGGATACTTTAACCACAAAAAATCTGTTCTGCTAAACTTGCAGATTCATGTGATTTATTTTATAAACATTTAAAGGAAACAAGAAATTTCTTTACATTCCATGTGGTTGGATGAACACAAAAAGAAAAATGTAGCTTTGGATATAGATGCAATTTATTAAGGCTTTTGAAGCCTAAATCTGTTCTGAAATAAAAGGCAATAACAATCATCTAAAAAAATAGCTAAAAAGTAAGTAATTACAAAGAAGACTGGACTTTAATACTAAAGTGCTTCCATTCTTAATTGAATAATATTGCATTTCCAACTGGCTCATGGTGCTTTGCAGTTGGATCACATACACTTATGGCTGGAACATTCCATGCTTTAGGATGCTTCCCACACTGCCATGAAAACAGGTATTGGGTGTACAAAATATCAGCATGTGAGCACTGCCCACACAGCCACACATCCCTGCTGTATTCCCCACTGCTCCCAGGACCTCTCAACACATCCTGATAATCTCCTGAGGGGCAGGAGATGGAATTTTTTGGGGGGGCTGCATCTTCATGCTTGGAATTTAACCATCCTATCAAACATCAAAGGAGCTGTTCATTTACACGAACACCTACATGTACCAAAGCCCTAAATGGCTCCCTAGAAAC
>VZTN01005759.1:8100-28608 GCA_013400515.1 Erpornis zantholeuca
AAAAGCGGTTCCCAGAACAAGAGCAGTGTTGCTGCTTCCCTGCAGCAGAACAGCAAGTTGGACTTTCTGTTGGACTGAGCCTGGCTGGAAGACATTCCCAAAGTTGCATCACCAGCCCCAGAGATATTCTGTGTCATGTGGCCCAAGATGGCATGGCCTTATGTGCCAAAGAAAATACTGGTCTGTCAAAAAGCAAAGATTCAGTCTTTTGCCCAGACAGACTATTAGAACACTCACTGCAGTATTTTACTGCCACAAACTTTGCCTGCCAAGCCTGAAAACCTATCCAGAATCACCTGCTTTCAAGAGCAAACTGTTCTGTTATTTAGTTTATTGTGCCATTCACAAACTCTCCCTGGAAGCCATGAATTAGCCATGATAAACGACCACCAAAATATTCAAGTGCTGTGCAAACTGTTACAATACTCTAAGCATTAAAACAGATGAAATAAAATCACTGTGCTCAGCACAGCAGTATGTCAAAATTTAATAGCTAGAAAAACAGCTACTATCGAACTAAGAAGCACCATTACAAGGATTCTTTCTCATTAACTTCACTTTAGGTGAATATTTCATTGAATAAACACTACGTACATCTTCATTAAATGCAATCAATTTTATATACTTCTAAGCATCAAAAAGGTTAGAAGCCAATACCTTCATACCATAAATGTAAAAAACCTCCTCCTTCTTCATTCTTGCCTATCTTAGAAAGTCATCCCAGCATAAAACAGAATATATAAATGTGGCAGAAGGTGTCTCATAACCTTTAATGGAGCACCTGGAAGCATTATTTTCAATGACAGTTCATATAAACTGACATATCAAGAATATCAGACTGAGGAAAAAACCTAATGTTATTCTCCCAATTAATTCTAACCTCTTAGCTTTACTTGTAATTATTTCACTCGGCTTTTAAAACTCAGCTTATTAAGATCCATCCATCATGGTGTGGGTCACACAGCATTTCTATTGTTGGGCTTTTTGGCCTTTGTCTTCTGTTCAGTGAGAGGACCTTGCCTATGCTGAATTCATAAAAGAGAAACTTGTTTTAAAATGAAGGATAAGGGTAAAATGCAAACTAATTACTAGAGTTCCAGATTATTTATTAATTTATTTAGATGACTGTAATTTCCCTGAACTTAGTCTGCTGCTTCCCTCAAAGAGATACTTGTCATGCTAGTCACTTGTGAGCCTGCCAGTTGAACTATCTACCCGTAGTTCACACCTTACTTATTGGTGCATAGAATGGCTGTTTTTATTTCCACCTTTTTCTTTCTGAGTGATCATACCTATTTATATAAAGTTATTCCTTCAATAATTCGATATATTCCAGGTGAGATTGATACAACATAAGGTTGTGATTATTTATGTTTAAAAAGCATATCCACAAAAAACCCTGCAGAAATTAGTATCTTTGCAATTATTCACCACAATAGGCACAAACAGAAGGCCTGCAGTTCCCCTGACAGTTCAAGCAATCATTCCCAGGAGATGCACATCAGCAGAAAAATGAATAAATGAACTATTTATCCTATCTGAAGCATGATTTCTTCTGTAATTAAAGCAGGTTATCACCTGCAGGTTTGTTTCTCTATATATAAACATATTTGAAATAAAAAGTGTTGAACTGTCTGGGTGGGTAATTGCTTTTCTGAAGATACTGTTGGTGTCAAAAGGAAGCACATTTTTGATACATAACTGTTGTGTTTAATCAGAAAAAGTGGGGGGAAAAGTGCAATTCAGGTAGCTCCAACTGGATTCATGCAGCAAAGTTGCTGCACTTCTCGAAGAGTTACTGCTCCCACGATCTAATTTGATGATTAGCACTGAGCTGTAATGGAAGCCAAAATTCAAAATCCCCATCTGGATCCTGCTCACAGCAGTATGAAGACAGTTCAACACCTGCCTGTTTTATTTATGTAAGAATTGTGATTGGTGTGTTTAAATGTCTGCAGTGATTTCCACCTGTCGATCCTGACTGTTTTTGATCGCTGCCTCTGCTGCAGGGATCGATCAGCAGTGTGGGGAAGCATTCGGTTCATTCCAAAGCAATACCTGCTGCTCACTCAGCAGTCCCACCAGTCAATCCATCCCTGCTTCTTCACAGCTGCTCCCTCCTTTTTTCTTTCTTGGCCAAAGATCACTTGTACACTTCATCGTCTAGGACTATCCCTAACCTCTAAAAATCAATCACCACTCCGGTTCATTCTGTAAGTAAACTTTAAAAAAAAAAATAAATCAATTTTGTGTTTAAGGTTACTTATAATCTGGGTTTTTAAAGGTTTTTAATACAACTTAAAGGAGAATGGACTACTTTTTCAAAATTCAGACACCACTTATGGCTACTTTCTGCAGGTACAAAAATCAGTTAATCAATAATTAATTGTAATTGCTAATGAATTTGGAGAAAAAACATCACTAATTCAGAGGGGAAAATTACAAGCTCTCACATGGAATTGAAAATAGTTGGATGCAAACCTCCACCCTACTAGATGAAAATCTGGAAGTATGCTTTAACCATCACAAGCTTCGGCTGTGATGGTTACAGACTTAAATCCGTGAGTGTGTAAAGGATGAATCCTCCCTCTGTGGTCTTCCACTGCACTGCAGTGAGTTCACTTAACTGACGTGGGTGGCCAAGCACCCCACCCCTTTCCTTAGGGAAAGACTCAGTGAAGTACAATGGAAGAGCCATCACCTGCCTGGTTCCAGGCAAGAGGTGGTTGGCAAGAGATCCATGGAGCATGCCTTCCTCTGGCCACTCTCAGATACATGATCTGCAAGGCAGTGTCAGCAGAGCCACTCTCCTGATGAATTCTAAACATCTCATACACGCCAACTAAAAAAAGCCAAACAAACAAACAAACAACTTTAGGTAAATGTTCCTGTAAAAATGCAAAGAGGTAATAAAGAAAGTCAGGATTTCTAGTGCATCTTGTTTTCTGTTTACAGTGTAGAAGCAACTCTTGAGCATGACTAAGAAGATAACTTAGTCATAGTGTACTGTAGCACAGTTCTGCTTCAAATGGGGCCATTAAAACTGTGTTTAAAAACACCCAAACACTAATTTATGGTAAGACCTTGAAAGTCCCCCAAAATTTAGTGTATAATCACACTATTCTCTCACCTTTTTCCTCCCATGCTGTCACCCAATTATTACAGTACTGAAGCAGACACAATTTATTGCTATATATATTCCTCTGAAAACAAGTGATCCTGTTAATTTTCCTTAATCTTGGCAAATGTGTAGCTCAAGACCTTTCATTAATATTTATTAACTATTCTTTTCTACATTGAACATTTAATTATTTAAATTCCTAACATATAATTCTACAGCTACAGGTTTTATGAGGTGCATGCTTCTTCCCACTCTTCTACAAGTTAAAAGAGAAATTTTTAAGTCCAAATTCCAAACCTCAAGATCTTTCAACTGCATAAAGAAACAACCCAGTTTAATAAATGCAATGAATGTCTTATCATCTCACAAGCACAATCCACATATTAAAAATAAATACATTAATTTAAATATGGTGTATTTTCATTTCTATCATTTAAAAAACCACAGCTTTTCACTGATGCACTATGATTATTATTGACTTTTGAATGTTTTTTACCCTCCAAAGAATCTTTTTGATCTTCCACAAAGAAGGGGGTTTTTTTTCTCCAAAAATATCTTTCTCTAAAACAATATAATTTCCCCATTGTTTTTCGTGTTGTTATAACTTCCAAAATGTGACAAAGGGCAGAAATTATGCAAAAAAAACACTCATCACTTGTCCAGGAGTTATCTGACATTTAGAGGGGGAAAAAATCAAGCTATTTGTCTGAAGACAATTTTTTTATTCTAAACATCAAATAAATGATGAATGGAGCAGTTCAGGGTTCTCTTTCACACCTTTGGAATAAGATGCCTACTCACGTATCATAACTAGCTGTTGAGTGAGATGGAAGGCAACAAGAAAAGGCCGCCAAGAAAAGCTGTAACAATGAATTTAAGGTCCATTCTGCTCAGATGAATCCTTCTGTATTTCTATAGGTTTAAAACAGAGAAAAAGCAAGATACTCCTAGACTCCTAGTCTTCAGAAGTAATGCCTGAGGAGAAAGTGAATTGAGTGCTGGCACACTGGAAGCTGTTTTCAGAAGACCAACAAGGAAGACAACATATTTCTACATAACACAATTGTCTTCAGCTGTCCTTGAAATGATTGACAGCCAGCATTAAGCTTTAGGGATGCTCAGACGATATTTAATGTCAAGTTCAATGTTGAATGCGCTAGTATTTTAAGAACAACACCTGTTCCAAAGCCTTTGAATACTACTATCAGTCCCAGAAAACAGAAGGAGCCCAGAAGCATTTGGCAAGATTAAGTCCAAATGAAGATTTTTTTTTGCTGTTAAGGAAGTTGCTCTACTGTCTGCAATTCTGGAATATTTTGTTTGTTTCTTCATCTCGCTCTGCCTCCCCTTCCCCCCTCCTTCCCCTTCCACCCATTCCTTTTTCCTTCTTTCTTGTTTATTTATTTCTAGGTTGAGTGGGCAAGAAACACCATTACTCTGTGAGCAGGTTGATCCATACCTGCTTTATTCTTTTAGTCAATTTAACACAAGGTAAGATGAGCTTGCTTGTGATAATGCAAAACTGCTGTAGCAACTACCTTTATTAACCTTTTCCAAGCTACAGCATATGTAACATATGTACCTTGGTTTTCTTTCAAAATTCATTTCCTAAGAATAGTACTAGGTACAGTTAATGCTCTGTAAACCCATTCCTTGCCTGATTTATTTTAATATATTCACGTACATCTATCTGCTTACACTTCTACGTGTGCTTGAGGCAGTGTTTTTGTTTTATTTCTATTGTCTGTTGCCCTGAAAAATACCCTGAGCACCCTTCCTTTACATCCAAAAAGACTGAGAATGCATACAAAATTTGTACATGCACAAATAATATAAAAAATTGATAAAATAGAGGTTGAATGTATAAATGTAATGAAAATAATAAGAGAAATCTGTTTTCAGGATAAGCCTATTTACTCACTGAAAAGTTATAAGAGAAGAAAGTAATATATCCTTGGAGAAGGAAAAAATGTACATTTGCAAAAACTCTCTAGTGGAAATCCTTATAATCCTCATCTAAAGTTTAGAAGCACTAAAGAATTTCTTCCACTCACACAAAGTACACATTCATTCAAATATATGTCACTTCAAATATATAGATTTTTTTTGATCACTGTGTATCAGGTTTCTACCCTGAAACCATATTCTTTTGTTACTCAGAAAAAAAACCTTGTTAATGACTCTTTTCACTCTTAAATCTCAAATGCTTTCCTTGAATTCAAATACAGAGATTATCTCTGAAGTAATGATGTGTGCTGCTAGTCCAACTTTACATTTGTAACATTAATCTTAGTGTGATTACTGAATTATATAGCCTCTGAATGGAAGACCTGCAGAATTATCATTCTATCTTATTTCTGTACAGCAAAAAATCAGAGAACAACACCTGAGAATTTGAATACATCAGTATTTTCTCTAGCAATAATATGGTCTCTGAATAAAACATACCATAATGATCTTTTTTCATGATTTTAAAGTGATTGCATATTAAAAATAATGCTCGAACAATTTTTTTTTCTTGAATCAGATCCTCAGGAAAAGAACTCAAGAATTAAGAAACATGGTCTTAAGATGCTTTGAAAGCATTCCAATTTCATCTTTCAGATCCAATTTCAGCTCAACTTACACAAGTCACTGTAGCTGCTGAAAGCAAAGATAACCAGATAAACTGACCTTCAGTTATGAAGTTCCACACCCCCAAAACCTGTGCCAAAAGAAGTAGAAAAAATTTCCAGTTATCTGCCTAATGGCAGCCACCTGGTTACTTCCAGCAAAGAGCAACAACACAACACAGGTTCCAATATCCAACCCCTGGTTTATATTAAAAATCACGTTTGCCTTTTTTAGTAATGGAACTACAGTGAGGTGCAGCACTGGTCATGTCTTATAGAGACAAGTAGAGAGAGGCAAGGTCTGATTTTTTTCAACTCTGAGCTGAGAACAGGCAATATTTTTTCCAGTGACAAATAAATTATTAATTCAGAACACCACATTATTTATTTGTTCAAGGATATAAATAAAAACACTAAACAATTCTGCATTAACAGAAGAGCAACAATATAAGTATCTTTGGAAATTTCCCTCTGGCTAATTCACTTCATCTCTATGACAAAGAGCTAGACCAGCTTCCCTTCTCTTATTCCTTCAGAGGGACAGTTTGACAGACTGCCAGGTTTTCCACTGTCACTGCTTTGAAATCTCTTTGACTTTGATCAGTGCTTATCATAGATTGAGTCACCCTTCTTTGGTCTCAGGATTTTACAGAATCACAGAATCAATTCAGTTGGAAAAGACCTCTGAGATCATCGAGTCCAAACAATGACTGAACACCACTGTGTCTACAGCAAGTTCCATGTCCAGTTTTTCCTTAAACACCTCCAGGGACAGTGAAGCATTTCTTCTACTGTCCAGCCTGAACCTCCCTTAGGACAGTTTGAGACTGTGTCCTCTCATCCTGTCACTGGTTGCCTGGGAGAAAAGAGCAGTCCCCACCTGGCTACAACCTCCTTTCCTGTAGCTGTGATAAGGTCACCCCTGAGCCTCCCTTTCTCCTGGCTAAACAACCACAGCTCTCTCAGCCACTCCTCATAGGACATGCTCTCCAGACCCTTCCCCAGCTTCACTGTCTTTCTTTGTACCCACTCCAGCATCTCAATCTCCTTTCTGAATCGAGGAGTCCGGAACAGAACACAGCACTCAAATTGCAGCCTCACCAGTGCTAAGTACAGGGGGACAGTCACTGTCCTCATCCTGCTGGCCACACTGCTGCTGATACAGGTCAGGATGCCAGTGGTCTTCTTAGCCACCTGGGATCACTCCTGGCTCGTGTTCAGCCAGCTGTTACCAGCACCCCCAGGTTCTTTTCTGCTGGGCACCTTTCCAGCCAGCCTGCTCCCAGTCTGTAACTGGGGCACATTTTGTTTTGTAAGGTGGATTATTCTGATCCTGGAGTCTGATCAGTAGCTTCCTTCCCCCAGAAGCTCAGTTGTTGCTTCCCTACATCTGACACTGCTGCAATTCCTTGAGCCTGTTTGAGGGAGAACCTCCAGGCAGCCAAGAAGCACTTTTCTGCTTTTGAAATTTTTTGAAATGTGATACTATTAAGCAGCACACTGCCTGGTGTAGAGAGGATAGGATTCACCCTGAATGAGACAGAATTTCACAACAGAGTTGCAGAAAGTGTTAGTTCATTGGCTCAACCTAGCAGACATCACCAGTTTGTGTATGAGACAGAAAAGCAAGTGCTGGGGGTAGCTGGGGAAGAGTGGGGGAGGAATCTGACCCTACAATCTGGAAAGATCACTGTAAACAAAGGCTTTCAGCTCTGTACCAACTGACGATGATGCAGAAGAGACAACCTTGTTCTACCCACAGTGCCAGCAGAAGTATGCTGACATCACATTTGGTATGCTCAAATCTTTATGTTCTCATCAGGTACCTTTCAATCACACCTTAAGGATAACTAAAACAACCAGAAAACTGATTCAATTTTATCAGGAAAGAAAAAAAACAGTTATGAAAACTACTGCTTAGGTGCAAAGATCCTTTTGTTGTTACTTGAGCATGGCTTTAATTGGAAAGCATATTTGAATGTAGAAGTTGTTCACCAAATAGAAAATTAACAAATAATCACCATTGACACTGAGCAAGAAGGAATTTACTCAGCTTGATCTTCAGATTAGACTGATCATGTAAGTTTGTCAATAAGAATATGAAGTACGCACTTAATTTGGAATCTGATCACATTTGACAGACAGGAGATAATTATATAACTTCAGCTGTAATTTTTTAGTATAACCATACACCAAATTGTTGTTCTTTTTAAAATACAAATTAATAAGGCTATTTGCTGGATCTCTGCTAATTTTCCTCCTTGAGAAAGTCTCACAGATTTTCAGAAACAACCACCTTAATGTGCATTTAATCTGTTTAAATAAATAAATTGTGCATTCAGAATATTTACATACATGTACATATATATCTATGAAAACAATAGGATGTAATTTCCTACCATACAACTATTTCTGAATGCTTTGTCTAATCTAAATAGGGTTAAGAAGCAATAATATGCAAATTTTACATTCAAAGGCTTGAAGAGAAATAACTCTCTTTGGACCTTCAGTTTCATAATATTTGGTGGTGGGGCTAACCATAGGTTTATACTTGAAATATTTTCACACTTTAAAATGCTATTTTGTCTCAAAAACCTAAAAAGCGAAACAAACCAAAATCAACCAAAACACCTAAACCACAAATCACTAATTTGAAAATTCTTGTGTTTGTTTTCCAAATAGGCAATAAACCCATTGTCAACAGAGGGGGCAAAATGTCTTTGGATGAAGTGATGCTTACTTTTTGGGTGGGGGGGAAATATTTTGAGAAAACCTTAACCTAAATTAAGATGTCAGGAACACAAAAGATATTTTTGAGTTGGAAGAATGCGACATTATAACAGCACACAGACAGATCCATGGCTCTACCATGGAAATCCAAAGAAGCCAACGTTTAATGCTGTTCTACCACATGTGAGAAATTTGCAAGAGACATCTGCAACCTCCTGTACAGTTAACAGTAACCACAAAATTAATCTAATTGCTTTGTTTAGCACACAGTATTGGTTTTATATCCAAAGAAAGTGTGTAACATACGTCAAAAAAAAAAAAATCGACTGGGATAATTCTGAGCAGCTGAAGAACCTGCCAAGAAGTTGTTTTATACATATTTTGAGATAGGCAGTATTTCATGTTGTGATTTAAAACTGCTAATTAAACATAAGTGACTGCAATAGTATAGTTTAAAAATTCTGTCCATGAATTTTTGAAAATTCCGTGCAAAGCGAAGCATATTTTCTAATATTATCTGGAATCCCTTCTTGCACTTTTGCCCGGAATTAGAATTATCCCTCTTTTGGATTAAAGATGCATTGGTGGATTAGTCTATCACTGATGACAACATAATATATCCTTCCCAAAGGCTTAAATTGAAAAGAGGTCTGTTAACTACAGATTATACTAAAACAACAGTAAAAAAAAAAAAAGACAAAAAAAGCACACTGGATACAAGACAGTGTTTTAACATTTAAATATCATTATGTGGGAGGTCAAAGTCTGTGAAACATAACCTCAGGTTCAGTGCCATGTATCAGTCCTATTCTTTTCACAGACTGTATCACCTGTAAAAGTAGTAAGACATGGGACTGATTCTGCAAGGATTAGCCACGGGTATTACTTTTATCTTTAGCCACCTGAGCAAGCTCAGGAATACCAGCCACACAGCCAATTTAAATGAAAAATAAAGTGGTTTTAATTTTTCTACTCGATGTTCAGATATGCATGAACATTTTGAAAAAATGTGCTTCTTTATTTAATTTTTTTTTGGCCAGTTAAAGAAGTATTAATTTTATATTTAAATTTAGCATTTCCAAAGCAAGAAAGCAGATGAATTGTTTCTGAAGTAAAATACTTTCTATTTCTGAAACTTTGTTTCAGATGACATGAACTTGATTCATCTCTTTACTCTTAACACTGTAAAGGAGATGTTATGTTATTTTGTATATTAAGAGACATGCTTCCAATTTTCCATAGAATAGTATCATCCTGCAAAGTTTTTCTAGATGTAAGACTATGCAGTTCATAAAATATCTTTCTGTGTGAACGTCCTGGAATATTTCACATGCCAGTAATCACACAATGACAACTTGTGTGATTACTGGCACAATTAAACAATTACCCTGTTTAATATTTAAGCCAAATTCTGGAAAATTAACTAAAAAGAAATATTTCACAGACTATATTAAAAATACAATATACCATACTTTCTGGTGAACTTAAACACCTTAATTATATTATTTTTCAATTATGTCCCCCCAGAAAAGTAGATGAGTTGTTAGCATTAAATTTCAATGTAAGATACTGGGGTCTGTTTTTTGTTTAAGCAAGGGTCAGTCCTTCAGTTCATGAGGGTCAGTAAAATCATTTGCTTAAAAATGTAGCTCACTTCTGGTACAGAATTCAGCTAAGAAATAAACTTACTGCCACATTTGGCAGTTGGCATCACTGAGAAGATGGGTATTAGATATTTTTCTGGTGGTTTATTTAATAACAAAACCTGGACCATGGATGCCATCACAAGTGTTGCTTGCTAAATTGAATCTTTGAAGAACAGTATAGGATTTGTGAAGTGTTTGGGTGTACAGCCCCCAGGTTGTGTGCTCCATCCTTTGAACAGAAACCATTGTAAAGGGGGAGGGTCCTGAACACAAAGAAAGGAAGGGCTGCTTCTCTGGCAAATGACAGTGTCAGCAACATAACTCTAATAAGAGCTGCGTGCTTCAATATGCAACAAATAATACCCACATGCTTTGTAGAAATAAAAGGATGGAGGATGAAGGAAAAGGACTTTGAGTTTTGTAGTTGAAGGAATTTAAAGGTACATCTAAGTAGTCTGACAAGAGAGTGCTTTATAGTGAAGTATCAGTTACACACAGCCCTGGATCATAATTATCTCTGTATCCTCAGAGTAGCAGAGCAGTTATAATGCAGTTCTGTGCTTCTCTGCAATTGATCTCAGTGACTGCATCATTTTCTTGACATTTTACAACTTACTGATTCAGTAATCACAGTTCAGTTGTCTTAATCACACAGTAATTGAACCGTAGAGGAAATGCCAATAGATAATCAAGAAGATATCAAACCAATTAGATAGCAATGTTTTCAGTCAAGAAATAGCTAAGAGCAACTCAAATCTGAGTTTGTTTATCCTCCACTACCGACGTCCAGATTTCTTAAAAGGGAATTAGAGGGAAGGCAGTCCATTTTGGCTCAAATCTGCTATCTCCCTGCTCCTTTTATTGGCTTTAATACGCGTGAGCCCCGTTAAAGGAGAAGCAAAAGTCAAGATACAGGCGGGTCCCCCCACGGCCGGAGGGGGAGCACGCCAGCCGTGCAGGGGAAGGCAGCGCCCTGCCGGGGGAGCTGCCCGGCGGGGCCGANGGCGCCACCGCCGAGGGGCCCTTGGTGCCTTCCTGCCCGCCTCCCTCCACTAATGCCCTGCAACAGCTGCTGCCACTGCTGAGCCCGATTTACCGAAATTCAGCTTTTAGGGAGATTTCGTACCTCCCCAAGACTGGGGGTACTAAAAGAAAAAAAAATCCCCAAATGTCTGACAGAAACCCTGCCCAGGCTCTCAGCGTGCCTTTCCCTAGAGGTGTCTCGGCTGCTCGGGGCGCGGGGGAAGCCCCAGTCCAGCGCACAACTTTCCTGCGGGGAGCCGGGCTTCAGCCTCCTCTGAGTCTCCGCTCACGGGATCGAAGACAGAGGGGACCTGGCGCCCACCTTGCCTGCAAAGCTGAGGAGAAGCCAGGCAGGAGAGCGGGAGAGGTTGGGAGCTCCCTCGCCTTCCCCTCCTGGTTGTCGGCTTCTGGTACCAGGGATGCCCCCGGGGGGCGGAGGAGAGGGAAGAGGAAGCTCCAGTCATACGCGCAATGCCCCCCGTGCATCCCCTTCTCCGGAATCCGGAGCCCCAGCCCGGACTCACGTGTGCCGTCAAACCGGGTGGCGATGGTGTCGAGGAAGGTGTTCTGGGGTGCCAGTAATCCCTTCATAACCGGCATTTTTCCAGCGCGGTGCGAGGTTCCCCATCAAAGTTTGTCTACGAGGGTGGTTCGAGAAGAAAGTGCAGAGGGCGCCCGGGGGAAGGTAGGGAGGGAGGAGGCGGAGGGATAGGGAGGAGAAGAAGGATGGGGATGCCGCCGCGCCGCCTCCGGCGCCGGGAGCCCCCCGCTCGTCAGCCCCGGCCCCGCANCCCCTCCCCGCACCCCTCCGAAGGCAGGGGGGAGGGGGGCGCCGGTGGCGAGCCGCCGCGAGGGAGGACCGGCTGGAGGGAAGCGCGGAGCTCGGGAAGAGCCACCTTTATCCACCTGTAGCAGAGCCGGGTGGGGCGGGGCAGCGCAGGGACCGGCGGCCCCCCGGGGGCTGCGGAGCCTTCTCCTCTCCCGGTCGACTCAGATATCTTGGGGCTCTAGCGCCTGAGAAGGGTCCCAGGCATCTCGGCTCACAGGGGCCCCGTTTCATGAGTAACAATATCGCAGGGTAAATCACGGGCTGCTTTCTTTGCTGAAAGGAGAAACACCCTTGATGGGTAGCAAATGCCTCTGGAGGTACTCACTGGAGAGTGAGACTAGGACATGGATAATGCTCCACCAGTTGTGTGGCCTCAGGCCTTATTTGCATGGTGAAGCTATTTCATTTATCTAAGGAATAGGCGTTTTGCTGTGATTTTTAATATATCCTATAACATTCTTTCAATGTTCTTCCCTGAAAATTTCCTGAAATAATTTTTTTTCTGCCAGCCAAAGAGAGAATTCAGACATGTCCTAGCCCAGAAGGCCTAATGTGCAAATTCAAATTAATAAATATGTAAAAATAGTATGAATAAGTGGCATTCCACATTCAGATGAGTAACGTGCTCAGACTGGTACCATGTCTCTTTAAATGCAGATAACTCTCCATAGTACAGTCATTTCACTTACTGTAACAGCAGTGGCAAAACTTCCCCATGTTCTTTCAGGATTGAAAGACCCTAGAGAAAAGAAGTGGGAGTACACTCCCTATCTACAAAGTCACTGTGCAGAGGAAGCCTGTCGGGTTCTTGCTATTTTACAGGACTGCTATTTGTATTTTTTGCTATTCCTGTTTATTTAGGATTCTCTCTTTCTCCAGATGGTTAGAAGACTTTGATTCCCACTTTTTAAGCATAAGCAGCCCTGAGAGAGGTTACAGAAAAGAAAAAAGGGTCTTTCTTTACAACAGATAATTAAAGGTAAAAAACCCCAGGACCTCAGAAAATGCTGATGCACAGGATTTGTAGCACAATGTAAAGCCTTCCCGTGGTAACCCCACCTTGGCTCTGAAGAATGCAGCCATATTTCACTGAGATCATGAATCTGTCCACTTTCCCTTGTGCCTTTTACAAACTGCTTGATATAGAGCTGCCAGATCAGTTCTCAGAAGTAGCGCATGAACAGAGAGAGTGCCTTTACATTACTTTGGAAGTCTCCAAGGTCTTGAAGTACTATCAGTTTCTCGCTACCGGAGAAAATTCAAATTTCTGTCAGTCTTGGCCTTAAAGTATATAAGCACCAGCCTTGTCCTTAAAATGTACAATTTTTAATACTGAATGCCAGCAATTTTTAATTTTTGTTGTTATTCTCATATCTTCCAGTTCAATACAAGCAGAGCCACAAAATTCATTTCTCTTGGTAGTTTTCCATTTAGTCTCTCTGGCTAGTTGAGTTTGATGGTACAGCATGTACCTACTAGTGAAATAAAGAAAATCGTGTTTCAATACCTGGAATACCCACAAGAGCATGATCATGTTTTCACTTCTGACAAAGTGCTCAGCAACAAGGTTGTCAAGATAAATCCAAACCTTTGAAACCTGGCAAGGGACTGGCCTATGTTGTAGCCTGTGCGCTGCACTTGTGGTTCAGTTTGCATATTTTTTCTGTGGCCTGTCCAAACCCCATTTAAGTAGGGATACAGCGAAGGAGAAAGGAATATATTCTTTGTCCTACTACAGGCAGTCAGGAGATAGTAATCTACACATACATTTAAAGATATAAATGTATTTCTCAATTTTGGTCATCACAAAAGGGAAAAAAGGAGATGATTTTCCAGAGGATTCAAGTTGTTACCTGACAAGTCTGCGAGTCTGTAAGTGACCACACCNTGAATTTTGAAAGATTCCTTTCCTTTGAATCCAGTGGATTCAAGTTGTTATCTGACAAGTGTGCGAGTCTGTAAGTGACCACACCAAGTCTGTCATAATCATAGTGATTTGAGGGCTGTATGACATAACAGCTTCAGTAAGTTTAGAGCTTTATTAAGAGTTCATGGAAATTTCTTAATCACTAGAAAAAAAATTGTTTTAATGAAGCCTCAGGATGTAACTTGGGCAAAAAATGCCAAAAAGTTATGTGAACACACACCTCAGAAAGGATGGGTAAGTGCCAGAGGAGTTACATGGCATTTTTTCATATTGATAGGTGTGAACACAAATTACAGTTATTGAAACACTCACCACTGGCCAGGAGGATGCGATAGCAATGGCAATGAAAGCTCTGACAAAAAGGAAATTCTGCTGATGCACAAGAGGGAGGGATACCAAGTTCTTTATAAGGCGAACATGCTGAAGACCTCTTCATCTCTGAGAACTTCAGGAAAGATGAAGGAATTTTGCTTTGGCATACTGCTACAAATTGGTTATGGAAATAGCTACCTACTATGATTGATTTGTAACAATTAAGCTCCTAAAAATTATGTTTGTGTTTTATGTATCAAAAATAAACCACCCAACTGTCTCTGAAGTAGAATTAGTAAAACAAATTACAAAAATTAATGTACATAAAAAGACTCAAACTACAAAAGAGGAGAAACTGAAGTGCAATATCCTATTTCACACATGTATTTAACATATTCTAGAGACGATTACTCATGAGAGTAATCACCCTTAATAGAGGCTGGTGCTCTCAGAGAGTTAACTGCAAAACACAGAAGTGTAAAGTTTCTCAAAGTTTCTCAAATGTTGAAATTTCAGTGAGCTAAGAAGTAGTTCAGAAAAGCAGACAAGAGCTGGGCCTGCGTAAAAAGGAGGTAAAAGGAGCAGCTGAAAGTTTGCAGTCAAGTCCTGGAAAATTATTTTTTAAGCTTTAAATGAAAAGTAAACAAGGGACTCTGAAAAGTCACAGACTTCTTTTAATTTGGTCTTTATATTTTTTTAATGTTTACATAAAATTAAAATACAAACCCAGGCAATTTTGATCTTGTTTCAAGAAGTCAGCTTTCAAGTTTGCTATATTAATTTTTAATATCTGGGTTCTCTGGACATAGTGCCTGGTACAGTACATCTTTTTTTGCTTACAAGGACAGGTAAGCAAGAGTTGGAATCTGGCTTTGACTTTTGTGTGTAAATCTATATCCAGTTAAAACAAACAGCCTACTCCCCACATTCCTGTCTTTTTCACTGCAGCGCATTTTGCTGAATTTAAAACTATAAATATATGTAAAAGAAATATAGATAAAAATTATAGATAGACAGTTCCAAAGCTGAGAAATTAAGCACTAATTGTACTGCTGATACTCTTCAGGATGCCATTAGCATCCAGAGATTGCAAATGAAGTTTACTCAGAGGCTTATAGCTTAGACTAGAAGATCTATCTAAGAAAATAAGGTTTGCTACTTTAAATTGCTCAACAGGATATAAATAAAATCTCAGCCATACATTTCCCCTTACTTCTCCACTTGGTCACTCAAGATAGCACATTACATTGTGAAGCACTGTAAAATCTTTTTTGATATTGCTTCTTACCCAGAAATAAGGGCATGGGCAGAGTTTTGCACAGAATATATCCAAGGAGCAGCATATTGTAGCAATTTTGGTCATAACTGTACACCTTCTTTTCTTCATTTACAATTTAACCAACATAATTTTTCCAAATTTCATTATTAATATTCCACAGTATCATGAATTACCTAATAAAACAAGAAGTTAGGAGTTTGCTTCCCTGGCATAACCCTTAGGTTATGCTTCCCTGGCATAACCATTTGACCTCAACTCACCTGCTACAATTATGCAAATGAAAACAGCTAGTGAAAATCAAATTAAAAAGGACTGCCTGCAGCTTACTTTTGTGCTTGAAATTGCCACCCACTTATTTGTTTGTTAACCTTGGCATCCAGTGGAAAAAAGGGAATTATGAAAGAGCCTGAAAATACTAGGAAATGGCAAAGAATGGCAACCTGCTGTTCATCTGCCATGAACAGGCTAATTTAGTCTGAAGTAGTGCGTGTTAAGAATATTATCCTGATGAATGATCATTGTGCTTCAAGAAATGCTGCTCCCCGCCTTTTGTTGTGCATAAGCCAACAACAGAACTTTTCAAGAATACAGCTGCATAATTTAAACACTGACAAACAAGGGACAGTTTGAGTTGAAGTTTAAACGCAAAGCCAGCACCTCTGGCTCAGGAGGAAACTAAGTTCCTATAAACTGGAAAAAGTTGCAAGCACACAGAAGAATCCATACATGATGGTACTCTGAATGAAGTTAAAGATTCAAACCTCACTTTTCCTCTGCTCCTGGCAGACGCCCATGAAACATTTTGGCAAAAGACTCATGTCTTTTTAGTGCTAGTGCTAAAGGATGCAAACTTAATGTTCAGAGACATGCCATTCACTAAGGTACTGAAAAAGCAATGTGGTAGACACACAAGGTCTAATTATACTGATATCACCATCATATTAGGCTGCAATTTATGCCTTTGTTTCCTTTTGAAATATATAGGAAATCATAGATAAGGTTGAATTTCGTTATACATATTGCTCAACTCTGTATAATAATGATTTATACAATATTGATTTGGGTTTTGTACAGTTAGAAAGCTCTTCATACATTCACAGACCTGGGTTTCATGTGTCCATCATATATACAAAGAGACAAGATGCTGTCTCTTGTCTTCTATAAAGCAGAAAACGAGTTAAGACCTAAAGGTAGCTCTGTTTTCAAATCTAAAAAATGATTCAGTGGTGAAAAACGATCAGATTTCAAAATTAATAAGGTTATAAAATTTCTATTTCTGTTTCCACTTTCCTGTCTATAAAAACAGAATCATAGTTTTCACCTCCAAGGATTGTGTGGAGATGGTTAATGTTCACATAAAAACAAAATTTCACAAAAACCACTGATAAAGCCAGAAAAAAATCATCAGGTGTTATTGAAGAGATTGGATAGTGTTCAGAAAGTTATTGAACCACATTTCAAACAATTAAGAAGACACACAATTGCTCTAAAATTAATTGAGCACCATCATGTGGGAAAAAATAATCATTGTTTGTTGGAAAAAATTATTGCATAAAAGAGAAATGTACCTCTGTGCACAGAATTAGCATCCAAAGATGAATAAACAAAATCTACTATGAGTGGAGTTTGGTTTTAATCAGAAAACAAAATCAAAACCCCAGTAAACTAAAGCCAAAACCCTCAAAAATTATACTACTAATATTAAATAAAAAATAAAATAACTACACTACAATTCTGGCAATGAACTTTATGGTTACCTAAATGGGAACAGAATTTTGTTCTTAAAATTGATGCAATAAAATAAAGATTAAAAAAAAAGTTGAATTCAGAAGAGACTGAAGCACTGTAATGGCTTAGTTTATGTAATGGCTTATTTCCTGCATAGAAAAGACATCATAAGCCCTGTGGCATTAGAGGAAATGCTGATGTTAAAGAATGTTGTAGATTATCCTACATCTCAAAAAAAGTTGTCAATTCAGTTCACCTGTTAATGAGGAGTGTTAATTTTGGTCCCAATTCTTTCTTTTGAAAAGAAAAGAATTCATTTAGTGAATACCAATCAGAACTTCAGTTATTTATGATTTTGAGTCTAAAATAATTTCATTATAAAATGTAATCTGTTACCATTTTTCTGCTTGAATTTAAAGAGTACAATATCAAAATTATTTGAAAGGCAAGACTGTGCTCAGTGAAAACAAAGGGGAACTCAGACCAAAAGTTTAAGAGCTGATTCTGATTGGGTAAAAGATATAGAATGATGCTTTGAATAGAGAATAATCACAAGCACAGCTATAGATATGGGATTTGCTCTTAAGCCTTAAACATCATCTTCCTACATGCAGATGTAAAAAGTGATTCCTCCCACAGATCCCCCGAAGTTAATTAGAAATTGTGCTACCATGCTTCCACACAGATATCCCCTGAACACTGGGAAATAGCTATCTAAATTTCATGATCATTTTCTAAATACCATTACTGAAAAGCAGCTCCAAAGGCAGAACAGATTCCTTCATAAATACACCTATTTTAAAATCCTTAAACCAGATTAGTCTGAAATAATTTCTTCTGTTCCTTACCCGATATTTTTTGAGCACCATTTATATTGTGCTCAAGCTTCTTCAGCAGCACCAAAATAACTCGCATGACTCAGCCATATTTTTCCTGACTTGCACCGGTGCAAGAAAGAGCAGGATGAGACACACCAGCTGGTTTCACTTTATTAATATTTCTGACCTGCAAAGCACCCCAGGTAATGCTGAAAGAATTAAGCAGTACAGCTCTGCTGGTCCCTAGCAGCATCGTGGTGCTAATGAGAATTAAGATTTTGGTGACCATTCATGAAGTGACAAGAGAGCAGGAAGTGACAGCAACATTGTTTATTATAAATCACTACAAGTCACGGAAGACTACCAAGACACAGAAAACTCCAAAGGAAACAGAATAGTACTTCACTAGATGTCATCTTCAATTTTGCTTTCAGTGCAATTGCCTTGACAGAGAATTCATTAATAAAAAGCCTGGGTGGCATTACTGGGTCTGATTCCTTCTTTTCTCTTAGATTTCACTGTATTTTAAAAAGTGAAAATCTCATGTTAAAATGTAAGATTAATGGCTAAAACAAGTTAGGGAGCATTGGAAAGTTCCAGGCTCAAAATTTGCAAGTATTTTTAATTACTCCATATCATCAAGACACAGAAATTAGTGCTGTGATGTATGTATTTTTAGTAGACCTTTATATTAATATATAAATTAGGCCTGATATCCAATTTTTCTACCAAAAACATCCTACTAGAGAGAGAGATAGGGGAAAATTCTTTGATATTTAGGGGGTTTAATGCTAAATATGGATACCACTCAAATATACAGCTTGTTTGGGTTTCAACAGTAAGAGCACATTTTCTCTAAGGTGCAATTGGCAAGCTTTACAGAAGTCAACCACAATAACTTGAAGTCAGATATTAAGTTTTGCTTTAGAAAACTCCCAACAGGGAAAATTGAAGTTCTCCCCATTACTTGGGTATAATCAGCATATTTTGTAGTACACTTCATGATATATAAACAATAGATGAATACTTCTTTTTCCTTGTCCCCTTTACTCCTTCTCCATCTAAGAAAAGGTATTATTACATTTAGTGCTCTGAAAATTTTGTATTGCCTCAACTAACTCCTGGCAAAGCTAAACCCTTGGACTATGCAAACTTAATTCTTTTAGCATTGTTTTACACAGAAATGATTCAGGATTAATACTTATGGCAGGTTAAATGTACCTTCTACTTCAATACACATAATAAGTGACCTTAATTGACATATATTTTAAAGGTATTTTGAGGTCCTTAATCTTTGCCACAGAAGATTGTAAATACAATGATCACAGAGATAAAAATGTATATTTGATGTATCATTAAAATGTCATAAGCAGTAGCTTAAGAAATTTCCAAAATTGTTGGAGAAAAATGTGTTTAACTCTAAAATATATTACTATAGTTCCAAAATACCTGTCCATGAAATATAAAAGTACATTTAAAACCCCAAGGTGATTTATTAATATCAAGATCAAATGCTTTGCCAAGAGTTAGTTGAGGGAATAACAAATTTGTCACTGAATGTAATAATACCTTTTCCTGCTTGGAGAAGGAGTGAAGGGAACAAGGGAAAAAAAAAAAAGAAGCATTCATATAAAAAATATTTAAAGTGGGTTAGACTTTTTTTAAAGACCCCTTGCATCACCTAGAATATGTAAGTTTAATAAAGACACTGCAATACATATATACTTTCAAAAATATAAGAAAGGCAGTAGGTGGGTGACATTTTCCACAGATTTTAGATAAAACATTTCTATTACACCAGTGATCACTGAATTTTCTTTTCACTTAAGTCAATGGCATGATTGTTTAAAAATAAACTAAAAAACCCCTAAACTGCAAAAAATCTTCCACAGCCTTTTGATGTGTAGTAAGTCTTATTTCTACAAGTTCTTCAGAAGACAACAGATAAACTGCAAGTAATTAAGGAACAAGAGTCAAACTTGATCCATCAAGGCTGTAACAGATCAGCCTTAATACTGATTGATTTACTTTTTAATCTTCTCCAACTCATCAACTTCTTTTCCATCTTAATAAGAGTTTCATTAGTTGTTCTTCTCATGAGGCCATTTAAACAGAAGAACTAGTTGATATTTCAGAATTCACAAGTAATATTTCTTTACCTAGAAGATACTGCAAATCTTCACAAATAAATTAAACAAACTACCCCTGTTTTCCCCCTTATTAGAAAAACATACATCTTATTCCCTTATTTTGGAAAGATTTTTATAAATGTGTCTTCCCTGAATGTGTACTTTGAGTTAAACATTGGCAAAGAGGAACACTGCAAAGGGATAGAGATGGAAAAGGAACACTGCAGGAAAAGGGTTTGCTGTTCAGAGAAGAATCTCAATGACTAAGGCAAAGAACTGGCAAAGATATCCTCCATGAGTAGACACATAAGGAAACATCTAATAGGTGAAAGTTACCATCTTTGGCACAGGACT
>VZTN01005759.1:41441-52596 GCA_013400515.1 Erpornis zantholeuca
TTTTTTTTGGAGGTGGCTTAGAAACTTATGCAGAAATAAAGCAGCTTAAAGTGTGAATGATAACGTGTCAGATAACTGTGTGTCCATCTGTGTGAGTATCACAAATTGGAGCCTCGAACCCTCAGAACAAGTCTAAGCTTAGGATTGCACTCAACATTGAAGTCCCACTGGAGAACAGTCTCTAGTAGTGTCCTCCAGGTTACTGTTGTCAATACCACTTCATGAATGGCACAGATGATGGGATGTCATCCCATCAAGGGCACCATCGAGAAAATTGGAAGCGATACAAAAGTGGGAGGAGTGGGTGATATGCCAAATGTTGTGCTACAGTATGGGGGGACCTTAACATGCTGGATAAAATGTCTGACAGGAACAGCAGAAAGTTTAAGAAGGGGAGATGTAAAGTCCTGCATGTGGGGAGGAATAACCCCAGGTGCCATTACACACTGTAGGGTGTGCCCTACAGGGTAGTAGTGTGTGCCCAGTGTCAATGAGCTGGAAAGCAGCTCTGCAGGGAGCAACCACGTTACTGGTGGACAGCAACCTCGGCTTGAGTCAGCAGTGTGTCCTCATATCCTAGGAAAAGCATTGTCAACAAGCTGGGGATGTGGTTCTTTCTTTCTGGTCAGCACTGGTGAGGCCATACCCATGCTGCTGGATCCTCATCTGGATTCCCAAATACAGCAAGGATCCACTTACTGGAGGAAGCCCAGCAAAAGACAACAAATACATAGAAAAATAGAATCCTAGGATGGTTTGGGTTGGAACGGGGCCTTGAAGATCATCTAGTTTCAAACCCCCTTCCATGGCCACCTTTGGCTAGACCAGGTTGCTCAGAGCACCATTCAATCAGGCCTTGAATACCCAGGAATGGGATATCCACAACTTCAACCTGTTCCAGTGCCTCACCACCCTCATAGTTAAGAATATTTTTCCTAATATTAATCAAAATGTACCGTCTTTCAAATTGAACACTTTGTCCCCAGTTCTGTCACTAAGAGACATGCTCCATCCCTCTGATCTACTTGTTGGTCCTCCTCTGGATACATTCCTTTTTGGAGCATGTGATGTGTGAGCCGAGGCAGAGAGAGATGATACTTTTCATTATGGATGAAAGAAGGCTTGGGAGGTGCAGAATGGAGGGGTGGGGAGAAGAAATCTTGTCAATGTGAATAAATACATGATGAGAGGGGATGAAGAGGGAGACAGAGTTTTCTCACAAAATGACAGGCAATGAGCACAAATTAAAATGCAAGGAATTCCATATGAATTTAAAAAAAAATAAAAAAAAATATTATTTAAGGATGGCCAAACACCAGAACAAGTGTCCCAAAGAAGCTGCAAAGTCTTCACTCTATGACATTTGGAAATATTGGAAATCTAATTTCTCACAGTTCTAGGGTAAACTGCTTTCAATAACCTTGCTTGAGCAGGGAGGTTACACTAGGTCATCTCAGGAGATGAATTCTTACATGATTCTGGCATACTTGCCAACTGTCACTGGTACTTGCTGCTTCTAAATCATGAGAACACCTGAAAGAAAACCAACAACAAATAAAGACCGGCACCTCCTCCACTAGGAGTCTGAATATGTCTTGTTCTTTTGCATGTAGGTAATTTAGATTGGAAACACCGGAAGGTTTAGGAGTCCAGAGAGTAGGGGAAGAAGACCCTGACTGGGGGAAAGATACATGAAGTGAGGGAAGATGCTGGAGATGAACAAATGGATGAAGAAAAGTGCCACAGGAATGGCCTCAGGACCTTGGCTGGTAGTAAGCAACTGCACACTAGAAACTGACAAACCTTTCTAGATCTGCAGCCAATTCCCTGATGAGAAGCAGACGTGGAGACCTAGTGGACATGACACAACCTGGAGGAGATTTAGGAAGTGAGTGAGTGTCCAAGATATTAAATAGGATAAAAGCTTTACTTTCATAGGTTCTTAATCTCTTTACATCCACAGCACTGGCTGAGGTGTTCTGCATGGATAAGGAATGGCTCATAACTACAAATCTCAACCAGTACCACATGGCAAGCAAATTCTCCCTGGGACTTAGAGAGGTCTCTGCTACTTTATGGCCCTCTTTGCAATCACTTGCTACTTTAGATGACTTCACTAAAGTAGCAAATGGAGCCCTAGGATGCCCACAGTACAGGTAAATGCATCAGAGAGCAACTCATTTTGGAAGAAGAGTAACTAAAATTTCACCCTCAACACAACACACAATTAACAGAGTTTCCTCTGCCAGCCTTCCACAGGCAGACTGTAGATATTTAGCTGCAATTCTGCCCTGGAGTTATTGTGCACAGCGGGGGAGGTATCTGCCGTATTTCTCTGTCATTTCCTACTGCCTAATGAAGTCAAATACACTACATTAACCTCTATTTACTAATTCTGCTTCCATTTTGTCTTTACCTAAAATGTCCCCTTACAAGTGTCTTCCTCCTCTGCAACCCACATTTCCTTCCTGTCTCACAATGCTTCTTGTACTATGCAGGCACACTGGTACACATTTTCATCTGCACTAGTGGTGTCTGTCTTGAATGCTACAATTCCGCCGTCTCCAGCTTTGCCAGATTTTAATTCTGCATTTACTCATTAAATGAGTAAAATACTTTCCAAATTGACAACAAAACTATTTGCTTGAAAACTTACCCTTTTTAAGCATTGTGATGAAGGCAGGTCCAAAAGTAAAGCCCAGAGAACTGCAATTGGTGTGTTTATGCATCAGTGGGAAATAACAGATTTTATTTATCCCTTAGTATATGACAACTTCAGAATGAAGCAAAAATATCATAGGAAAGCAGCAGGGTCCCATTTATGTTATCTATAATCTCCTTTTTGTTCTCTTTTTTGCTTCTCTTCATTATTTGTGCTTTGTCCCATATTAGACTAATTTTTTCTTTGAGCAAGAGTCTTGCTTAGATAAGTACTTATGAAACACTTGGACACTCAGATTAGAATTTTTATGTGTGCATAGAAAAGGAGCAGATGATAATGAAAACAAAAGCTAACAGATGACTGCCTTGTGGTGAACTCAAATTTGTGGCTCATGTTTTCAATTTAGATTAATGAGTGCCATAAAGAATTACATAAGCTTCATAATTATTGTGGGATTTTTTTTGGTAGACTGATATATTTAAGGTTTTTTTTAAAGTCCTGAGTCCTAATACTTCACTCACTGTGGAGACTTTAGTCTCCTGTAAAATTAATTATTAGTCTTTCAATGTAGAGACTCTGTTCTTGAAAACAGCTACCTCGGGATGTGTGCATACAAATCCTACCAACCAAGGAAAGGTACTGCAAGCCGTGTTTAGATTTTTGGGGCACAAAGTAGCTCTTACAAACTCATCCCTACTACTGGAGTGGTTAGTACGGCTGCTCCTGGGTTGATTTTAAGCATGAGTCCAGCCTTATGCTTGAGCTCATACTTGTCTGATACAAGTTGTGTGGTCATAAGCCCAGACTGTGGTGAGGAACAAATCCTGTTTCCATGGCACCCGTTAGCACAGGTCCAAGCAGGCATTTGTCTGTAGCGAAGAGCAGTGCACAGGAACAACATTACTTTCTCACTCCAAAAGTGCCCATCCATGAGCGAGGTAGGGGAATCAGGGCCAGAAACAAGACATTGTTGAGGTGGTAGAGACAAACTTGCTCTGCCTTCTCAGCAGATGCACGTGCCATCTGGTCCTTCCAAAATGTCACACCACAATACATATGCCACCAAAACCTGGCCACCTGTGAGTGCAGGTCACAGAGCAAACCATAGTCCTGCTGTTCCTGTGCTTTGGCAAATGGTCATAATAGCTTACCAAAACAGAGCTGCTCAACATGTGCCTTAAAAGCAGAGGAGCTACCAAAGAGAGATTTCTGGAATGTGTGCAATATAAAACCATGGGGGAGTGAAGTATTAAAAATATATTTAAATAAATCCAATAAAATTTTTTGAAATATATACAGAAGTGTTACCCTGACGTGAGTGGTTAATTAGGCCCCATAGGAATTTGTGGGGTTAGAAGAAAGAAGAAAAAACACACTTATGCTGGAGGACACTGAAAGCTTTAAAGTGAGGCTTTGTAGGTGTTATGAATGGATGATGTAGGTTTAAATCAGCCCTTGCCTATTTCCCAGGCCTCTGGCAGCAGGCAGTATCTGTATTGAGGTGGCCAGCCCCCCAAAATCCACTCTGATTTGCAAGTTTTTTAATAATGGCTGACTCAGTCTATTATAAAAGGGATTATTTATTAATAGACACAAAACTAACAGACATAAAACTTAAACAGACTATTACTACACAAGGTTAAGACAAAAAGAGAATACTAGTATTATACACACAGGGTTAAAAGTACCATAAAATTACAGTTAGCTAAGAAATAGTATAACTTAGGATTCAATGTTTCTTACCATCCAAATCTTTGATGAAGTACACATCGAGAAACCCTCTTTCAATCCCTGGGCAAGTGACCTGGAGTTGTGCTTTTCTCCCGGGAGAAATCTTCTCACACATTCCCAAAGAAGTGTGTGAGAGACTTCTACCTCTGTGCTAATCGTGGGGGCTTTTATAGACATAAGAATCGGGTCTTTTGGTCAAGAATATTTCTTTCATCTCTTCACATTTGCTTTGCAGACTAAGATGTCGATCCTTAGCTGGGAGCCTGAGCCCTTTTAGTGCTAGAGATACCCCATGCTGGGCCTGTGACCTGCCTGAGTTCTCTCTTGCTTATGCCCCAACCATCTGTGGTAGAGAGGGTAGACATGTCCTACCACAGTAGGTCTAAAGACCAAACAGAAAACTCTGCTGCTGCTTACATCTGGTAAAAGTTTATCAGCCTTCAACCTTCCCTTTGCTGCTAAAGACATATAGCACAGCTTTTGCACACCTGAAATAGCATGCATATATGTGGGGAAAGTCTATCTACTAGGGAAATAAAAAAAATACCATGTGGCCTGTGGCCTGATAGGAATCATATTGTTCATGACTGGAAGATGTTTAGAAACAGGTGCAGTGTGAAAATAAATATCTTGTTTTCTCATTTCACAGCTAAGGTAAAAAGGTAAACTTCACTGTTATTTTGAAAACACTGGGGTGTTTTGTAAACTTTAGTAACCATGAAATGTGGCAGACTTTTTTTTCCTCCATCCTGACTCTGTCAAGCTTAGAGTCTGATTCAGATGAGAGAAATCCAAAACAAAACTTACTACCTGGAATCTCTTTGAATAACACACTGTAAAGCTACAGGGAGAAAGTAATCTCTATTTCTAATCCAGTAAAACATTGATCTTCAAAAATGATCTCTTTCTACCACCCTAGTGGTAGTTTTCTTATCCCAATCGACCCTGAACACAGAGCATACATGTACCTAAATATTTAGTTCCTACTTTGATCACATCTGCATAGAATATTTCAAAAGAAATCTTACCGTATTATTAAACTGAAATGTTAGTTTCCAGGATAAGAATAACAACTATTCATCCTGTAGTAAGAGTCCCTGCAAGAGCTGGGAATGACTTAGAGTTAAGCCATGACAGTGGGCTGTACCACCTTTTTCTCCCCAACAGCTACCTGAATGAATTTGGAAGAACTGTCTTGACAATGTGAATTTTTTTGTCACAAAGCAGGAGTAAAAACACCAGAGGAATCAATATAAATTGCACTGACAACAGTTAGTTTAAAATTCAAATCCAATAGTTCCTGCAACATGTTTCAACCTAGCTTCTAGTAGCACACACACACAAAGACGTCGTTGTGCTTCATTATTACAATCAAATCAAGCATTTATCGCTGTAGCCTGATAAAATAACAAAAAATGTCCTCGTGTTTATTTGCCTTAATGATATTAAAATATTTAAAGCAGCCCTCTGTCTGCCTCCATAATGCTCCCTGCCTGCTCCCAGAGAGATCTGCAGCTGATGGAAGCCACTCCAGCTGCACCAAGGCAAATAGGGGAGCCATAAAGGCCAGGGGAACCCCACTGACAAACTCTGCTGAGGAGCCATCTCCGTTGTCACACTGTCACCACAAACAATGCAAGCACATTCTCAGGCCTATCTTGGACTCAAAACACTTCAGTTCCCAAATGTCAGTCAGATAAGGAGAGTGGTGGTTTTGCTTTGCCTGAAAAAAAGTTTTCTGAAAAACAGATTTTTGCTACTTCATCCCTTCTCAAAATTGAGTTATACTTCATACTTGAGATCTTTCCAAAGGCTGACATAACCACAACATGTAGAGTGAAGAAGCACAAAATATTGTAAACACTAAGAAAAGATCATTAACAAGCATAATTTCTGAGCAAAATTCCATCTAGGAGCACATTGAGCTTTTAAGTAGTATTTAGTATTACTTAACACATTTTTAAACATCTCAACACAAACTGTAAATGCAGTCTGAATGTTTTCCATAGAGAAGAGACTTGCTACTGCATGGCAGTCAATTTAAATGTCTGTCTGTAGGTTTTTTCTTTCATTAAGTGGCAATTCAGCTCTTCATCTTTTCCGATTTTCTTTACTCACTTTCAGGCAATTACTGCTGGGGGCTCTGATGTTAATGAGTTATACACAGCATATTTAGAAATGAAATACGCTTTTAGAGTACGAAGTTAAGTTAATGGAAACATCAACCTGAATAGATGCAAAAACCAGACATCTTTGATATCAGTGCTTGATTGATTTTATAAGTCAGGTGTTCACATGAATAAGTAACCCTTACTTAGCTCAAGAAGCATTTTGACAAGAAATTTGCACTGATGAGCTATAAAGGCAGCCTTTTTAGAAGACTCTACTTTGCATTGTCCCTCATATTTTTGATCTTGTTTGCTTTCTCTCTTTAGTAATCTAAATCCTTATCAACATTGGAGATCTCTATGTTATCATAAAAGCTGTCATACGGCTTCTTATAAAAATCTCTACAAATTAAGAAATGTGAAACTACTGATGTGAAAAGCATGGCCCTACTTCTGCAAATATTATACTTTTTGTATGAAGGACCCTTTATTGTATTGTCTTAATTATTGCACTGGAATACAGCTGATAAGCAATGACCATGTTTTTTTCCATGGAGTTCAAAACACTTGATATTTAAAGTCATCTAATTTTTAAATATTCTTCCATCCATTGTTTATTCATGTTGACTACAAACTTTAGAAAATGTCATTCCAATAATAAAATCCAAGAGGTATTTTAGGTACCATAATACTTAAGAGCATAAAAACTTCATCTGTCTTACTAAACACAAAAGTTGTCAGACTTTTAACCACATAAAAACTAAGTTAAACAGATTTTGAAACTTATTCCCTTGTTTTTGAGCTTCATTTTCTTTTACTTAAACTAAATTCCTAGCCTGAAATGCAATTGGTATATTAGATTAATGACACAGAGCCAACGTACTAGGAATGGTTACTTTGTTCCTGATGAATATCTACCCATGCATCACATGAAAGAGACACCTAGATCTGCTTCAAAGGTACAGCCACAGAGACCAAATGGGAACAGGGAAACCCCCAAAATTACATATACATCTGTTATAAAATCCTTGCTTCAATTGCAAGCAGGAAGAATTCTAATCTTCACTGAAAACACCTAGCAAGTTCTCCTTCTCTCCAGCAACCCTCCACCTCTTCACTCAAGGACCTTTAGAAGAAGAAATATTATCCAAAAAACTCACATGATCATATCTATGCTCCAGAATTATTAACCAAAATTAGAAAATTTGTAGAAAGAGAAAATAAACAAACAAGATACATTTTTTAATCACAAAGTTATATAAATAACAGAAGAACTTGCCCATGGAATTTTTATTCTTTCTACACCTTAGTGGCTTTAATCTAAGGAAACCACAACAAACAAACAAAAAATAAACAAACAAAAAATTAACAAACAAAACAAACAAACAAACAAAACCAAAAAATTTAGAAAAACAGAGACCAGAATAGTCACCTAGACAATTTGTCACCCTGTGACAAGGCCACATTAATTTGATTTATATCCTTCTACACCAACACTTTAATGTGTTGAAGGATTCACTGTGTTTACAGGTACTGTTTCACTAGGGGTATGCTAGACCAGAATCACTTGAGCAAATGATGAGACCTGTGCTAATTTCCAGGTGGCTCCCATTAATGGAATCCTTCTGGTTTGAAAATCTGTTAATCTATCACAGTGTTCATTGCAAAGACAATCTTCTATGCAGCCATCAGGTGTCACTCTGTGTAATAAAACCCTAAAAATGAAAATTAAATCTCTCTGCCTCCTCCTAGGTTTCAGCTTATAATTGCTATTTAAACAAATAAACAAACAAACAAACAAACAAACAAAAAAAAAGGAATTTCCCTGAGCTTAGCTCTTGTGAAGGGCAAATTAAATATATTAAATATAACACCATGAACACTTGAATTCTGCCTGACTTCTGGCAATGGTGAGTTACACAGCCAAGACTGGCTGGCTCATTGTCAGAGGCAGGGAAGGGGAGCTGAATTTCTAGACTATGGCTTTGCCTTGGAGCTTATTTACTCTAATTTTGCATATGTGATATAGTAAATCAGAGCACTACAAAGTAGACAAGTATCACAGCCACAACCTGAAGTCAAAACAAGAATATGCTTTTCATATTCATATTTGTCCAAAACACTTTGGAAGTATGTTTTCCAGGCACATATCATCCCTAGACTAGGTACCACCAAGCTAGGCTGCTTCACTGTTATGCTAAGTGGGATTTTTTCTGTTCCCTCACAACCAATATTAACATTGATTTATGTACTCTGGAAAATTTAACCCTCACTGTGGTTAAGTGTATACTTGTGTAGTAATCCCACGCTTCACAGGCCCAAATCTGTTGCCACAGAACTAAAGCTGTAAAGTGTGTATAGATCCTGGGTAAGGCAAAGTGAAAAGCAGTATTTGATCTAATTCAATGGCAGAGAATCCAAGAATTTGCAGATAAACACCTAGGATTTCTGCAGCTGTGTCATAAAGACCAGAGAACGGCTTCAAGTGCTCATGCCATTTCAACTCCATCTCATGAAACAAAGAGAGGTTTGTCTGCAAGATGCAAATTGCAAATATTTTAAATATTACTTTGGTAATAATCTTATCTAGTTATTGAGTTACAATGCTCAGTTCCAAGGTATTCCTTTTTCTGGTTTTGCATCAACCAATAAATTCTACCCAAAAGTTTCAGATAAGCAGAGTTTGCACATTGGTTCTGGTATGGAAACCACCCCTCCCAGCAGTACAGCTGTTATTTTTTTTCAGCAGTTCTGGACCAAAAAGCACAATAAGTGGCAGACCCTATCAACTCTCCACCTGTCAACAGCCCCATTGCACATCTGTCCTTCTGCAACTTCAGCTGATTATTAATCTGGAAGAATTTTCTTAGCAGAAAAGAAGGATAAAGGGCAAATTTTCAGCGTACAGGCACAGGGAAATCTGAATTCAAATATAACCTCTGACCAGGAAAGTGAGTGCAGTATCTGTTATGCAACCCTGACATGGGGAAACAAAAGGGCAGCTGAGCATTACAAAAAGGGTTTGTTCTCCATCTGCACTGCCTAGCAGCAGCAGCACCTGATGTAGTCTCTAGAGCAGGAACATTGCCACAATTCAGCACTGCAAACCAGGGTGAGATGCTGGCACATCTGGGTCTAGTGGAGCTTTGACTTCAGCAAGACCAGAATTCAGCCCAGGTTCTTTTTGCCTCGAGAGATGTGAAAGTGTGCTCACAGATATGAAGTGCAGACATTTATACTACCACAAGCTGTAGTTTGTATTTTTATTTTGAAGGCAGAGTCTTATGGAGACCTATTGGATGCTCATGCATTATTAATTTTCTTCAGCTATAAAAATATAAAATGGAGCATACAATAACATGTTGTTTATTGCTTATGCCGGTATGAGGCTCAGAAACTCGGATCTCCTGCCAGACACTTACAAGCAGAACTGTTCCACTTCATGCTGATGACACTGCTCCATCAAACAGCACTAATCAAATTGCCCAGGGCCTTCCAAACAAACTGTTAAACTGCATTATCAAAAACTAGTCCAATAATACTGCCCATCTTAGTCTTATACTGAAAGTGTGGATTGGAAAGCCTCCAAATATGTTACAAAAATATAATAGGTTCTGCAGATTTGCTTCTGAAATTCCAGCCATTTCACATCACTGTCCTTAAATGAATGGCAGCTGATAGCTATCACAATATTTAGAGGTTTATAAAGAAAAATGTTCCCCTTTAAAGGTAGCAATGTGTGCATCAAATTTTAACATGCTTAATGACAAAGATTCCTCTTTATCTGGTAAAGTTGCTAATACCAGTCTGCTGATTACTCTAAACATTTCACAGTAATTAAAAGTATTATTTCATTCCAAATTAAAAATGCATTCTGGTTTTCTTAGTTTTGTACCGCAGAAATGTTATAATTTATCCTATCAGAAGGTCATCTTTGCACCATTAATTTCTGGGCTTGCATGATTTTCTTCCAAGCAAGAACTTCAGTCAACACCACTGAATTAGTAGAGTAAAGCTGCCCTTATGTACCTGGTTCTTCTGGTGATGAAAGAAGGAAGGGAGCTTCTTGTAGTTAGTTGAGCATCTTACTCTTCTTGGTACTTGTCAGTCTTGTTCTTGCTTTTTATCGTAGGTTTAGCAGTGTTCTCAAACAGATGAAGACAGAGCAGAGGGCAGGACCATGCCATCAAAGACAGACTGGGTGAAGGCTCTGGAATCATCATAAATTGTATGTTTTCCAGGAAATTTGGAGATGTTCAATATCATAGGAGTTGTCTTCTCAAGGATCACGGCCCCTTGGAGAAAAGAAGGTTAAGAGACTTTCTGTAATACAGATTTCCCACTTGGACTGAGTGGCAAGGTTTTGTGTGCATGATATTCTTCTTTCCCACAATCTGTGTAACCAGTTGCTAACAGATCCTCTGAGGTATAGAGTTGGCCAAGTCTGTATTGGCAAACTGTGTCAAGTATTAGGAGCAGATCTGTGAAACAAAACTGTAGATGCTGAACATCTGACACGAACACTCTTGGTGAGTCTTGCGATATGCGTTAGGGAATGCAGCTTCCACTTCTGTTTCAACTCCAAGTTCAAACCATTTCAAAATGCAAACATCATGGTAACGGGGATTACTGCATGATTCACTGCAAAAGCATG
>VZTN01005760.1:9590-66436 GCA_013400515.1 Erpornis zantholeuca
CGTCCCGGGCGGAACGGCGGCCGCTGATTGCGCTGGCCGGGCCGGGGTGCCCGGGCCCGGCAGCACCGGATGCAGTCTGTGGCGTCCCGGAGGTGGGGGAGAGACGCTCGTTTTCCCGCGGCGTTTCCCGGCGTCGGTGCCCATAATGTGTTTCCTGATTCCGTAGTTGTGGCCCAAGAGGAAACTTCCTCGTGTGCTTAAATTTGGTTTCGTGGTTTAAATGTGGTCGTTCGCCGGTGAGCGCGCTGGCGTAGCTGTGATCCTTTGCTAGTTCATGCGCTGGTATATTGCAGTGAATAAATGAACGGACGTGGGCTTTTTGCTAGGGTGATTTTGAAGGGTTTTTCCCTTTCCCTTAGAAAATTGCGTTGTGACTCTTGTCTGTTTAAAGTATTTGAGCGTTATTTGTGAATTTTAATAAAGCTTGAAATGCAAAAATAAAACTTAGGTTGGTGAAGGTGACATTTCAGTAGGTTGCATCACCTCTAATTAGAGCTTCTCTAAGTAGTCTTAACAAGTTTGGTATGTTTGTTGTAGTTTTTTTGGATATAATCCTGCAAGTTATACTCATGTAGACTGGAATTTATTATCCTTCCATGAAACATGAATGACTAATAAACTTGCTAGTTAGGGTTAATTGAGCAGCTAACTCCTGTAAATATTCCTGGCTTGCAAAGCTATAAGGAGGAAAAGCTACACAACCTATTGACAGTTGAGTGGACTAAATAATTCCAAGTTTCTGTTTTTTAAAATTTTAGTTATCCCTATTTGCAAAAGGATTGAGTTGCTGCGGAGGCTGTTTGTGGTTTATGGTGCTGTGGTTTTGTGTATTCTGGTAGAAAACAGAATTTCCCAACATGTGGAAAACAGACAGCTTTGCCTCTGTTGTCTTGGTCCAGCACTCCTTGGGGAAGCCTGGTGACATAGTTGAGTGTTTGCAGGTTCATCTGGACAGCCAAAAGAAATAACAAATGACCAGAAGTAAAAACAAGTGCTATTGCTTTTGCCTTTTTGCATATTGCCTTTTAGACTGAAACTGTCAACCACAGTGCTAAGAGGAGTTTGATCTATCCGAGGAAATTAGGGTTTTAGATTTGGAGGTACAGGAGTGCCAGGGCATAGTCCCAGTTTGAAACCGACACATTTCCTAACTTTGGTGGTAGGTGCTGAAAAAATGAGAGTAATCCCATTTTTTCTTGTTTTTCCTTCTACTTGTTGCATTGTGTGTGGTGATTATGGGCTTTGAGCGACAGTAGTTGGTGAGGCATTGTGCATAATTACACTAACAGGCCCTAATTTCAGTGTCCAGGTACTCCTGCACCCCAATCCTTTGGGGCCTTGGCAGTTTTTCCAGGGCTGGAGCGTCCTACCCTGCAGAACAGCAGGGCTGTAACTCTGCTCGGGCCTCACCCCTTCCAGGATGAGCATGCCCTGCTTTGAAAAACCTGTCAGAATGGCATTTTCAGTTAAACTCCAAGTGAGCTGGGAGGATTTGTGAAGGACTTCACTTCATTTTTGTATGAATGAGATGCTGTGTGGTGGTGGTTTTAGATAAACTTGCTGGAGGCTGAGGGAGTTACACTTCCTTCATTGGTGTTGCTTGTTGCGTTACCTGGTCTGGATTATCTCTTGGAGCCTGTACCTGCTGATGCATGTGTCAGGCTATTTCTTGCTTTGCTCACCCTGGTATTTAGATTTAAATCTGGTTAAGGAGAATTCTGTATGTAGCTGGGAATAATAATTTTCAGTTTAGGAAGGATATAGCTACATATTCCTAAGTACCAATATTTTTGTGGTACTTTATCTTAAACCTCTAAGTAATACATCAACATGTTGAGTTTATATATAAACTGATTTCCTTCCTACTTTAATAAACAATATACATAAATTGTAAAAAATTATCTTTTCACATAAGAAATTCTATGTAGTTAAGGTTGTACAAAGAATTGACTCTTCAGTGCTCTTCACATTGTGAGAAGAGCTGTATGATTAATGTTTCTGTTGTGGAGAAATAAATTACTAAGTTTTTTAAATAGCTTTATTTTTAAAGTAGATTCCTAAAGTCATGGCTGTTCCCAATACAGTTTTGTGATTTGACTTCTGGAATAAATTGTATGTGAAGACACCTATTTTATAGTGATTAAATTTTGATATGTTGTGTGAGTCTTAAGCAAGCTTTAAAAATTATTTTTCTTAAAACTTTTCATTAATATTTAGCCTCTTTAGAGACTATTAGATAAATGAAATATTAGATAATTTTTTTAAATCTTCTTCCACAGACAATGATTTGCAAGGAACAAATAGTTCAGGATCGTTGGGTGGTCTTGATGTCCGTAGAAGAATCCCTATAAAGCTTATTTCAAAACAGACCAATAAAACCAAACCTGCACCTCGAACTCCAAGAAATATGAACAGAATGCCTTCGAAAACACAAGCTGGTGATGAAGGTAAATTAATATAAATTCCTGTAGTAGGGAAGTGTATTATTCTACAGCATTGTTCAAGACTTTATTCAGTCTTAGAGGCTTAAGAGTCCAGGGTTCTGTCCAAATGCAAAACAAGTTTCAAATCTCCAAGTGCTACTGCACTGTAGGGCTTCAGTAGTGCCTGTTTCCAAACCAGGCTGTCTTACTATTTTGGCTCTACCTTTCTGCAGAATGGGCTTAGCAGATTGGAAGTGCTGTGGCATTATTTGATGATTTCAGTGTAAATGACCCATGCTCTTAATAGCAGCTGGTGTCAATTATGAAAGTGTTGTGCTTGGCTTGTGTCTTTCTTCTCTTTCTCCTTTCCACAGAAGAATTTGATTATAACAAGGAGGAACGATACGAATGTAAAGGAGGTGAAATGTTTGGCAATCAGAGGAGATTTCCTGGACCCATCTTTTGGGACTATAAGGTAAAAGTCATGAGTCTTTGCCTGTGTTTCATACCAAGTTGTAAGTAGTCCTGGTAGATACTTTGTTAATTAAAAGTTTCTCAGTTATTTTTGTCTGACTAAAAATACATCCTCTGCTTTCTCCTGTTTGTGATATTCTTGCTTCCTTTTTGGCTAATTCAGAAGTAATGGCTATGTTGATGATAATTGAAATGAGAAGCTTTAGTGATGCTGGGGTTTGTTTTCTTATCCCCTTCTCTGTCCTACCAGATAAACTTGCTGGGGGAAAAGGATGATACACCGGTCCATTTCTGTGATAAGTGTGGATTGCCCATCAAAATGTATGGACGCATGGTGAGTGAAATTACCAATGGAAGATGCAGCCATAGTTTCCTTTTAGGTAAAATTAGATTTTACTGTGTCTCTATGAGGCTTCTAGAGGTTACTGATTTCAACAGGCATCTGAATAAACAGCAGCATAGTACCAGGATGGAACTGGAGGTCTTCACTGCTCAAGTGCTTTTGTTCCATCTGTCTGATTTTGCTTCACTCCCTGATTTAATCATGCAACCCTAAAAATGTTAAAAAAAAAACCCAGAGCCCCATCATGAAAGAAAAAACCTTTGCCTTCTGGGGTTTTGACCTTATACCACTTATGTTTCAAATTAAGCTTTTTATCTCAATTGAAGACTTGCAGTGAAGTTAGAAGACACTGTTCACTTCAATGTACCTTTAAAAATCCCTAAGATTAATTTAGATTTCTAAGTGTGATGTAACAGGCTTCAGCATCTGGCTTAATGACTGTTAATGCTTTTAAAACTTTCCTTCCTGGCCAGCAAGACAAGTGTAATCAGATTGCATATGCACCTTCTGTGAATGTTCTGTGTTGGTATTAGTTCAAGACTCAAACTTCTGCCGGTGTTTTTAGCAACACATAACGCCAAACAACACTACCCCAAAAAACTCAAACTCAGCATAAACTGTTCTAGAAGGTTTCTGTGCAAAGATGCTCTAAATTGTTAACCACTGCTGTGCTCGGTCACCTTATAGGTAACGTAGTTACTTTAATTCTTATAAACTGGGCACTGGAGGGAGGAACTGTATCCTGCAGGATGGCATGGATATTTATACATGATGTCTTAAGAGCAATTTTTTATCTCTAGATACCTTGCAAGCATGTTTTCTGCTATGACTGTGCTATACTACATGAGAAAAAGGGAGACAAGATGTGTCCAGGGTAAGTTACTTCAAGATTTGTTATTCAAGGAAATGTAAGAAAGTAACTTAAATATCTTATTTCAAATACTGTATTAACATGGCTGTTGTTTATATACATTTAGCAGAGGCAGTAGAGTACTCTGTACTTTCTAGTTCCTATTCCATATTTTGGGATTGTAAGAGATCAGTGTTTTCTTTGTTGATTTTGGGTAGGTAACCTGTTATTGCTCTAATTTGAAAAGTAGTAAACAGCAGTTTCATTTACTTAGTGAGAGTGACCCGTGTTAAGTCTTGATGCACAGAAGAAATCTGTGTGAGAGATGCTACTTAGAAAATTCTACCTCATTAAATGTTTATGTTCTTTCATAGTTACATTTGGACATTTAAAAACTAGGTAAGCCTCAAAATCAGTGAAAAGTTTCTTTGATTCCTACAGTTGGGCAAAATTGTCAGTTCTAATTTGTCTAATTACGTTAACAGGGAAAAATTCATGTTGAGCTCTCCGTGATGACAATAAATCAATATTCTTTTTTGATATAGCTGTAACGAACCTGTGCAGCGAATTGAGCAGTGTGTACGAGGGTCTCTCTTCATGTGTAGCATTGTTCAAGGATGCAAGAGAACTTACCTGTCACAGAGGGACTTACAAGCTCATATCAACCACCGTCACATGAGAGCTGGGAAGCCTGTTACTCGTCCTCCCATTGAACCTGTACATCCTCCTATTGCCCCACCGCCGGCCGAAATTCCCGAGCGTTTCATAATGCCCCCTGAGAAACATCACCTGAGCCACATTCCACCGAAGCAGCACATCATGATGCCACCACCTCCTTTGCAGCACGTGCCACACGAGCACTATAACCAGCCCCATGAGGATATCCGTGCTCCTCCCGCAGAGATGTCCATGGCTCCGCCGCCACCACGGCCAGTCAGCCAGGACACCTTCCGTATCTCAACGAGAAAACACAGCAACTTAATAACTGTCCCCATTCAGGATGATTCCAATTCAGGTGCTCGAGAACCACCTCCACCAGCGCCCGCACCTGCTCACCATCATCCTGAATACCAGGGTCAGCCGGTGGTGTCACACCCTCATCACATCATGCCTCCCCAGCAGCACTATGCGCCGCCCCCGCCGCCTCCTCCGCCCATCAGCCACCCTCTGCAGCACCCTCCGCAGGCGGCAGGCACCCCTCACATGGTGTACAGTCAGGCTCCTCCACCGCCAATGACCTCTGCCCCTCCGCCCATAACCCCGCCGCCCGGACACATCATTGCCCAGATGCCACCCTACATGAACCATCCTCCTCCGGGACCTCCCCCTCCTCAGCATGGAGGCCCACCTGTAAATGTAAATGCACCCCCTCCCCATCACTATAATCCCAACTCTTTGCCACAGTTCAGTGAAGATCAAGGAACTCTTAGTCCCCCTTTCACACAGCCTGGGGGAATGAGTCCAGGGATATGGCCAGCTCCAAGGGGGCCGCCTCCACCTCCAAGGATGCAAGGGCCTCCTGCTCAGGCCCCCCTTCCTGGACCACATCACCCTGATCAAGCCAGATACAGACCCTATTACCAATGATACAAGAACTGTATGAATAGAGAATGCCATGAAGTGGATAAAACTAAATACAAAAGCCTTTTAATTAATTGTTTTGGGGTTATTTTGTTGTGTTTTTTAAAAAATACTGTCATTTTGACTGTAAGACATTTTGAGGTTTGAATCTTAAATGATTTTTAAGCCTTGGCTGTAGGACTCTTAACTTCAAATACTCTGTAGTGCTAAAATAAGTGGCTTAGTAGACCACAGTTGCATTTTAACAGAACTGTTGCTAGTGTGGCTAAATTGTCCTAAGATGATCACATGTAATATTTCCTGGAGAAGATGAACACGTGTTGTACCATTCTGAATACTGTTTTTGTTAAATCCAGTGTTTTTGTTAACCTGTGTACAATAATTAAATTGAAATATGATTGTAAATGTGGTGAGTTTTTATATGAAGTTAACATACACATAGTTCTGGGACACAATTTCAACACTAATACCTTCCAAATGGCAATGTAGTGAAATATTAAAGGAACTTTAATATTTCTCCTGCTGCCATTTACCGTTACTCATAATGATTTCAGGCCGTACTGAATTCTTGGCTCTAGAAATCACACATGTAAAATTCTGCATTTACCACATTCCAGCTTTTCTGGTTTTTTCTTTATGCAGCAAGAATCTATAAAAGATACAGCTTTAGGCATGACATGAAACCATGTATTGTGGGCTTTTTTGTTTGGATTTCTTTGGGCTTTTGGAGTTTGTTTTAAAGCAATTTTTTTTCAGAAGGTTCTGTTTACATGTAAGCTACTCACTGGAGTTGAATTCAAACTACTGTGTTTACCTATGGCTGTGTTTCTGTGGAAGTGGCTGTGAACTGGCTTGCCATGTCTGTGAAAAGCAGCTTCTTTTAGGTAGGGAAGTCATGTTTGCCTCTCTCACTTTATATGATGTGTACAGTAGGAGAACTTCCCATTTGCATAATATGAAAGAAGTGGTCTGAAATCCCATGTGTAGTTAAAAAAAATAAAAAGGTACACATTATTTATCCGTTTTGATTTTGTGATACAGGTTTAATTGAAAAAACAGTCATTAGGTGTTTTGTTTTTCTCAAAAAGTAGCAATATAAGCAGGCTTTTAGGTCTGTTTTTGTCCAAAATTTATGTTTTGTAAGAATACTTTTAAAGAGGAAACATAATATAAAATGAGAAGGTTCCTTTTTAGTGCAGCTGGTAGCAGAAGCAGACACTAACAAGGCAGTACTGTCTCTTGGTTGGAGTGCTTATCTTTGCATTTCTGATCAGTATTTGCACTGAACCATGGCTTTTCCAAATGCCACATTTTTTGCAGTGGTGCTTTTGGATTAATTCCTTTGGGTTTATTCTAAAGTTTATCATTTCCTACTGTTCTCCAATAATCTGAGCCATCTTAAAGCCTCAGTGTTACTTTTTATTTTGTAAACTTTCTTTTCTGGAATCCTAAGTGTTAAATGTATGAAAGAGCTGTGGCAGTGCAACATTCCAAATTTTATATTTTTATGTCTAAACTTCATCTTTTTAATTGGTCAAGGGCTGTTTAGATTTATACTGTTCTTGACTGCCACTGATTTTCTTGTGACCACAGCCAAATCTTTTAGACTGCCTTTCAAGTAAATACTCCCTTAGAGATGGGATACAAATAATTCTGAGGTATACAAATGGACAGTAAGTGTCAACTGCTTGAAAATCTGCTTAGCTGTAGCATACTTCTTTCTAAGAGAGAGTTATTTGATTTGGTTGCTCTGAAAACTAAGTAATTTTAAATAAAATACAGTGGTGAAGAAAAAGAGGCTGGTTGTGATAGTGTGCTATGAAATAAGTTGGTTGAAAATTTACTCTTTCTATACATGTGAAGGCAAAAAGGGCTCTGCCAACATTCTTTTCTTCCAGTAACTAACGAACACAGGAGGAACTTTGGAGGACCCCTTCTGTCACTGTGAAGCTGACTGGGAGGAGGCACATGTTACAGCCCATGACTTTTTCTGGGAGGAAATCTGCACGTCTGATTCTTGTCCTTTGACTCTGCCAAGCCAAGCTCAGCCCGACACTCCTGTGTTGCAGGGACTCTCTGAGGGCTCCAGGTGCCAGCTCGCTGTGCTCGGACGCACGCGGCTTCCCAAGGGAGGGCCATGCATCCACCTCACCGGTGCCCTGTGCTCGGGAACAGGGGACATTCTGGAATGAGCCACTACCTCTCAGTCACAGGGCATGAGGAAATGAGACAACTCTTTCCGTCGTGCTGAGTTTCTGAAGTAAGTTGGATTGCAAACTTCTGTTACATATCTCCTGTCTCTTGGCCCAGATGAAGAGTTCAAAATATTTCTGGGTCCAAAGCAATTCTTGAAGTTACTGATAAAGTGCTTTTCTGAAAATGCTGAGGCAGATGAATTGATTAAGGGAAAACACAAGTTTTTGCTCTTTCAAGAAGCACAAAAGATGAATGTATCTCTAATATTGTCACTGTAGACAATGTGTAAGAATTTTTTTCTCTGTATTTGAAACAAAGGTGACACATGTCATATGGACAATGATGTATTACCCAAAAAATGAGTGGGATCCCTTGAGTTGTTTAGTGGCCATGGTCCAAAAGTCTGTGATAGAGAACTTAACTGAAAAGTCATCCTATATAGGCAGGACTTGGACTTGAGTCAAATTTCTATGTCATCTTGTAAGAGGAAGACTTAAATATATTTTTTTAATTATTAAATCTGGAGAATATCTATGTAACTAAGGGCACTGTTGATGTTTTCATATTTACAAAGTTTAAAAATGCTTCCATTGGTTGAAACCCTGCATTGATTGTCTTTTTAATTTGTTTATGGGTTTGATGTGTGTTTTGGGTTATTTTTTTTCCTTGGTTTGTTTTTTTTTTTTTAATACCTGGTCATTTTACTGAGAGGTTACAAAATTCATATGTTGTATTCATTTGTGTAATTGACAGTGTTAGAAATGGTGAGATGTACTTGTGATTTCTTTAGGTTCCTTCTGAACTCTTACCGTAAGGACAGACATTTGAATTGAATTAATTACATTTATTTTGAATAAATATCCTTGTCTGTGGCAGTGATCTCCTTCCTGGGCCAAGGAGATCTCACATGTTGAAGAGAACTCTGACATTTAAATTTGTCAGCCATTGTATGTTCCTCTAACAATGTCACATAAGCAATGAAAAAGAGTTTGATTATGGTTTGTGTCCACCATGGAATGAATGAAAGGACACCAGCAGATGGCCTGAAAACATCTGTGCTTTAGATGCTTGTCTCCTTACATTTTATCCTTGATACCATCTCTGACTTTACTTAAAGGGTGGCCTGCAGCCATGCATACTTTTTAGGGGACCAATTGTGTGAACTATACTTTCTGTTTATGATGGGGTTTTTTTAATGCTGTTAACATAAAGACTGGTTACCTACATGTCATAAGTGATATGTTTCATGCCTTTTATAGAAGAAAAATTAAAAATGTGAAATATTTTTTTTAAATCTGATTCAAGAAAATTATAAAACATTACTGGATGGATTTTCCACTTCTTTTCACTTCCTGCTCTCAAAGACTGCCAAAATCTGTTTGTTAAAAACTGAATTGGAAGTAACTCCACTATTACCTAACACCACTTTAGAATTGGCACACATAGCAAGGGAGAAAAACTCTCTTCCCCTTAGGTGGAAGTCAAGTGTTCTTAAAAACTCATCTGTGGATATGCTTGCCCTGTGGATCAAGTCTGAACACACCTCTCTCCTCTTAAACTGTTTTCTGCTCTGTAAAACTTGTCTCATGTTGAGTTGTTTCTCTGTGTGCATTGCTGCACTGTTGACAGAAGAAGGCACAGCTTCACAGCAGAAGGTCCTGTCAAGCCTGGGGAACTGGAGGAGCACAGTGGATTGGAGCTGCAATGGAATATTGAATGTATGGGAAATAAATTTGAACTTTTCATATATATGACACAGAGTCCAAGGCAGCAGAGAAATGTGCAAGGTTTGGATTCATTTTCATCCTGATTACATTTCTAAAGTAAATATCAGTATTATACAAGTTGTATTTCTCTTTGTATTTATTTTATGGTGTTCAAAGCAATTCATAAATCATCTTGATACAGTAATTGTGCCTTCACAATTGTGAGCTTTTGCATTGTGTTCAGGTGTATTATACTCACACTAGTGATTCACACTGACCAGTTTGTAAACTGAACTGGCTGCATTTGTTTGGAGAATGTGAGTGACAATAATGACATTTAAATTCCATTTTAGTCTTGACTTAGCCGTAAGACACCAGCTTAAGCTTTTCCTACTCTGAATGGGATCTTCTTATTCTCTTAAGTGAGGCATCAATTTGTTGGTGTTTTTTCTAATTTTTTAAAATTTATTTTCATTGTAGACTCAGTTCATGAGTGCAAGAGATTAAAATACTAAAAAATGCAGCATACATCCAGAAATGTGGGGTGAAATAGCAGCAGAAAGCTGGTAAATTAACTCAGTCATTATGAAACTTTAGTGAATAACTTTGATAATACAATACAAGTGATTCTTGAGTGCCAGTAGGACTCATTGTAATATATTTCTGGTAATGTTAAGAGTAATAATGTCTGCAAGTGGGCAGGAATGTTTCCATTTTTATGTAGTAATGTTTCACAAAAGCACTTCAGCATAACTGCTTAAAAAACCCAAACGAGTAACTCTAAATAGATGTACATATGTGTCAGTCAAGAGTTTTCTTCAGTTTTATTTGTGAAAACCAATGCTTGAACACACCTCCAAGATAATTTATGGTGAATTATTTCCTCCACTAAATAAAATCACACAAGTGCTGTTGATTGTTCCTCAAATTGTTCTTTGCCATTTCTGGCTCAGGTAAACTTTCAGGTATCTTCTTAGAAGGCAGAAGGGAGCAGATGCATGAAGACTGAGAAAATAAATTCTCCACATTCAGCACAGGGGTGAGGAATAGAGAACTGTGAGTAGCATTTCAGTAAAGAAGTGCTTAAAGATACTTCTTCCTTAATAAGAACTCAGTTTGAAATTGAAAAAAATACAGATTTGCGTGTTATAATCCTCTCTCCATTGGGCCTAAGACCTTGAATAAGCAGTTTTAATTTTATATTTGTATGCTTCACACTGCACCACAAAGTGATAACCAGGATTGAGAATAGGTTGAGCATCACTGGCTCCATGGCTTCTCCATTTTCCATCCCTCTTGCTGGCTGTAAAATGTCTATATTTAGTTACAAAGTGTCTGCACTGTGCTGAAGAGAGAGAGGCTCGGGATATGCGATGAGGAATTAACGCGATACCTGTCAGCTCTCCAAAAAGCAGATGTGGAATTTGCCTTTTCACTTAATTCTTGAGTAAAATAGTAAAAACCAGTATATGGTAGTGCTCCAGCTGAGTAGCAACAGCACCCAGTGCAGGACATTTAGAAACCTAAATAGCCAGATTTCTGAAGGTCCCTGTCTCACACATAAAGCAGTAAATCTGCATCACCACAGTATCCCACAACAAGACGTTTGTTTTATAATCTGCATGAAGGTAAACTGCCCAGAAAAGTGTTACTATTAGAATAATGGAGAATTGCAAAAATAACCAGTACCTGGAAGGAATATCTCATAAAGCATCAGAAATGCTACGGGTGTCAACATTGAAAAATAAGGAGTAAGGTGATTTGAGCATGGCAAGTAGCTGGTAAGGACATGGGACATGGGAGTGCAAAGCTCTCTGGCCAAGGCAGTCTATGTACCATGTCTGTTTAAAGAATGGTGATTAGTTTTGGAAGGGGGATTTATCCTCTGTTGCACTGTGCTGTGTTGGAAAAGTAATTAGTATGGAAATGAATTGTTCTGAGATGTGCAATTTAGAAAAGAATATTTTTTATTAACCTGAAGCCTGTCAACAAATCTCTCATGGTTCTGAAGTGCAGTATGTGGTATTCCACCTCATACTGCCCTTCATATATTGCTTTTGAGAGGGATGTTTGCCTGGGTCTCTGTAGGTACATATGAGCACAGGACTGAAAACAACAGCTTGAGTTAGTTCAGATTACATTGGTATGATGTGCTATCATGATTTTCATAAATATCTTTAAGTCTCATCTTAAAAGTAGTTTAGATTTTTGCTCCTCTTGTACTAGCTGGAAAGGACCATGTCACCACTATAAAAATGAGGAACCATCTTCTAATATTTTGTTCGTGTTTAAGTTTGGCCAGTTCATTTTTTTGCCCCTTACAGGACAATATAAATTTTTATCTTGCATAACTTTTCCTCTCTCCTAGGTTAAACCCCTATATCTATTTCTCTTTTTGCCACTCCTTAGATAGAGGCTCTCCATTTTACAAAGATCCTCATAACAATTTTCTTCATTCTTCATTTGATTTTATCTTTCTTGAACTGGAGAGCTTGGTCTTGAAGTTCAGAGGGTTTACAGTGAAATTTCCCCTGTGCATTGCACAGTAGCATTAATATCAGAGAATCACAGAATATGCTGAGTTGGAAGAGACCCACAAAGATCATCAAGCCCAACTCCTGGCCCTGCACAGCACCATCCCTGAAAGTCACCCCATGTGCCCTAGAGCATTGTCAAAACACTTCTTGACCTCTGTCAGGCTGGTGCTGTGACTGCTGCCCTGGGGAGCTCTGGGGGAAGAAGCTTTTTCTGATAGCCAACCTAAACCTCCCCTGACACAAAGTCAGGTCATTCCTTTGGGTCCTGTCACTGATCACCACAGAGAAGAGATCAGTGCCTGCCCCTCCTCTTGCCCTCAGGAGGAAGTGGTGACTGCAGTGAAGCCTCCCCTCAGTCTCCTTCAGGCTGAACAGACCCAGAGCCCTCAGCTCCCTTCTCCTCAAGTCCCTTCACCATCTTCGTTGTTGTCCTTTGGACACTCTCTAATAGTTTAATATCTTTCTTATATTGTGGTGACCAAATAACTTTCTTGTTCTGGAAAGATCTGTTGTGTTATAGTCTATGTTTTTTGGAAGACTTCATTAGGAGGGCCATTTGGTAGTGTCCTAGTTGTACCTGTCTTCAGGTACTGCTGTGCTGATTATCTGGCACATGACGTGTACTTTTTGAATCTGCTGTGGCACATTCAGAAGAGCTGTGGGCTGGGGCAGCTGCTCACCATCCATCTGGTGTCTGCAGGAAGCAACATCTCTGTGATGCCACCAAGGGCTACCCACCAAAGAATCACTTGTTATTCATCTGCAAATGCATGAGTGTTTCCTGAAAGCTGAACTTGTTTACTTCTGTCTTCAAGCTCACCTAATTCTTTCTATATTCAAAATCTCCTAACTTTTAATACTGACTTCCGGCTTGGTTTCATTAGTAGAGTTCATAAGATAACCCCAGATTAAAAAAAAAAAAAAAAAAATATTTAACAGATTTTAACATCTGTATACTCTGAAGATAAAAATTGTATTTCTGGTTGGCACAGAACATTCTCTCCTTCCTTTCAGCCCTTCTTCACTTCAAGTCCAAATGCACATTTCTGGTCACCCCAACTTGGCTGAAAGTCAAAACCTCTTGTGATTTCAGAGTGCTGTTTCTTTCAGACTCCAGGAATGGTTTCATTTTCCTCTAGGCTGAAGATTTTTATACCTCTAACACATGTTAGGTGAAATTAAAAGTTCTGTCACTTTGGGCATTGGCTGTTTTCCTCTGAAAGCTGTGATATAGCTCACCTTCAAGCCTTAGACTTCCAGTAAAGGCTAATTGACAGCAGTTGTGCAGACTGGGTTGTCCAGGGTATCAGAGTAGACTCTTTAAGCTGAAGCCATCTGCCATCTGTCCATAGATCCAAGCAATTCAACCTGCCCACCTGGCAGCTCCACACCCATGGCTCCTCTGGCCAAGTTTTGGGGCCAGCATCTGTCCACAGGCTGGATCTCACTGACTGTGAGCTACCCTGGTGGTACTTGTACAAATGCAGCCATACACAGTCACTGAAACTGTGGTGGTTCACTATATATGTATATACAAAGGTTCACTATAAATGTATCCTCCCTTGTGCACTTTACACAAGCCCAGTCCAAATCAATTAATCATGTTTTGGTCTGAAAATCCTGTGTCTTTCCTGAATGATCTTCATATATTATTCACTAGGTACACTCCACTCATGCTTATGGTAGTAAGCTGAGAGCAAGTTTAATAACTCTGTCTATGGAATATCTTACAAAGCATCAAGAAAACTTTATACAAGTTATATACATTCTGAAGATAAAACATCAGTCATAACTATTATTCTGCGTTATACAATACAAGATTCAAATATTTATAGATTCTCAAGTAACTGTACAGGTTGTCTACAAACTGTGGTATGAAATAAGAAAATCTGTGTGATTTTAGCCTCCATATATACATAAATACATTTATATATAGAGAGACACATAAAGACTAACAAACTCATTCCAAAACCTGGAACATAACCACATGTAGTAAGTCCTTCTTAAGGTATTTAAAAGTATCCTTCTGTCTTTGTGCTCATCACAGTGTCCACATTCATCTTCTGTGATATGTTGCTGGAAGATATTATACTTAGAAAGTTAAGTCTAAAATTTTGTTTCTGTTGGAATCTGTAAGGAATAAGAAAAAAATTCCACATTCTGTAAGAAACAGTCAGGGTAGGTGTCATCTGGTAAATGATGTGTATTTGATCCTCTAAAGCATTTGGGTGGGAAGACTGGGGTCTGACAATTTCTCCTTAAAGGGTTGCCCTGTGCTGGATACTGCCCTACTCTCTAAGTGAAAGGTGGTGAAAGGCTGCATGTGTCCCTTTCTTATCTCTGTCTCCAGACTCCCCGTCTGCCTGAGACACTTAGATAAACTGGACAAATGTGACTTCTCTGCCACAGGGGTATCCTACCAGTGACTTTATCATGGAGCAGCTGTGGTGGATGGGTGAGGACACCAGGTGAGGCAGCCTTTGCCTTCCTTCTCCCTGCTCAGTGCACACCACAAGGCTCATGAGCTGAGCCCCATCCCTCTTACTCCCCTAAGGCCTTCCCATAAGCCAAATCCCATCAAATAAGCTGTCTGGATGCTTTCTGCCCTGGGCTGACACAAGAGCTTGGGGATGAAAATGCTTTTGTTATCTGCCCTAGCCTTTCCCATGAGGAGCTTTTTGGGCTGCATTTTCTAGGGCTGGAGGGCCATAGCCAGAGCCTTACTGGGCACTCCCGGTTGTGCAGTCTGTTCCTGGGGATGATGACATAGTCACTGCTTCTACCCTTCTCCTGCAAAGAGAACAAGAAGTTGGGGGTTAGGAAGTGGATTGCTACTCTTTTTCTGTCTCTCCTTTTTCACAGTAAAGAAGGTTTTGCTTTTTAAATCTCTGGAACATGCCTGGGAAGTTGACATAGAAGGAAGGAAGCTCTCACTTGTCAGCCTTTTACAACCCTCACCACATCTCTCTTTTATGACCTGTACCAGTGCAGAAGATCTGGATCAGTTTAGCTAAGCAGGATTAGACAGTTTCCATGTGAGCAGCATTCTGGGTCTTGTACATTTAAACACATTTATTGTATGCAGGATCCTTTTTTGCTCTTGATTTAAGAACACTCCCAGAAGGGCCATCATCAAATCTGGCAGTACTAATCTATCCACACTACACTACTTTAGCACTCCATTTGCTGGTGGACAGGGCTGGAAAGCCTACATGCAAGCAGCATAAAGTCTGCCTTTCAAGAGCTACTTGCAGCAAATGGAGCAGTCTCTGCTGGATGGGTGACCACAGAGGACTGCTAGTGGAGGGGCTGGGATTTCACCCACACTGTGTTCTTCCCAAGGAGGTAACTTCACCTGCAGTCCACAGCCAGGCCAGCCACCAGTGGGAATTATTCACACCTTTCACTAGTTTTCCATACACCTGAACCAGGGGCCACTCTTGCTCTTCAATTTGATTGGGGAGCAACTAAGTTTTAATTACTATCTTTTTGAAAATAGAAACAGTGTAGCACACACAGCTATAGCTGTGGAGCTGGGAGTGTGGCAATACTGGAGAGGCAGTAAAGTAATGAAAGATGAAGACTGTAGAGTTACCTCAGAAAGCTTTAATTTGGGGGAGCTGGCTATGTCCTTCTTCAGCAAAATGTGTAAAACTGCATCATGAATGGTGAGGAAAAACATGGATGGCTTAATCTCTTCATCAAAAAATGCACTTCTCTCCAGTTTGTCCAGGAGGCCCTCTGTGAGGGAACAAAATCAAAGCACAAAGAGACCTGCAGGCCTTAAGGAAGAAATTGTGTTATCCTGAACATGTCCACTGAGTGAACATGGGAGTTGCTGGTATAAGGCATGGTTTTATTTATTAGAGCAGATGGCTTCATCTTTACATACATCAAGAGGATGGAACATAAATGCCCATCAGTAGTTTCCTGCTCTGTGCTGGGCAGGAGGGAATTTGAGCCCCTTTTCTTATTTAGGGCCTAGCCCAGGGTGCATGATAGTGGGTCCTGCAGCCCAGAGCTGTACAGCACAGCAGTGGCCATAGGTAAAAGGAGCCATCACACACGGTCCCAGCCTTTGGGGCACAGCATGGGAGAGACAACATCGCCACTCAGAGGGACCTCTTTGCTATTCACAACTTGAAGGTAAAACTGGGTGGTCCTCCACAGCCATACTCAGTGATCAACAGGGGAGGCAGTGGTACAAGGCATCTGTGGAGATGCCAACGCAAAGGCAAGTACTCACCATGTGCCCCAGCAATGTAAATGTCAATGTCGAGCCGGACAAATTCTTTCAAAGTCTGTTAAACCAGAAGGAGGCACCATTTAGATACTGCTGGGTTTGCTGATTACCATTATAGCGATTAGCCACAGCCAGTACACCAAGCATTCTAAGATATTTAAGATCTATAATAGTAAGTGGCTCTAGACTCACACTCCATTGCATATAGAGGTAAGATAGTCTCTTCACATGGCTGCAGACAGGGATGGCCAAGCCTTATTAAAAGGGGCAGAATTGAAAATGTTTAGCTCACAGAGAAGCAGGTGATCTTTCATAAGTTGTATGACTTTATTTTATCTACATGACACATGATGAAACTAAAAAAAAATGACTTCACAGTCTTCTGAGGAGATTTTTATAACTGGGAACTTGAGCAGAACCACAGTTCCCACCGTCACAGTGGGTCTTTTGTTCCTATGGAAATAGATGTACATACCCTCTGTGTCCCTAGACAGTTAACTATAGCTGCTACTGTTTGAAAATGTGCCTTTTTCTTTGCTCAAGGTCATCTGGGGAAGCAAGACCAGAAGCAGAAATGGAATTATGATGTTCCAACACCAGTTGGGTGTTTAAAGCCATATTTCATATCTACATTTCTGTAAAGCTTCCCAAAATCTTACCAGGTGAAGAAAGGGTACCACAGCCAACACTTTAATTCCAAGACAATTTATATTGATTATTTAAACAATTTCCTAAACATTTTCTATAGAAATTGTACATTCAAATTCACATACACTCAAAGTTTGCCACTGGCCTTCCAGTCCATATACCAGTGCCTTTAAGAAGCAGACTAGAAACACAGAATAGAGTCATAACATGGTTTTGGCTGGAAGGGACCTGAGAGATCATCTTGTTCCAAACCCTGCCATGGACAGGGACATTTTACACTGGAGCAGGTTGCTCAGAGCATCATCCAACTCACCATTGAACAGTTTCAGGGATGGAAGATCCACAGCTTCTCTGGGCAACNTAAACTTTCAGTTTAATGCAATTACCTCTTGTCCTGTCACTGTATATCCCTGTAAAAGGACCCTCTCCATGCTTTTTATAGGCCCCCTTTAAGTCTGGAAAGGCCGTACGGAGATCTCCTCATAGCCTTCTCTTCTCTAGGCTGAACAACTCCAACTCCCTCAGCCTTTCCTCATAGGAGACACACTCCAGCCCTCTGATCCTTTCCATGGCTCTGGACCTGTTCTAAGATGTCCATGTCTTTCCTATTCTGGAGACCCTACAGGTGGATACGGCACCCCGGGTGAGGTCTCATGAGAGTGGAGCAGAATCTCTCATAAAATNTCACCCTCGCAGCAAAAGATATCTTGTAATCTAGATTTGCCCTCTTTCAATTTAATGAATTTAAATAATAAAATTATTTAAATANTCATAGCCTTCTCTTCTCTAGGCTGAACAACTCCAACTCCCTCAGCCTTTCCTCATAGGAGACACACTCCAGCCCTCTGATCCTTTCCATGGCTCTGGACCTGTTCTAAGATGTCCATGTCTTTCCTATTCTGGAGACCCTACAGGTGGATACGGCACCCCGGGTGAGGTCTCATGAGAGTGGAGCAGAATCTCTCATAAAATTGGGGAAGAATCACCTCTGTTGACCTGCTGGTCACACTTCTTTTTATGCAGCCCAGGACATATCCAACCTTCCGTCCACCAATATCCCTGTCTCCCCCTCTGCAGAACTGCTCTCCATCCATTTATTCCACAGCCTGTATTGATACTGGAATTGCCCTGATCCACTTGCAGCACATTGTACTTGGCCTTATCGAACTTCATGAGGTTCAGATGGGCCCACTCCTGTTCAGGTCCCTCTGGGCACATCCCTTCCCTCATGTGTATCCCTCAAGTGTAACTGCATTGTAAGTTTTTCTTTCGTATGATCACTGTTTGTCTTGTGATTACCTTTCGGAGGACTGTCATGGCAGAAAAATCAAGGAAGGACACTGATGAGAAATCCAGAATGATGCTGTGGATGTTGACCTGGGGCACAGTGATGCCAGGGGGGAGGTCAGTGCCCCAGTTGATCCGAATGGGCAAGTCTGTCATGATGGTGGGCTGGTCCAGCTCCTCTATCTTGTTGTTGTCTAATTCTTCATCTGACTCATATGTATGGTTAGCCATGCAAATCAAGCCTTTCTGTGTTGACATAGAAAAGTGTCATAATTAGTTCTCTTCTGTAAGACCCAGCCAGGGTAGAGGTACTTCCTACGCTAGGACAAGAGTAGTGGCAATGCAAAACTGATCTTCTAATGAGATGGAGCCAGACCCACCTGGAAAGTTCTGTCTCTCCCTTGACTGGAGAAATATGGAAGTTATTTAATCATCATCATAATCACTTAATGATGGCTTTTTATTGTTTCCTGAAGTCAGTTGTCAGATATACTTTAATTCAGTAATTATGGAACAAGTCAACAAAAGGCATGCAGGATTTGAGCTGGGAGAAAACCATCTTTATCCCATCATTAATGAATACTGATATTCACCTCTGTGGTATCTGATCCTGCTATTTGTTGCCAAGAAAAGCTCCAGTGGACATGTACAAGCTCTACCCATGGTAAATCTGTAGGTCTCTGACCATGAGAGCCATTTAAAATCTTGTTTTTTAAATGTGTTTATGTCAGGAAGTGACAACTTGGGGAATAGTGTATCCAATTAAGAAGGGAGGCTATGAGATCCTTCTCTGCCATGTAAAGCCAAGGACTTTGGTTGCTTAACTCCCTCCCCACCCTGGGGGGTTGCCTCACATACTGGTGTCACTTGCAGCTCTCCTTTCTTCAGCATCTTCCTAATCTTCCTCAGAGCTTTATTGCGTTTCCTCAGGACTCTCAGTGGGTTGAAGCCAACCTGCAAAAACAGCACTTCAAATAATTAAAATAAGAAACACCTCTGTGACACATGGGGAAGGACAAAGCATCTCATGTGGTTTTTCTTTACAGTCATGATGACTGTAGTTTGAACTTGATGTTGTCTACCACTTTTCACAAATTCAAACAAGGGCTCTTTCTTGGCTGGAAGGAAGTCTACAGGAATGGCTGCAAGTGAGGCAGGGCTATCCATACTGCTTTAGGAGACCAACATGGAGAGTGTAATGGCAGTGACAGTGCTTAGCACAGGCCAATAACTCCAGCAGGCTGGCACAGTGCTGGCATGTCCTCCTCATCTGCATTATAAGATAGTCACCCAGGTGACCAAGATCAGAGAGCTCATGGGTTGTATCTGCTTTGTGCCATCGGACGGCAGAGTGGGTCATTCACCCGCTGTTTTTCCTGAAGAAGAAAGCCAGATTTTATCATGTTGGCTGCATATGTCTCTTGAACCTCTGAGCTGGTTTTAACAGAATTAGATGGCAGGTAATTAGGGTAATAATAAAATTAGGCTAAAATACTAAATTCCTGCAAATCTTCTACCTCATCCTTCACATGAATAGAGGAGAATGGTATTAGAAGTACTTGTATTTGTGGAGAAAGAGTGGTGTGAACATCTGCACTCACAGAAGAAAAACCTTCAGGCTCTTCTGAGGTGAAAGCCAAGCACATGGAGAACCAAATGTGTCAGATTCCCTCATTCCTCTTCCAGTTGCTGTCCCTCACATGAAGAATGAACTGCTCATTACCAGTGCTTGAGGTAGTCACTGCTTATCAACTCCCCACTATGAGCAGCAGGAAGGGGAGGGTACACTGCAAGTTGTGTTTGAGCTGGAGCTGGTGGGCCTCATTCACATGGTGAGGGCTCGGGGGTCCTGGATCTCTGTGCTGCTTTTGGAAAGACTGGCTGCATTCACCAGTTTGTTATGAAAGACTTTAAGAACTCTTTGATAGAATGATTCTATTTGGCATTCTTCTGATTGTTGTGGTTATGTTCTTGGGGCAAGATGAGTAAACTAGCATTTATTGTGTGTAAATAATATAAGTGCTAACAAAATAAAATAAAATAAAATAGTTTCCCTTTATATTATCTAAGTTTGAACTACTTTCTTCTCATAATAGGTATTGTTATGATGTAAGTATAAATACTGTATAAACACTGCTATGGTGTAAGCTCAGCATGAATCAGGCTGTTCTCAGAGGTGTGTGCATACATGTTATATTACAGTAGTGGCAACAATATCTGAATAATTAATGAAAATTCACCCTTGAACTGTGGACTGACTGCATATATAGTAATTATTGGGAAACTGTATTCACCTACTGTGTCAAGCAATTAATATATTCAGGACAGCCCCAGACACTTACAGCAGTGATGAGTTTCTCTCTGAAGAATTCGATATTAGCGAAGAAGATTGGAGAGGAGCATCTGAAAATCTTCACTCCCTCTGGCTCATAGATCTGTAAAGTAAAGGAGAAGTGTCAGTAGCAATGTTTGATATAGAAGAACATGTGAAGCAGGTGATAAAAGAAAGGAGACATTTCTTACATCAGTGTAATCCTTCCTGTTTCTGTAGATGTCACTTCTCCCAACATTGGCCAAAACAGTGCAGCTTGGACTGTGAACAAACATACACACTGTTGGTGTCCCACATCGAAGCTTGGAGGATGGGAAGGATCAAATAAAACCATCTCAGCTGGGGTGGCAGAGTGAAGCAAGACCCACATCCAAAGGTTTACACCACTAAATAATTTTTCCATGCACGGTTGCTGGACAGATCAAGGCACGGATGGGGCTGTTGCTCTTCTCTGTACAGAAGGAGACAACTTATGACAGGAGGCCCTGGGATATCATTGCATTCAACAAGTACTCACATCTGGGAGCGGATCACCACTGTCAACAGCTGGAATGCCACAGCTGCTACTAGTCCAATGTCCAGGCCAAGAAAGACAGCAGCTAAGAAAGTCACCACCCATATAACCTGTAATGAGCCAGTGGATGGCAACATTATGAGCATGTCAAGAACCTGGGTCATGAGATCAGGGTGGGAGCAGGAACAGATCTCGGATATGGTCCAGGATGTCCATCTGCTTTCGGTGACCTTTTTTTTTTCTTGTAAAACAGGGCCAGAATCACCACTCCAGCACCAGGGAGTGCTTCTAGGGATGACAATTTCTAGACAATAAAGGCTTGATACCTAGTACTAGGTATCTATTACACAGATGGGGATAGGTGGTTCACTAAATGCTCAATAAAAATCCAACAGAAATGCAAGATTAGATCTGGTAAAGCTGAGAGTTGTAAATGTGCAAATATAGGTGCCATGAATGTACAGGACTGATAAATGACTAGATAATACTGAATAACCTTTTGCCACAAAGCTTGAAGCATTTTCATGGGGCAAATAACTGTTTGATATCTGGGAAAACTGAGGCCTGGCACCATTTGTGAGCCTAAATTTTATGAGTGTTAGAGGTAAGCAGTCATCCGGTCTAGCCATGAGCTTTACCATTTGGAGTAAACTCTTCAAGTCCCAGTTATCATTTGTTTTTTGCTGTGTATCTTCCATATAACACATTGTGTGATTGTGAGAAAGTGCCCCTGAATGCTTAGTCAGTGCAGTAGATATTTGGATATTTTCAGTTATTTAGGCATTTTCTGTAACTGTCGTCTTTATTTGACTTTATCTAATGCACTATTTTAATAGATTTTGATGAAATGGATGAAAATTATGTTAAGAGTGAGATTCGACTCAAAATAAGTGGAACAAAATGGAAAACATAAGCAAGGGGTATATCAGTAAAAAAGGTACTACTGTACTTTCTGTTTAGTGAAGTAAAATAGGGATAAAAAAATGAGAAAATTTGTATAATAGATTACTTTTTCAGAGCACTTAACTTCTGATACTTGTGAAACTCAACTTACACAGTCATACTTGTCCTTTCTCCATAGGATGCCTACTTCCTTGAACTGCATGAGCATTCCTTTCAAGTTGCCAAGAGCCAAAGACGCAAGGACTGACTGTTAAAAAGACCAAAACACATGTTTCATGTTTAACCAATCGAAGAAAATGTTGAACATTAGGAATTAAAGGATTATACAAATAGGGCCAAAGTGCAGCTGAAAGGCCAGGGAGCTGCTCTCGGTGTATCACTGCTGCTGGGACGTCCCCAGCCATGGTGCAGTCTGACTTGAGGCTGTAAATTCCACTTGGTTTTGGCTGCAGAAAGTTGGTGCTGTGGCTTTTTGGTGTTTGGGTACTTGTGCTCCCTTTGAGGGACCAGATGTTGTGGTTGTCTCTGGCATAATGTGGGAAGAAGAACCAAGATTCTCAAACCCTGTTTGGCTCCCACTGAAGTCTTTGAACACTCACAATGACTCCCAGAACACCCCTGTCTCTGGGAAGCAGGAGGAAGCATTAGATGAAACCAGTGAATACCTTCTGTAATGGTGCCAGTAGAAACCCAATGGCCAAGATCACAACCAAAACAATGACAGATGAGATAATACCAGCAATCTGCATGAGAGAACAATTCACAATGAATAGGTGCCCACAGGCATTATGGTTAGCTAGGAAAAGAGAGCTGTCTTTGATTAAATGCCATAATGACCTGCTGTCTCCCATACCTGTGTTTTGCCTCCTGTGCTCTCCTGCACACCTGATCTTGACAGAGCAGTGCTGGAGGCAAATCCCTTGAATGATCCACCAACTATATTACCAAGCCCAAAAGCAATTAGTTCCTGAAATAAAAATAAAAGAGATTGTTCTTAAAAGCTGGTTCATTACATTCATTCAGAAGGCAAAGCTTTCCTAAAATGACTTATTTCCCATTGATAAATGTAGTGTATTTATCTCTGTGTTATTTGCCTACCTGGTTGCCATCTATGGGGTAGTCATGCTTGATGGAATACACTTTAGCCACGGAGAAGGCTACTGCAAACCCAACGATTGCAATGGAAATGCCATCACCGATACAGTTCTGGAGGATGCTTACATCAGGTGCAACAGGTATTTGAAACCTGAGAGACAAAAAATTCTATGCATTAAGGAGATGTCTAAGGTTCTTTTGCTGGTCCTAAGGAGAATTCCTCTCTCGACATTTTTTTCCCTTCTTTTTTTTTTCAGTGAGCTGAAATCTGAAGAAAGGAGACTTGAGCAGAAATAGCTGTTCCTCTGCAAACGTCACCTGCTAACACCCCTAGGGCTACAGGGACCACCCCAGACTCACTCTGCTGTCCTAGTAAATGTCTTCCCCCATCTTTTTAACTTAACACGTTCCTCCTGATTCTTTATTATATATGGCATATACAAAATTCTGGCATATACAGATGAAGTCTATGTATAGATATATACTCTATATGTGGATAAACAATCTTTCTGTGGATATAGTCATAGAGGGGCAGATGTTGAGGCCTCTGGAGGCTATGCTGGTAGCTGGTCACAGAATCAGGCAGAGGAATTGTGCAGGGTCCTGGTGGCTTCACAGGACTGGTGGTGGCTGCTGAACTGTGCATGTACTGTGAGGGAAACGGAGGAGTTCAGGAGTGAGTAGTTCAATAAAAGGGACAAACATCAACCTCCTGCTCAACAGCTGTCTCAGAAAGTGAAGGACACCATTATTTCATGTCTCAGTGTATTCCTTGATGCATAGGGGATGTGCTCTAGCAAGTAACTTTTGTGTATTGAAAGTGTGCCGTATCATTGAGAGAAAATGTTTATTTACCTACTGAAAGAAGATGAAGCAGATAATTTTAATCAGAAACATATCTGAACTCATTTTAAATGGCCGTACTAGAGAGAACGTTTTGCTCCACTGGTGAATTGTAAGTAAATCACTTACCCTTCCTCTAGTTTTCCAACAACAGCTACATTAAATTTTTCTTCAAAGTTGACAAAATGGGAAATCAGTGCTGCTAAGATTGTCTGAAAGATAATAAACCACACCTCCATTAGGCATATTCAAGCAAGAGGGTGAAGAAACTATTAAATACTATTACCTTCCTTCTCTCACATACCCTCCAGCCTCATCACTAGTGGCAGAATTATGCCCCAAGTTTTCATATCCCTTTGCTGTTCAGATGTCATTCCTGAATGACCTTACAGGTATGGGTTTACATTCATAAATCACACAGATTATAACAGAATATCTATCTAACAATAGAGATCATCCCACCCAGTAAACCAGGTGTGTTCTAACAAGGTGTTGTAATGACTCTGGGGGAAAACAAGTGCTACTTGAGTCTATATAACATCCTCCAGGATTTTAAGAGCTTGCTATCCCTGTGAGGTTTCCTCCACCCTTCTGCTGCTCAGAGTGGGCAAAACCTTCTGGTGCTGGAGGGCAAAATAGTTTTGTGTTATGGCCATGAATGTCCAGGACTTCAGTGGCTGCTTGCAAGTGTGGTGCACAGGGGCCTCAGATTCAGAGGAGACTGCAGCTGGCTGGTGTCAGAGCCAATTTTGTCCAAGGAAAAAAATTCATAGTTTATAATACCGAAGATACGTTCAGTTAAGAACAGCTAAGTGGAGGTAAAATATCTCACAATAGCTCCTGAATGCTGTAAATTTTTCCTTGTAGATAAAATGATAACACATTTAATGGATAACAGGAGAATAAATAGTTAAAACTCTGCTTCCCATGTCATAACACGGAGCAGTTGCAAAATCAAAGGAAGTGACTCACCACAAGGAGTTCGATCGGGATGGGAGTTGGTAACTTTTCCTTGTATCGATCGTTCATTTCTTTTACCACAAACACAATAAGCAAGACAACCAGGGATGTGACAAGGTCAGCAACGTTTGTTTCTGTAATCTGGCTGAAAATGCTCTCTAGAGTCTGCAGAATCAGGAAGAAACATGTAGAGCTTTAGAAACAGTCAGGCCCTGGCACAGTAGCACTTTCCCTTCCAGAAGAAGCTGTATCTGAATGGCTCTAAGGATTGTACTGGTTGGGATTTATTCCCTGTGGCATTATGTGGACTGCAGCCCCAATTAATGTTTGTGCATGTGCCAAATGATGGAAGAATCTGCAAAAGACCCTTCCCACTAACTTGTGACTCTCTCTTCCTGATTTTCCCATGAGGGAGGTTTGGAACAACAGGCATGTCCGTCGTAGGAAATGTGAGCAATGGCATTGCTGGGCAGGTTCCTCTCTCCACTCCTTCTTTCCTGTCCTCCTTCTCCCTCCTTTCTCATCCAACAGCCCTCACAGAGTCATATACAAATTAAATATGTATAATATCAGTCCAGCAAAAATGAATAATTAAATCCTTAAGGCAGAGTTGAATGCTTATTTGAAATATGCCAACACAATATAGTAAATATTATCTAATTAGACCAATGGGGTGTAACTTGGTGCTTGGTAATAAATTTAAATATTGGTCAAATACTAATAATATATCTCTCTTGTTTTTCTCTCATTTTTCCTCCTGCTTTGCAGTTTTTATGCTGAGCTCTGTTATTACTGCCTTGTGATACACAGTCAGAAATACATCACAGGTACATCAATAGCATTAGCAAAAAATGAACACCTAGCACTTACATAGATGATGCCAAATGGTTTATTAAATCCGGGGACAGGTAGCTGAAACATGAATTTCAGTTGAGATACCAAAACATGGATAGCTGCTGCAGTCGTGAAACCACTGATTAATGATTGCGATAGATAAATAACGATGAATCCAAACTGGAAAAGTCCCAGAAGCAACTGAAACACAAAATGAGCATAGGTCAGTGGCATTCATTTGTGGTTTTAAGCTATCTTTGAAAGAAAGACAACCATATTTAATGGAAGCAAAGACTTTCACCTAATCCCATCCATCCAAAGATTAAGGAATGTACTGTCACCAGACTTGCAATAAAAGTTGAGATTTAGCAACAGAGGGCCTAATACTAGTAAGAATAATTGCTAGAGCAGTTAAAACCCATTTTTAAAATTTTATAGCTAAAATATACATCCTTATTTTCAGGGTTTTCAGTTCCTCTATTTTCATATGGTACAAGTGTTTCATGAAGAACAAATACATTAGTATGTTAGGAAGGAAGGAACAGTAGAAATTTTTTATTAGGAAGTAAGGATATACTGTTCTTTAAAAACAATATCCAAATATTTTATTGTTGCAAGGCAGAGCTTTTACTTCCCTTGGTGCCTCTGCATCATTCACATTACTTTCACAGCTACTTTTTTCCTATCCAGCAGATTGTTTATTTCTGTAGGTGTAAGTTGCAGCTGTGTGGTCTCTGGGCTTCAGCCTGTGCAAAACCAAGGATTTCACAGCACATGTGAGTGCCTGGTCACTGGAGGGAACAGATGTCTCCTAATCAGTGAGCCAGGGTCCATTACATGGAAAGTGGAAGAGGATTACTTTGGTGACTATAACAGCAGAAACCAGAGAGGAAGCTCAGGCCACCATCCATCTATCCATCTATTCACACAGGTGCACTCACACATACATTCACCAACCTGAACAATCCCAGAAAGGAAGGTTACAGATGCAGCCACCATCACCCTCTCATCATTTATTGCTGAGATGTTTGTGGAATTGCCATTTGCAATGCTGTCATCGGGGACCAGCCTGGTGACGACTCCTCCCACCATGAGGCTCAGGACGGGGAAGGGACCTGAGCAGCACAAGGCACTTGTTACAGGATCTGAAGGGGCAACATGTACTTCTTCATCAGTGAGGAGGGTAAGTGGTGTGCCTGAACTTACCCACTGAGATATGTCTCGATGTGCCAAAGATAAAATAGACCAGGACAGGGAAAAATGCTGCATAGAGTCCGTAACTGGGAGGGACATTCACCAGCAAAGCAAAGGCCAGACCTGTAAAGACAGAGGCCCAGGGAAGGTGGCATGTGTGCTGCAGGCTGAAGCCAGCAGTGCCTTGGCACCTGGCTTAGCAGGCTGTGTCAGGACACACAGTTCCCAAAGGTACCTTGCAGCACAGCCACGAGCCCTGTGTTGATGCCGGAGACGATGTCACTCAGGACCCACTCCCTGAAGCGGTAGGCTGGCAGCCAGGAAACGACTGGAAACAAACCCAAAGCAATTTTTTTGACCCTTTGTGGAGAGCAGCTGCAAAGGCACAAGGGGACAAAATTTTGTCAGTGAATCACAGCCTGTTTCAGAGAGGTGAGGAAAGGGGAAAAGGTTCTGGCTGCCAGAAGTCAAAATCTCATCCAGACACAGCCTTGATCAATCTGCACTGCCATCTGTGCTTCAAGGTATATCCAGTGGCCTTCAGAGGTTCTTTCCAGCCCTAATTCTCATAGAACCATAGAATGGCTTGGGCTGGAAAGGAACCTCTATGGCCATCTAATCCAACTCCTCACCCCAGGAAGCAGGGATGCCACCCACTGGGTCTGGTTTCTCAGAGCCCCGCCCAATCTGACCTTGAACATTTCCAGGGACAGGGCATCCACCACCTCTTTGGGAAACCTGTGCCAATGCCTCACCACCCCCATCATAAAACATGTCTTCCTTATATGCAGTCCAAATCTACCCTCTTTTAGTTTAAAACCATCATCCCTTGTCCTGCTGCAACAGACCATGGTAAAAAGCCTGAGTATATCTTTCTTATAAGACCCTTCCTTAAGTACTGAAAGGGTGCAGTTAGGTCTTCCTAGAGTCTGTGCTGCCAAGGGCCCAGAAATAGAGAAACTACCTTAGATACAACTGTCAGAAGACTTTTAAGGGTAACAGCAGTCAAAATCCTTTAGAAAAATCTGACATAGAATTTAGTTAATGAATTTTCACTTGCTATGTTGGAATGAGAGATGGACATTGTCAAGATGGAGTTCATGCTGTCCAAGAACAGTCAGGACTGCTTTTTAGATCTTTTCTTAAAAAAGAAAAAAAAAAGAAAAGAAAAGTATATCCTTACCTAAAATAGAGTTTCAGGTGATCCCAAACTGTCTTATGGTATCTGTGCAATTTCTCATGCTCTTCATTGAATGCATTCTCTGAGTACACAGGTCTGGCTATAACATAATGGTTACCCACAGGTTCAACCATTTCTCCTGAAATGTCAGGCTAGGATGGTGACTTGTGTGTGCTCCTCTCTGCCTCAGGTGCTTAAAAACCTGAAATGAAGAACAGGGTTAGCTCTTTATGTACTGTGGGGAGGGTAGCCATAGCATAGCTGAGTGAGCTCCAAACTGAGCGTTACCACCTTTGAAGATCAAAAGAGGGATGGTTGAGAGACACCTGCCTCACTTTGCCAAGGTGATCTCCCGCCCTACTCCTCCTCCCACTGCACAGCACTCTTTCACTGGAGCATGAAGTATTTCTTTATAAAGATGCAGCCAAAAAGTAGACAAGATGGTTTTTGAGTTAATTTATCTCTGAGTCAGCCATGTACAACCAAAAACTTCCTCCCTCAAAGGAGATTAATTTCCTGAAGAACAAACAAGCAGATCCCAAGCAGTTTCTCTTTGTGGCACTGCTGGAAGAGCTGGGAGCTCACTGTAACCCACACATGAGGGGAAAGGCAGAGCCCAGGCAGGGCTCAGCCATCCTCTCTTGGATTCAGAGACAAGGCTGAATATATTGTCTTGGATTTGTGTGACAAGGGGATCAGGCTCAGTAGTAAAAAAGCATGATATTGCTGCTTGTTATTTGTAAGATTTATTTTCACATATTGTCCAGACTGCTTCTCCTCTGCTTCATGTTCACAAACAGTTGTTGCAATGTCTTACCTGAATACTATTTTCTGCCTGCTTCCAACCCACATTTGCATGTTTGTGCTGGAGAGAAACTGTCCTGGGTCACCTAGAAATGACCCCTGGAGCCCTTATTACCCATGAGAATGAATCTGCTCATCATTCACTTCAGTCAACACCACTGGGTACTTTGCAGCAATTAATCAATGCCATCATTGTATTGCTTACAGTGCTGTTACATTTCTCGTTGTGCCACACATTCTCCTCACAGTAAATTCACTGTACTATCTAAAACTGTACTATCTAAAAACCTTTTTCTCAGTCGAAGCCACCATTAAATATTTAATATAGCACTAGTCCCAGACAGAAGCAGTGGAACTTGCTCTTCATAGCCACAGTTGGACTAGACAATCATTGTAGGATCTTCCAACTGGAACTAATCTGTTCTATTCTACTCTATTTTCTTTCGACTCAGAGATGAAGATGTACTGTAGGAATCAAGTAGTCTTTTGGGACACTGATAGTAGGGGTTTTTTCTTTATTTTCTCTCCCCTAATGAAAATGCTCCTTGTTGCCTTGGTGCTGGCTGGTGGTCTCTTGACAGATGCCTGACCAGCACTAGTTCCTTGCTCAGGTCTATCACCTGACTCTTGCTGAAATACCCTGCATGCATTTCTAATTCAGACCTGTGAGTACACAACATTTGGAGATACCACAGCACAGATTTTAATGCGGCACAAAGCTGTTTGCATAGTCACAAACAGGTAAAAATCTTTTAATCTATGGCAATTTTCGCATTGAAATCTTGAAACTTTGCTACCACTCAGAGCCTATAGAGCCTATTATTGACCTATTTTAAGTGATTTCATTTTAGTTTCCTTGTTGTTCATACTGTGGAAATTCATAGATGTGTGTAGAAGTCCAAATGATGTCAACAAAGCTCTTAGATATTTTGTTGACATACTATTCTTTCACAAAGGATTCACTATTTTGGCAATGGGTTTAACATTTTTAATCTCTGTTTAAACATAAAAGATTAGATCTGTAATATTTTCCAAAAAAAGGGCAGGTAATTATTCTAGCAGGCAAAAGCTCAAAATCTAAGCTTATTCCAAACACTCATCCAAAGCCACTTAGAATCATATTCTGATCTGTTATTTTACGATATGTCCCTCCCTCTGTTGGGATCAGAGATCCAAATCTGAGGCTGATAAAATTTCAATAAAAATTAGCTAATCCAGTTCATTCCCTGATAAATCATGGTGACCTATATTTGCCAGAAGTTTGTTTAATCTATTAAAGATTTTTAAATTGCTCTGTTTCCTAGTCTGTGTGTCTGCCTTTTAGACTTCATGTCACAAAGAGGAATACTGCTGGAAGTCCCGTGGAATACTATTGTTCATTACACTCTAGGGCACAGGATGTACTATTTGTACCCTTTGAAAAGTTCATAAGCCACAAAAATAGAAGTGTATGGGTCTGTATTTCAGTAACCCACACTGCCTCTCTAGAGTGCTTTGGGCTCCTTAGGGGACAAGACCAACTCTTCTGACAACTTTTCTAATGTGTCCACCCACTCACAAGGAACACCAGCACAGACCAAGCTTACACCACACAGCTACCGAGTGGTTACAACTTTCAGTCACTATTGACCAAGATTAGATCTGAACTGAAACCCCAGAGACAACATTCTGATTCAGTTTTATTCCATATAGCCTCTGATCCTGTTCTCATGGCCAGCAATTAACAGCACTGCCATCTCTTATAAGTAAAAAAAACTCCAACTCCACTGTTAATCCCTCAGCTCTATGAAATTTTGGAAATGCATATTTTTCACCTGTGCCATTTTGTTGAGAGGATTAACAAAGGGATACTTTTTCCCTTTATTGATTTATCCTAAATATTAACTAAAAACTACACAAAATTATGTAATTTTAATTGAATAATTAAATATTAACATGGTCCATCCCACTTTTCAATCTGTGTATACCTACTCACAAATTTAAATTATTTGCAATATAAACATTTGAAAAATACAAAGAAATTCCACAAAAGAAACTTTTACATTTTACAAAAAATGAAGCACATGACTAGAAGCATTTCACTTATAAGCATTACTTCATATATCCCATACCTAAAATGACAATCTAAATTTGTACCTGGTAAATCTTCCAGGAAGCTCTTCAGAAGAAACTACACCAAGATTTTTTTAGATAAAGATATCCCTGAAATTTTCACAGTCAGTGCAGGTATCTTGTGCTCTTCTTCACTTCAGAACCTCCCTAAATACTGACAGCACTTTAATAACTAACTTCAGTTAACTTTTACAAGAAAAGAAAGATTTCACTGTGGCCTTGACCATTGAGCCTATCCTCAGGAGGGGTGATAAGGAGTAATTTCTTAAAGTTCTCTGTGATATTGCTTAACTCTGTTTGGTGAACTGTTTCTGATTGGTCTGCAGAGCTCATATGGGAAAACGGAGATGAATAAGGACTGGCTGTTGCAATCCTGTGTTGTTGCTGAGCTGGTGTGGGAAGTGGTGGACAGAGCTCAGCTGTGGTACCCTTCATTTCTGAAGAAGCCTACATCATTGATGAGGGAGATGGGCTGCTGGGCATGCCAGCTCTGAGCAAAATGTGCCTCCCTTGACCTTCCTCCAAGCATCTTTAATAGTCCCTGAATTGTGTTTCCAGAAGCACTTTCTGGATTCTCAGATTATTGCCAAAAAAAATCTTTGCAGGGATTTCCCAAGGGGAGCTGTGACTTGGTGGAGCTGACAGGGGTGTCATCCCATGACAGACAGTGGGAAGGCACAGAGCATGTGTGTGGCCATGTGTATGTGCCAAGGAACATGGCATGGGTGGGTTGGAATGAACTGCAGGGGGTTCCTGCTCCCCTCCACTGCCCATAGAGCAACTGGGGGGATCATCCTCCCTAGGCCAAAGTGAACCTTTGTAAACATTTCTAAACCTGAGATACCTAAAAACACCTAAGGAGATACATGAATTAGCATTTTGAGGCCTCAGGTTGCAACTTCAGTTCCAGTTGCCTGTGCTCATGACAGCAGTGAACCTTCAGAGCTGAGGTGCTGAGGACACCATAGCAGCAAAACCATCCTTACAACCCTTTCCTTAGGTCACACTGATGTTAACACCTAGAAATGCTTAGCTGTTGATATCCATGCTATCAGGAAGACCATGGTTTGCCAGACTCCTTAGGGAACTTCTCTACTCTGACTTAACTGCTGGGGGTTTGAAGTCACAGACCCTGCCCCTGAAGAAAGTTTTCTTCATCTGGTGAAAGGTTGCAGCATGAAGATGGGCACCCTTCGTGCTCTGCAGGGTCAGTCACACACATGGGTCTAGGAGGAGAAGAGGCAGGAGGAGCCTGAGATTCTGTCCTCAGACAGTTTGCCCATATTTCAGTCAATTATTAGTCCAAGAAATGATGAAGCGAGCAGGACCCCAATATCCAATCTCGCAAGGTGAGGCCTGTGTCAGACCATTCAATCAGGATTTCTTTCTTGTGCTTTAGCTCCCTGTGAGTTGTTAGAACCTCAGGTTCTTCTGAAACTACACTTCTAACCAAGACCATAAGCTCATCTAGTCAGTAGAGATCCCAGGTCACTTCCCAAACTGTTGTACCTTCCCTGTGTCAGTGAGACCCTGTTTTGGTACCTGCTGTTGGTTTAAGGGATTAACTGCAGTTTGTGAAACTTACACCATTTCAGTTTTTATTTTCACCATTAAAATAACAAACATTTTAAAAGCTGTAAAACCATAAACTATAAAAAACCCCATAAAAACCATAAAACAATTTAACCATTTTTGATTTCCCTCTTCACGTGGTGTGATCACAGAAGTGCTTTAAAACTTTAAATTCTTTATGTTCATGATACATCATAAGAAGCTGCAACATAAACCAGTAGAACAGCTTTTAAGGACTAGCTTTAAATGCAGGAGGGACCCTTGACTCTGAAGAAGTCAGTAGGGTCTTGTCCTTAGCTTCATCACATCCACCTGTTAATGCTTTACTCTTGGATTATTTCCACTAATTCACCGAAGCAATAAGGTGCTATGTGGAGTGATAGAGGGGATAATGACTTTGGCTTTTCTGTTTGCAGCAGTACTGTTAAGAACACGATTTTCCCCTGAGAGTGCAGAAGGGGTTTAATGCACAAGGGTCACACAGGAGGCAGGTCACCTCTGTCCCACACTGCAAAAGTTCAGCTAGCAAACCTTTGATGTCTTTATATCGGATGCTCAAAAAACAGCTAAACTCTAACTGGGAAAGCGTGGCCTTTTCTGCCTAGGCAGAGCAGAGGAGAAGGAAATGAAAATTCCCAATTGCTCTGTCTCCCAGGCAGCCCCATAAACACAGAGAGTTAAGAGATGTAAATCAGTCACAGACTGATCCTTTGCCAAGTCTCAAGCGCTCTTAGCTTCCCTTTGTTTTCACGGGAGGTGAAAAACACCCACAGCTCTTGAAAGCCCCTTGATGAGCTGAGCTCTGAAGGGCTTTACGTGTGCTGCCTCCCACCCTGGCTAGGATGAAGAGGGAAGAACAAGTGACTGAAGGGAGATAAAGCAGTGACAAATTCAGTGACTTACTTCAGAAAGAAGCTATTTTTCACAGAGAAAGAAGAAAATAGTTATTTCGGAGATGCAGAATTGGTCTTGTGAAGAGCTCCACGTCTTTCTACCATGTTAAATAAACACCAGTATTGATACTGGGAGATTAGCTGGCTGAGAAGGTGGAAAACAGCATCAGTCCATACAGATTTTTTGTGTTTCCCAATGTTTTCCTTCACCACGTGCTGTATAAACCTTCTGTTCTCCTGTGTAGCTTTCTGACAACATCCTGTCTTCTGACTAGGTCCTGCCCAAAACCTTGAAGAAAAGATTGCTCACAATACCATCTGCTGTGATGTTAGAGGTGCAAAACATCCCAAACTCAAGTTCTTCCAACCATTAAAAAAATTACGCTCTCTTCTATTTGGGCAGCTTAGCCTGTAAAAGAAAAGTATTTTGCTCAGTAGTAAGTGCAGCAGGCAGTCTGGGGATGCACCTCTGGTCAGTGCCAGTTCCTCTCTCCTCTTTTGGAGGATGGAGAGGGACCCAGCCTCTGAATTGTATCCTCAGGAAGATTTGAAGCACCCACTGGGGATATCCAAGAAAGAAATGGAAAACTGGCTGGCCCTGAGAGGCCTTCATGGAAAGCAGAGGCGTCCCTTTGTACTTACAGACTCAGGACACTGATGCCAGAAGGAAGCATAATGTAATTTCACTTTCCATTTCTTACAGTCTCTACTACCTTGGTTTTTTACAGAAAGTTTCTTTTACTAGCACACTGAAACCCGATTCAAATCAGTCACATTACTGGGTTAAATTCAGTGGTGATGCCTAAAATCAAGATGAGGATGAGTAAGTTTAGTCAAGATGCAAATTTCAGGCAAACAACATAAGAATAGAAAGGACAGCGAGGCTGGGTGGGAAGAAATCAGTTCCATGAACAATGATATTTCTGGATTGCTCAGATTTATTGAGACCTGTAGAGAAAGAGAGTCTGAAATTTACTTAGTGCCTCAGGAAGAGCTGACGCCCTGTTAGGATATGGTCATTGAAATTTATCACTCCTTTGTATGGAGCACACTATAAGAAGGAGCACCCAGTGCTGTTATTGCAGTGTATGGTGAAGTGGAAATGGAAAATTCCAGTGAAAGATTGGTGCCATATTCACATGCCTATCACTTTTTATTCACACTTCTTTCATTACACTTCTGTAATTTTATTATCTTTTTTAATGGACTTCACAGTTACTGTGCTCTGAAAGGCAGCAATCATGGCCTCAATATTGGGTCTTTATAGGATTCCACTATACCATAATGAAGAGCACAAACACAAAATCCTGCACATTGCTTTTCAGAACAAGGAATGTTTTGACATCCTTCTCTGCCAACATGAAAAATAGTGCTTGATTCCTCAAGACAAAAGTATTGTATTTTAATCCAATGTTAATTTCATTTCTCCTCTTACAAACCTTCCGTATTTTGCTTAAGATGTAAGTAATTTGTTTCATTTAAAGCTGTCTCTTTTAATTTCATGAAGAAAAATAATTAAGCAATGTCTCACATCACAGACAACCAACCAGATTAGACTTGTCGATTCAGCATTTGGCTCTACTTTTACAGTTGCTGAATAATTGAGACCTGACTAGGATGGGAATCAGGGATGGGAGGACGCAGGGATGAGTCAGGGAATCTGCAGTGTCACAGCCAGATACTGCTACAGATACTGCTACAGAGACTGCAAATGAGCATGGAGTTATGTTTAACACAGATTGTAATGAGTGTTCAGATATTTGAAATAAAGCAGAGACACAGATAGCATTGTTTGTGCTGTGCTGTGCTGGGCTGGGAGGCTCAGCCCTGCCACTCCACCCTGATGTCCTGCTGGCTACAGGGACACCTGTCCCAGAGATGCTTGTGGGACCCCCATCTGCAAGGGTTTTCAGCCATGTGAGAGTGTAAAAACATCCTGTGTTCCACCAGGCCAAAGGAGAAGCATTGCAGGGTCTCCTGTCCACCTCAGGCTTGCAGTGTCTACGTATATTCCTCCTCTAGGCATATCTCTTCTCTGGTAAGCCAGGGTCAAGATAATGATCCTTGAAGACCTCAACAGTGGTAACCTGGATTTCAATTAAACACAAAATATTTCTGTTAAATAAGAACAAAGTCAAACTGTCATAAAAGCAAAAGCAATTAATTATAAATGGCCAAAATGCTGCCTGGCAGAATATGACAAGGAATTTCCATGAATGGGTGTCAGCACCATATTTTGCAGGTGAGCCCTGACTACTGTTCCCAATTTCTTTCCTGCAGTCCAGCTGAGCACACTTTTACTTGCTTATCCGTTTTGAAATAACCTTAAAATAAACTGTTAAAAATAACCTAAACAAATAATGTATTTCTAGGTAGGTGGTGGAACATTAGAATTTATTCAGAGACATTGTTAGAGACATCTCCTTGTAATCATTTATGTTTGTGCTCTAAGTCTCCCTGTGTGATGTACCTTTGCAGATACCACTGCAATAAAATACTCCACTATCTCCAGATACTTTAGACTGTGCCATTCCTTAAACTGTGTGTGTTATGCCTGGAGTTTTCCTCAGGTAACAGTGACATGGAAAAATGTCTTTCCCAATATTTCACCAGGTCCCTTATCAGTTCCTGTGTTCCTATCAGTGTCAGCTTGTTTTGCAAGAATGTGCAAAATGAAATGATCTGGGGGTTTGCTCATGGAGCAACATTGCTCATCTAGCAGAGGGATTCATCTACCTGCAGGCTCCAAGGCTCCACAGATCTAGGGTCTACAGCCCCCCTCTAGGGTTGGTTCCAGAGCTATCCAGGTGTGCATAGCCCCTTTGAAATCACATCTGGATCTGGGAATTTTAAGCTGAACTCACTTTTTTAAACAGCCTGCTCTTCCCCTGGAATTACACAAAACAAGTTGCTGTGGGATATGGAGTATTTTGTCTTTTGAGTTTACGTCAGGATAGCTTCAGATTATTTAAGGAGCCCCACTTTGCTGAATATTTTTCAACATACTGTTAACATACTTTTACTATTTTTGGGCTCATAAACATTTCCATACAGATCTTCCAAGTATACATTGAAGTCTATCATAGAGAAGTTTGTTTTTCTTACTCATGTCACAAAGATCCTGAGAAGTAAAACACTAGGTTCAAAAACCACATGATGAAGATCAGTAGTTTAGATTAATTTTCAGATTAGTGCTAGCAAACTTTCACTTCTTTAAAGTTTGCTTCTCTATATCATACAGGTACCACATTCTTTAAAACCATATTAAAATACATTAAGCAGCAAATAAAGGCTTATATATTTTTAAATACTATTATAATAAATACAAGTAGGGCAAATTAAGGGTAAAATTCAAGAGATTAGTTCAGTTGTAAGAAGAAATTAAGAAGAACATAATTCTGTTCACCCTTTTTAGTCTACAAACAAGATCTCTCTCATGCTGTTGAAAAGTCCCAAAGTACCCTCTTCGGCATTCACACCCCTGAATATTCTTCCTATCTGCTTGTTTGCAGATTGACACAGGAAGATGATGAAATCTTTATGCAGATCAGCAGGTGGCCTGACCTTGTATGCTGTCTGCTCAGGAGAAGGCAGAAGTAGGAAAGGGTTATAGATCATATAATCCCAGCCATAGCACTCCTTTTTAACAGTGTTAATTTGAGGAGGTTTACAAGTAGGACAACTGAGAGATGCAGGGAAAAAAAAAACAACACAACAAAACAAACAACCACAAATGCAGCATTTGAATGAATTTTCATTTATCACTTGTTGAAACAATATCTGCATTTCTGTGCTTACAGTCCCAAACCCACCAGCTCTGGGGCTCCTGGGCTCATCCACATCATCTCTCAGCCAGCCCAGTCCTGACCCCCATCTTTTGCTTGCCCCACAAAATGAATGTAGCTCATACTTTGGCTTGTATGAGCAGAAGCCTTGGTGCTTATGGAGCTTATCTGTGACTTGCATACAGTCTATGGTTTCAGCCTATTTCTTATTTTTTTAGCTGGTTTTTTTTCATTAAATAAAGAGGCCTATTAGCTCAGTGTGCCAAATCTGGAGGAAATCTGGCCAGCTAGATCTGTAATCAGGCCCACAGTTGTCTCTGGTCCCCTGAGAGGCCACCACTGTAGTTTCTACCTTCAACATTATTAATAAAAAAAGCTGCACTTCCTCTAGCTGAGATAGAAATATGCGAAGCCACAAATCCAAAGCCAGGTGTGCAAAGTCATTTTGGAAACAGTGGGCAGTAGTGCAAACAGCAGTGGGAAAACCCTCCAGTGCTTGGGTGGTGGCACCTTCTTTTGCAGCAACCTCTGGGGAACAGATCCTGGCCACTGCACCTGCTGCCAGGGCTGGTGCTCCCCTTGGCTCCTCAACAAGCTGCTTCAGGTTGTACTCATGCCAGATCAAACAAGCTAAAAATACTGTGACTAATCCGTTTAGGATAAAGGCCATCTTGGAAAAGACATTTGCTCCAGGAAATGATCTTCTTTCTCAATAGCTGGCATCATTCCTAGGGAACCACCAACAGGACTCTGAGACCTGGGCTACAGAAGTGGAAAAAAAAAAGTCCTTTGGGTGAAAATAAAGAGGGAATCTTAGCCATGCTGAGCTTCATGCAAAACCACTTAAAAATAAGGCAGTAAGAAACTGGTCAGTCTGAAGAGCAGCACTGAGATTGGGGAAAACAACCATAATCCTGGACACAGGATTATTATTTTTCTTTTTGAAAAAAAGAATTTGGGGGATTGAAGAAGGGGAAAGGGAGCTGCCTGTCCTTACCCGGCAATTTTCAAAGTCTGTGAAGAAGGTAATTTACAGCAAACAAAAGGAGGATAGAATAAAAGCAGGAGTTCCAGCAGGGCTCTTCCTTGAAGGGCAAGGAAGAAAAAAATTCCCATGAGATGGGAACCAGCAGCACCTTGGAGTCTCCACAAGCACAGTCATGGTTATCTTGGCTGGGGTAAACAGAGTCTGCTGAGTGGAAACATATAGCTGGAACTCTGGGGAGGTGATTCTGCAAAGAAGGGACAGACAAGTAAGTAGTCCTTATCAAACTCTCCTTCACATCTTGAAAATGTCTTTCCTGTCTCATTTCTCAAGAGGTTTGTGTGAAAAAAATGGTCACACAGTCCATGTGTTTGGAGTGAGTGTATTTGGATGGTCCAGTCTAGTTCTCAATGGAAATTTAATGCTTGCTTGTCATAATGCCATAAACTTCTGTGTTTCAGGGGCTTAGAGCCAGTCCTGAAACAATATTACAAAGTACCACCGAGTTTGAGGAAATTCCTGTCATATAACTTACATAGGCATTGTAAGTTTACAATAATAATTACAACTAACTTTTAAAGCTTTATCATTATAAATACTGTAGTATGCTTTCATATCATAGTGGCTTTAATGAAAAATGCTTTCAATTGTTAGTATCCTTTTTATTATCTACATATACGATCAAAAGTTAATTATCTTTTACCTATTGGCTGCACTTGCATGATGTAATATTTTCCAAGGTCTTCTGGAAAGACTTTTTAATTTATAACTTGGGATGGGCCTAAAATAAAACCCATGTATCTAAGTACATCTGATAAAGATGAGTTAGTTTAAGTCATAATCGGGACAACCCCAACTAAATATCCTCTGTCCTAGAAAAACAACCACACAAACCTGTGTATTCCTTTGTTTTTTTGAATCATTCTGTTTCCTCAGCCAATCCAGCCCTTTATTTACTCAACTGCGTTCTCAGAGCCTTATTTAAACGGGACTGGGGAGTCAGATTACAGCTTTTTTTGGCTCGGCAGGATTCACCATCAAGAACAAGGTGGGCAGGGACTGTTGCCTGAGTTATGGATGCAAGGTGTGGTACAGCACTGCTGAGCCCATTGGTACCAGCTTCTAATTACCAATCACAATAAATAAATGATGCACACAACATTTTGCAGACACTCGTGATATTCTGAAATGCTGCGTTGCTGCAGCTTGGGTTGGAAAGGCCGCACCACCCAGACCAGCCCAGGTCCTGGCAGGCTCCGAGCCGCTCACGGCGGGAAGAGACCTCCTGCGGTTAGTGCTGGCAAGCCTGAAAAGCATCCTGCCTTATCTCTTGGGTGTGAAGTGAGGTTTGCCAAAAGGATTCCCACCTCTCTAAGAACCACTCTGCCTTCCTCATTTATTTTAAGATGTTCCTTAAGTTTCTAGAACAATTTTCTTTAACCTGAAGGTAAGTATCAGGTAAGTCTAAGCAACAGGGTTTTGTTCCAATGACTAAACTCCAACTCCCTATAGTGAGATATACCAGCAATTGGTGGAAATTATCAGGGTGAAGCAAAGGAGACAGGACACACTCAGGAGAGTGCAGGTTGAGGAAATGCCCAACTGCAGATGAGTTCAGCTTCAGCTGCAGGAGACAGCTGAAGTAACTAGGAGAGCCAGTTTGGTGGGGACACTGATGGGATGCAAGAAAATACGAGGGAGTCCCTATGGAGGGACTAGGCTGTGTGCTCCTGAGGGGTTTTCTGTACCTGCAGCCAGGCACATGTGTGAGAGGTGAGTACAAAGCCCCAACCTGGCATCAGCCCCTGCAGTGTCCTGCAACACCTTCATGTGCAAGCAGGGCATGAGGGCCAGGGCCAGAGAAGATGGCCTGACTGCTTTCCTTGTGCCCCCAGCTGAGGTCTGACCCTGGCATAGAGGGCTGCCTGTGTGCTCTTGGGGAAGTGTGGCCCTTCTGCAAGCCTCCTTTGGAGGGCTCAGCAATCAGCCTTGCCGAAGAAAAGGAGGAGGGAGATGTCTGCACCACCCTTCTCCCAGCCTTTCCCCTCCTCCCAGCATTTCTGCTCCTCATGTCAACCCACAGGACAGCAGAAACAGCTGAGCACTAGTTCTGGGCTGGAAAGAGATGATTCTGGGCTTGATTTAGTCATATGAGCTTAAGAAAAATTTCTTCACAGCGGCAGATGTGTCTTCTCTTGCTAACTGCTTACACACTGGAAAATGAAACTTTGTTGTGTATACACAAGGCCATTGAAAGGCAAGATTTTTCCAAACTGGTGTAACACAATTGCAGAACATTGTGCTCAGCTTTGACTGCCTTGTGCACCAGAGAGCATTTTGTTAATATTTAAACTCAGTCTTTTGAGTCATCCCAGAAGACGTGGTAAGGGTTTGGGATTTAGGCAGGTTGTGTAAGCAAGACCCTGGTGGGTCCCAGCTGCTGAATGGCAGCACTTGCACATGCTCCTGCCTGCCAGGAGCTCGGAAGGTCCACGGGGTGAAGTCACAGCGCGTGAACCAGGCTTGTCCCAGGGAGCTGCAGTCAGCACAGCAGTCTGGTGAAGCTGTCACATGAGAACTGACCTCCACAGCCTCCCCAGGAGAATGAGGAAAGCCTTGCCAGGAAGGAGTACTGGGGTGCAAACAGGAGCCCAGCGCAAGCTGTACCATGGCTGCAACCTGTTTGTCTTTGTTCCCACAATTAGAGAGCAGCAGAAGTAGCATGGGGGACCAGAGACTCATCTAGGGGTGCAGAGTGGAGCAACTTTGATGGGGGGCTAAGGATGGAGTACTAAGATTACACATGGTTGTGGAAGACCATCTGTGACATCCTATGACCTCATGTTCCTTGTACTCAAAAAACACAAAAAAACTTGTACAGCTCTAACACTTAAGGCAGATTGGAGAGGATGAGAGCATGATGTCTGTGGCAGAGGAATGAGGTACCTGCAAAATGTGTAGAAAGGATAAATGACATGCAGAGTAGAGGCTGCCTCCTTAAGACACCAAGAAATTCATGTCAAAAATTTCAGCAGGAGAGATTGAGGATGACAGCTCCAGCTGCTCTGACTGATGCAGCTACAAAACCCTACATATTGTCATAAGCATCAATACGTAAACCTCTCCCCTCAGTTCCCAGACAGGTACCTATGCCTGCCTATGCCAGTGTATTTATGTATATGTGTATGCAAATGAATACTAAAAATAATTCCAATTCAACTATTAAACAAAATTAACAACAATGCAAACTTAACAATTAGACTGGCCTGGTCATACAGGAAAATGAGTTGGGGCTCTTAAGATCACTATAAACCATTCTTTTTATATAAATTGACATTTTATTACATTGTTATATATATATATGATTTTTATATAGTCTAAGAATACAGGATATGAAATGCCATTAAACTCCTTTATTTCTGGTTAGCATTTGAAAACTAATCTGATCCAAAATATGATTTTTGCTCAAGCATTATTTGTTAATGTATATCTATGCTGATAACCCTTACAATCTATCTGAGGACAAAGTGTTTGTAAATGTGCCTCTTATTTAATCACTCCAATTTTTGAAGATAATACTTCAATTAGAGGAAAAGTACCTTGATTAGAAGAATAATTAATGCTTGCTTAAGTGCCATTTTTATTACTACTCCCTCATTCTCCAGTTAAACATTACTTGAGGTATCTCACTATTAGTGTATTAATGATATAAGGACACTTGTCACGTTTTAGGACCTTCCACTCAAGATTCTTGAATTGCTTTATGACTGTTATTGTGACCCTATAAGAACTTTCCTTAGTAGACAAACATCAGGTATTTGCTTCAGTTAAAATAAATTGACACAGGTAAAATTTACTCAGCGCCATATCAAAGGATGTTTTATGGATAGTTATTTTTGAAACTTCCTTTGCAAGGATATCTTTTCCTGTGCTAGCCCAATGCAGCTCTTGTTAGAGGTAGATACCAGCTCATGGCAATTGACATTCTTCATTGTTCTGGAATTAAAATTACCTTGACTGGGAGAAGCCTTCTGGGAGCCCAACCAAACTTCAAATTATTTCAAGGGGAAAAATAGCGTCCTTATACTCTCTCTTACTTCAGCTTTTAGTCTGTGGCAGATCCTTGAGACTATTCCAGGTCTTAAAATCCCTTGATTGAAAAGTCGTGCCCTAGAAATCTGCTCCTGCCTTCAGGCAGGGAAGCAAGCTGTGAAAATAATGGGGATGTTGCTGGCTCTTGCTGGCTTAAGAACTGAGCCAGCAGTGTGCCCTGGTGGCCAAGAAGGCCAATGGCATCCTGGCCTGGATCAGGAATAGTGTGGCCAGCAGGACCAGGGCAGTCATTCTTCCCCTGTACTCAGCACTGGTGAGGCCACACCTCGAGTGCCGTGTCCAGTTCTGGGCCCCTCAGCTCGGGAAGGACATGGAGATGCTGGAACACATCCAAAGGAGAGCAGCAAGGCTGGTGAGGGGCTTGGAATACAAGGACTGTGAGGAACGACTGAGGGAGCTGGGGTTGTTCAGCCTGGAGAAAAGACTCAGAGGTGACCTTATTATCACTCTCTACAACTCCCTGAAAGGTGGCTGTAGTCAGGTGGGGGTTGGTCTCTTTTCCAGGCAAAAACTGACAGAACAAGAGGACAGTCTTAAGCTGCACCAAGGGAAATTCAGGTTGGATGTTAGGAAAAAGTTTTTTACTGAAAGAGTAATGAAGTCCTGGAATCGTCTGCCCGGGGAGATGGTGGAGTCACCATCCCTGGATGTGTTTAAAAAAAGATTGGATGTGGCACTCAGTGCCATGGTTTAGTTGAGGTGGTGTTAGGGCATGGGTTGGACTTGGTGATCTTGAAGGTCTCTTCCAATCTGGTGATTCTGTGAACTATTGTTCTGGTGTCACACTCATAGTGGGGCTAGATTACTGACATGATTTTCCATCTCCCTCACTACCAACCAGCTCAAAATCACCAGTGTGTCACTCAGGAGTCTGTACTGATTTGCTCGTGACTGATTAGCTGGCACAGTTCAGGCATCCCTGTCCTTGTGTGGGTCGTGCCTCACCTGGGTGACTTGGGTGTTCAGGTCCTATTGTTTGTGTGCTGCTGTTCACAAGGATGTCTTGTCACGTGTCTTCCTTAATTGTTTCCCAACAATGTCTCTTTAATCCATTTTAGTTATTGACTAAGCCTCCAGCAAGAATACCAGAGAACTGTGTGATATTGTTTGGGAGGCCTGTGAGGGGCATTGCAAGTGTTGGTTATTAGATTGTTAGACATTAATAAGACTGTGCTCCAGAAATATGTTAAGAATGCAGCCAAACAAAAGGCTCATGTATCTCTGTGCAAAGGACACCCTGAGGGGCAGTTCCTGGTTTCCCGGGCTCTCAGTACGAGGAAAAAAAAAGGTAAATTAAACTAGAGAGAACAAAATTCAAAACCAAAAAGGGAATCCTTTTTCTCTGAGTGCCCAACTCAGGGTGATGTTCCTGCCCTACTATGTCATTGAGGCCAGTAGTCCAACAGGAATTTAGCAAGCAAGTATTGACTGCCCCACTTCACAGCCACACTGCTCCATGCTGTGCTGCAGGTCTTTGCAATAAAATCCAATGCATAAAATCTGCTTCAGGATGAATTCTGGGATGGTTTCAAACTAAAAGGTTCCAGTATTTCTAAGAATATGACAAAGGACAAGTGTCTTCCTTTTCTGCCACGTATTATGTGTGAAATGTCCACAATCCAACTTACCCCACTTGTTCCATGCTATGAGCCTCAAGGCTGCAGACCTGCTGAAAAGAAACCAAAAAGAAGTCAGGTATTTGATCTCCTGAATTCTTACCACTTTGTAAAAGCACCCAGAAACAAATACTAGTTAAAGCAAACTGTTAAGATTGCAAAATAAAGCATCTCAAATTAGGACATGACAGAATTTGGATGTTTTATGCGCATATGTATTGGATGTAGACAGTAACTGCAGGATCTCATGGCTGTGCCCCATGGGAGCCTTGCCTCTTCCAGATCAAAAGAAGAGAGATGGATTGGGTGGCTCATGGAAGAAAGCTGATGTGGATGCCCACAGCTGAACTGGTCACAGTCTGCTGTCTTTATAAAAAGATGTCTATAAGAAAAAGTTCCAGGCTGTGAAGAGTCCATCTTCCCATGGTGCTCTCTACTGTAGGTACCTCGTGAGTATCTGTCACTCCAACTGTCTGCAAAGCTACTCCACAGGAGCCTCACAGATGCAGGTGTTGTCTTTGCAGACATTCAAAGTCCAGTGATTTGACTCCTATCCTTGGTGTGTAATGGTAGGTGCCACTACAAGGAAGTTTGAAAAAGTTAGAGGGCTTCAGGACCAAAAAAAGAATTTCCAGCTTGCGTTTACTTTGGGTTGTGACAGAGCACTGTGAATTCTGACACTGCTTTTGCTGAGCTGAAAATGGGCTCCTAGATCAGCTCAGTCAGGGAAGTTGGGGTGGTCTAAGGGGCCATGGGTGCCCAAAGGGAGGTCCTGCTCCCCCCTCCAGCACCCTGACGTCTCTGCTGTGCATTGCATGTCTGTTCTGTTCCTTGCAGCAGAGGTCCTAATGTGTAGCTTGATGAGGAACAGTTGGAAAAGGAACAGTAAGAAAAGGGGAAAGAGTGGAAATTTGGCAACTACCAGTGAAGACAGACACTGTTAGTCTGCAATTTTCCAAGTAAACCTTCTAGCTTTCCCCTTAGCATAGTCAGATCACAGTTTTACAGCATACATCAGGTTGGAGAGGCAATTGCAAAGCAAAAGTTTGAAATGGATGCCTGCTACAAGGCTTCCCCCAAAAGCACTCTACATGGGGTTTGTGGTGGCAACACAGTGCACAGCCCATAACCCCAAACCTTCCCCTGCCTTAGTGCTTTTCAGAGTTTTCAAGCTCCCTCAGCTTCCAGTGGAGGGAGAGAAGTAATTTTTAAGTGAAGCAGAGTAATTGCATTTCAGCCATAGGCATAGGCAATCTGGCATTGAGTTACAGCATAGTTACTCTAAATTTATTTCTAAATGCAAAAAGAGGCATTAGAGGTTGCTGCAGCAAGAGAAATGGTTGTAGTAATACCCCAGTGAGCCATGAAAACATCTCTAGAACACACAGGTAGAAGAAGTAGATTGATTTTAACCCATGCTGAATTAATGTCTGAATACTACCAGGTTTATAAGGGCATTAGAGTGAGAAAAAATCATGGAAACAGATTCCTTAAGCCTGCAGAAGCAGTAGATCATGAGCTGTCATAGGATCTGACAGTGTACTTTAGGTTACTGCTTGGTGACATTGGGATATTGAAGCATCTGGTATCCCAGCAGGGCCATGAGGACAAATGTGCCCAGCAGCTGGCACAGGAGCATTACCTTTTGGGTAATGCTCCTTGATTTTACTTGAAATCAGCCTCAAAGTTCCTTGAAGATCCACAGATGTCCTCTTCCAAAGAAGCCAAGCCTTGCTGAGTTTATCCAGGCATTCCTATCACCCTGAAGCTATGTTTAGGGGTATGGCAGCACTTCACTCTCACTCACGTAGGCATACCTGAACTGGATGAAACTGGTTAATTTAGAAGCTGATAACAGAAAACGCTCCAGTCTGACTTGCACCTGGTTGCATATAAACTGTTCCACATTGTCTTTTCTGCTGTGTAGTTGCTGAGTTCTTCTATCTATTTTTTCATTATTATTATTGTAGTTTTTTCATTTTACTGTCACCCTGGCTCACTTCTGACTATGCTTTAACCTTCTTCCAGCACTGAAAAGTTGTCTGCAAGCCCATGAACCTGGATACAAGGAGACTTCCCTACTGGAGAAGTCACAGAGGTAGCACAGGTCTGTTCAGGCTCCTGAGCATCTGGGTCCAGGAGTATTGGCAGCAGAAGCATATTTGAACAGGTGTCCAGTTCAGGACTGGGAAAAGTGACTAAATTCAAGCATATGAAGTGCCTTCTAGAGTCTTTCACAGTCCAGAGTGAAAGACCCAATGCACAGCATGTTTGGCTGGAGTGGGGTGAACCAAGAGGTCGGGAGTGCAGCCTGGCTGTGAGCAGGCACGTGCAGTACCCTAGACTGCATTCCCAGGGCTTTCCCTTGCTGTAGGGCTGGGACCTACCTTCTTCTCATTTCTGCCATCCCAGCACTGACTGCTGTCTTGCACTGAAAGTTGGAGACCCTAAACAGAGGGAGAAAAGCCCCAACTTTCCAGACAGCTCCTAGCTCATCTCCATGATAATGTGTTCATGGCAATTTATGAGAACCTGTGTTAAGATATAGAACAGAAGAAAAGGTGAAGTTCACATCTTTGGGTTCAATCTTTATCCAGGCTGGCTGTGGAGGAATATTAATTAATATTAGGTATCTGGTAAACCTCTAAATATAGTCCTGTCTCCAGTTTAGAATAATTATATTATTATTGTCCTACTCTCATCTTGTGGCATCAGTATGAGTAATCTATCAGAATCATCTTCTCTGCCATGACTGCACTTTTAAAAAGTGTAGGTTGAGAGCCAGTCCATGATTTTGAGTCTCTCTCTACCTCTTCTCTTTCAGTGCCATTGCTAACTTTTGGACATGATCTTATTTTATTTGAGCACCTGCAGCCTCCTCCTGCATTCTCATAGGGAGCATCTACATCAATGTATTGATTCAGAAAGCAAGTGCACTTTTGCAGCAGATCACTTGATCATTTCCCATTTTTCTGCTTTGGGCTGCATGAACAGCCTCAAACTGCATGAACCAGATTCCCAGGGATGGGAATGAATGGGAAGATGTTCTCCAGGTGTCCATCCAGAAGCAGCTGCAAAAGGGAGTTCAATAGTTAGGTACAGTTCATCCAAAATAAAGAACACTGAAATGTGGATTTCAGGTTCTCAGCACCAACTGCTTTGCTGTACAAATCCACTTCTGTTTGCAGTATGCCATAGTTTAAACCCAGCCAGCAGCTAAGCCTCACTCAGCCACTCGATCACTCCTCCATCCAGTGGGATGCTGGAAGCAAAGAAGTGTGAAAGTTTCTGGGCTGAGATAGATTAATAGATGAAGCAAAAGCTGACTACCTTCACACAAGCAAAGGAAAACAAGGAATTAATTCATCATTTCCTGTGGGTAGGCAGGTGTTCAGCCATTCCCAGAAAAGCAGGACTCCATCACATGTAACAATTACTGTGGATGAGTAATGGCATCACTCCAAATGTCCTACTTTTCTCCTTCTTCCCCCAGCTTTTATTGCTGAACACAAGCCCATATGGTATGGAGGATTCCTCTGGTCAGTTGGGGTCAGCTGTCCCAGCCGTGTCCTTCCCAGCTCTTTGTGCATTCCCAGCCTCCTTGCTGGTGGGGTGTTCTGAGAAACAGAAATAGCCTTGACACTCTGCAAGCACAGCTCAGCAATAAAGAAAACATCCTTGTGTTATCAGCACTGTTTTGAGCACAAACCCAAAACATAGCCCCATACAAGCTACTATGAAGAAACTATTTTCCAGCCTAAACCACTACAATGTACTACATGTTAAAGTAGTGGTACCTCTTGCCTCTGCGCTTGTTCACTTTGTGAAGCAAGTCATGCTGGTTTGAATTGGCTTAAACCTGCTTTTTTTTTCTATATCTTTCTTTTTCTATCCTTCCTTTTCTTATGCACAAGGAGTTTCAGGCAACATTTGGCTTGATGTTGTTTTACTACCTGAAACTTGCATTTCTTCATAGCTGAAACACCAACCTTAGAGTAGAGAATGGTCATAAATCAAGCTAGATTGTATTAATATTATTATTTAACCACTTCTTTCTATATCCTATATATCCTTACAAAAATGTGTATATAAACTTTCTGTTTATAAGCTGCAGGTAAAGGCTCCTGGGTTGGCAGGACTTGATGAAACACATCCCGGACTCAGAGAAGCAACCTCTGACTCTTTTCAGAGACCTGGACTCAGTCTTCCTGAGTGTGAAAGGATTTACTTTATTTTTAACTGAAAGAGAAAGAGAGCCAAGGGAATGTGAGACTAATTTAACACTTCTATGTAAATTTTAGTACCTTTAAGACAAAAAAGAGATAAGCAAGGTTGAATAGACATTTTATAAGAACAAATTGTACCCAACTGATAAAATGTTCTCTTTGACAGAGTAACCAGCCCAGGGTAGATCCAAAGCAGATGTGAAATTTTCAAATGATGATGATACTACAGTGGAGGAATAGTGAAATCTTAGCACCCTTAAGACTGTAAAGAGATAAGCAAGGTTGAACAGACATTTTATAAGAACAAATTGTACCCAACTGATAAAATGTTCTCTTTGACAGAGTAACTAGCCCAGGGTAGAACCAAAGTAGACGTGAAGTTTTCTAATGATGATGATACTAGAGTGGAGGAATAGGTAGCCAACAGCATTCTAAAATCTCCTTGGGACTCCTAAAGAGCCTGTTAGATAGTTTTGTGGACAGCTGGATAGGTGCTCAGAAAAAGCACACAGCATCTGTGCTCCAACGTGTGCCTGTTTCCATTATCCCTGTATTTTCTTGCTATGGGGAGCTAATATTGGATGCAGACTTTAGATGCAGACCTACAAGCACTGAACTGAGGGAAGGCATCCTCCCTTGTCCTGCTGGCTCATGCAGCTGTTGGCCTTCATCGCTGCCAGGGCACACTGCTTATGGTCAGCTTAGGGTTCCCCAGCCTCACTTATCCAGAGCAAGATCACTTTCTCACCAGCTGGAACTTAGCCCACACTGTGGCATGGGTTGGTGCTTCCCAGGAACACAGCTTTGTTTTAACGGCCTATGTTAACAGATTAGCACACAGTATCACAAGCAAACAGTAATGTTAATAGAACTAATCTTTATCAGTTACAGTTCTTAAAGGGTAAACTGCAGGTTAGCCTGGGGTGTGCACTTTGATTTTCACGGTGTCTGTTTATTTGCTTGGTAGGTCAGGATATTCTTCCATCCAGGTGCTGTACAGTGCTTACAACCTCAACACTGCAGTGAACTAGGATGCAGGAATTACACTATGTTTATCACCCTGTTATCACTAAGAAGCTTCCAAGCTGTACAATATCATTATGCTTTAGTGAGAACTTTGACTTTCATAAAGCTAAGATGATCTAACAATGGGAATTTATTGCTTCAAAGATTTTCTGTAGGACCAAAGAAAATGTCACTGGTTTCTGGTGAAAAATTTCCTGTTAGCCACAACTTCCTCCTGCTTGCTCAGGGGGTTTAAAGGTCAGGTCCTGAATTAGGAGATCAGAGCATGAGAAAACCTATCCCCAGAGGAGAAGTGTACCACTTCTTTGATGTAATACACATCTCTTGAGGGGTATCTGTGAGCAAATCGTGTGTCTGACAGAGCTTTTGCAATAGAAGAAAATGAAATACTGCACAATTGCTGCATTTTAATGGCCTTGTTTGAGGACAAGTTGAGATTTAATTAACATAAAAACTTGTGTGTGAACTTTCCACCTCAGTTTACTTATATGTTTTCCAACAATAGAACAAATTGATTTTACAGGTGTTTAAGAAATAGTTTGTAGGTTTTGGTTTGATTTTTATTGCAAAGATGAAAATGTAATTGGAAGCTTAAAACAAACGAAAGTGGGAGTTTTTTCGCTTTACATGTGAAAATTAACCAGCACTTTATGATTAGCTCTGGTATGAATGCTTATAAAGAACTTTAAATTGGCATTATATATTGAGCACAGAAAAAGGAAAACAACAATCATATATCATTCTAATTCTCATTGCAAAGACCTTCAATTATAGGCACTGGGCAATTTTATTTTGCAGTCAATCCTTTTTTGCATAACCTGCTAGATGGAGCACTGTATTTTTCCCATGAACAAACCAGGCTTCCATATACTACATTGGCCTCATCCATAATCTCCTTTCTAATTAAGTCACAGATTTTCGCAAGTGTAATGTGCAGGGAACAGAACTTTACAAGGTACAACAAGTTACTGATATGCAAGGCCACTCACTGCTATTGCAAAACAATTGCTACCCAGAAGAAAGTCAGAAGGAAGAATGTCGGAGGGAAGGACATCATACACAGACCTCCCACTGTCTTTCTGCAGCACAAACTTGATATATCAAGTTAAGAAAACTGATGACTAAAGGGAGGTTCATCTCTGCCTCCTTTGAAGGGCAGCAACACAGTTGTGTCCCAGGGAGGCTGAGAGCAGGACCCAATGGAACAGCCTGAGATGCCCAAGTTCTCCAGGCCTCTGGAGGCCCTCCTTCATTAATGGGGTGAGCTTTTTCTCATCAGCTTTGACTGTATCAAAGCCAGATGTTTAGTGCAGGTCACCTGTGTCCCCTCTCTGCTCAGCATATTGCAGTGCTACCATTGGAGGGCAATCCTTGACACCCACCCTGGGACAGGATGAATGACCCTCTTAATTTGCCAGCATTTCTACACGTCCCATAGAAGCCCAGAAAACAAGCTTTCTATTAGACCTGCTAAACCAGATGTCCAACCCTGACAGCTGCAGAAAGTCCTGCAGTGATTGCTCACTTTCCCTGTGTAGTAAAAGCAGAAGCAGGAAGCCTCGAAGGCCCCAAGGAAAATTGTCTTGGCCTTGGTGTATGCATATAAGACAGGCAGATAGAATCTCTTGGGTGCTTATTTTGAAAGACACCTGCTGACCATTCAGTGAATTTGGATACTTGCTTTAGGAGGATGGCTGCTCTAGGTGCCTAACATTTAAATGCAAAGAAGTGTCACTCCCTCAGGTGAAGAGGCTGGATTCCACCTCACACACAAGCCACTGCCAGGAGAAGGTGCTGAGTGTGTAACCATGGTATGTGGCAACGTCTTCAGCATGTAATGGTTCAGCTTGGAACAGTGCTCTTTTCTGCACTCACCAGGTGGTGTGAGAGAAACCAAATGAGTCCTGGCATCAGCACCAGCTCTGGTGCCCTTTGTAGGGTCTGCAACTCTGTCTCATCTTCTCTTTGGCTTAAAAATGCTTCAAGCTCCCCAACCCCTTCTTGCCTACATGTGGTCCTTTAGAGCTCCCGGCAGAGGAATGCCCTGACTGCTTAACTCTCCTGCTAGCATGTGGGAGGCACAGATCTTTGTAAAATACTTGCACAACAGAAAACATACAAGGTCTCCTGATACACTTTGTCCTGCCTTTTCAATGAATCTGAGGTATGCTGCTATTTTGCATCTGGCCCAGTTTCATACACCTTCTTTTCTATTTATCCCACATACTCATGCAGAAACTCAAGCAGAGATTATTGACTTGCTGTAGTTTTCTTGGCACTTCTCATCTTCCTTTACTGCCTGAGTGATAGGAAGCTTGCCTATGCAGAGCAGTAAGGTGAGTAATCTGGAAAGCAGCGCAGTGCCCTTCTTTGAACAAGACAGGGAGACAATATGCCACCCCTGTCTTTTTCTGGATATACTTTGCCCAGTGTCTCACAAAGACAGAAGTTTACCAAAAGGATTTAACAAAGAGAGGAGAAATAATCTGAAAATGTGGTCTTTTAATTACAGCTTTGCAAGGTACAAGACACTGATAGCAACCATCCAGTCTTTGAATGGAATGTGGTAGATATTTTAGTTCTGTTTTCTCAAGTCAGATCCAGTGTAATAGTCTGTCTAGATTGATAATCTTGAGGTGTACAAATAAATATGCGTGCATAGGTACGTATGTAAAATTTCAATGTTTAATGCATGAAAATATTCAGTATTTCAAAAAAATAGGATGCTCTACTTCTAACACATCCTTGCAGCTCTGTTAGAGTCTATGCAGCCATATTGCCCTCTGCTGACTTCAGCCTGTGCTGGCAGCTTTCCTCTGGCTCCAAGTCAGAGCTGACTCTTATTCCCAGAGCAAATAACCATTAGGCAGTTTTTTCCTGACACAAAATTGCAGAATGATTGAGGTTGGAAGGGACCTCTGGAGGTATCTGATCCAACCCTCTTCTCGAGCAGGGCTGCCTAGAGCTGGGCAGACTGTACCACTGCTCAGTCACCCTCACAATAAAATAAGTGTTTGGAAGGAACCTGCTGTGTTTCACTTTGTGCTCACTATCTCTGGTCCTGTCACTGGGCACCGCTGAGAAGAGCCCAGCTCCATCCTCTGTGCACCCTTGCTTCATGTATCTGTATACCTTGATGAGATCGGAGATCTCCCTGAGCCTTCTCTTCTCCAGGCTGAAGAGTCCCAGCTCACTCAGCCTTTCCTCACAGGGGAGCTACTCCAGCCCCACAGTCATGGCCATGGCTCTTTGCTAGACTATCTCCAGTATGTCTGTATCTCTCCTGTACTGGAGAGTCCAAATCTGGAGGTAGAACCCTAGCTATGCTTCCCCAGTGCTGAGCAGAAGGGAAGGACCACCTCCCTCCTCTTGCTGGCAAGATTCCTCCTCATGAAGCTGGAATCCCGGGAGCCTGCTTTGCTGCAAGGACATTTCATGAGTACTCATGGATGCAATAAAAAGTGGGAGTGTAAACAGGTATTGTAACCTCAGTGTTTATGAAAGGAGTGCCACAACCAAAGCAAGGTGAGGTAGAGTCATGCCAGGAGCGAGGGAACAAAAAGTAGTCCATGGTTTACAAGTACCACAGTTCTACAGGCAATACACTGTCTTTATGACCTTTATTACTCAGAATGTAAAACCTCAAAAAAGAATTTTAACAATTTCCAAACTTCAGCAGAGTTCCCAGGAAGGTTCAGAACATTGGTCCCAGCCACCATGACACCAAGGGGCATGCAGTTAATGGGCAAGGCTGTTTGGAGTTGACTACCAGGGCTGAGGTGAATGGAATGAAGGGGTCTAACCCTGCATTCTCTGTGTGCTGCTTTGCCTTCCCATTGTCCCCATCCACTAAGACACATTTTGATGCTTCCTGCATTCTCCCAGTGATGCCTTAAATTGGCTACCTAGAAACAGAGACCAGACAGGAATAAAGGAATAAAGGTGGTATTTATTTGAAAGGCCTTCAGGTGCACACTTCGGGTCCAGAGGTCCGGCTTCAGTGGATCTCAAAATGGACTTCCCAGATCACAAGTTCTTCACACTTTTATATCAACATCAATTCACCAACCAGAACCCAGCCAATGATGTGACTCCCCCCAAGCCTGCCCCCCTCTTCCCAAGATGATGGTTTACAGTTCTTGTTTCTAGGTGTCCTTGAAGGGCAAGTTAGAGGTTTTGTTATGTCTATCTTCACACAGAGAACAGCATAAGAGAGCAGCATTTAACAAGTTACAGAAAAGTTCAGTTACACTAGCAGTACAGGATTTGAAAAATATAAAAGTTAAAACCTCAGGCATCACCAGGCCGCCTATATCCTCTTGCCTAGATGCTGAAACTATCACCTGAAACTATCACACAAGCTGCTTTCCCTTCAGTGGCCACAGTAACCATCATTCAGAGCCTCCAGTCATTTATTGTTGCAGGAGATGGTCTTGTTCATTGCTTGCAGTAACAACATTCTCATGGCATTCACATTCGTGTCTGAAAAAACTTGTAATTTCACTAGAAATACTCATGTACTACCTGTGCAGAGGGGAGAGCTCCAATACCCCAACGTGCACCAAGGCTGGGAGGCCATGGAGAATTAAAATGGGGTGGCTGACTACTTTCAGTTAGCTACAGCTGGGGCAGTTTTGGGTTTTATTCTCTTTGGCTGGCTCATTAGTGAGGGTGGGGGGAAATGATGGGGACATGATACTATATCTGCAAGCATCAGGGACTCTGGGATGCTTTCTCATTAGAATTACAGAATATTTTAAGTTGGAAGGGACCCACAAGGATCGTCAAGTCCAACTCAAGTGAACGGCCCATACGGGGATCAAACCCACAACCTTGGCATTATTAGCACCATATCATATAGCACCAGAGCACCATAGCACCATATTAGGGGCTTAAATATAAAAATATTGGGCACACACAGTCTCCAGCGTTCCTGAAGAGCTGATAAGAGAGATCCTTATGGAGAAAGTCCAAAGAGGCATTCTGCCTGTTGAATAGGGCCTCTCCTTTTTCCCTGGCTGCATGGGAAATAGCATGCCAATAGAACGCTGCCCCCTGATGGAAATACTGACATATGCAAGAAATTAGTACATCTAGGAAACTCGAGAACTCTTTTTCACAGAAAGTATTTTCAATTTCAGGCAAGGTGGGAAATCAGTAGTATGATCTATGTTGCATATTACTTACCTGAAGCCACGTTTAGGTGTTTTTAGCATAAATTGAACAGAATATTGTGTATATTCTAAATTAGGTAGGATTCTCTATAGAAGCAAAATGGTCTTGGCCCATTGCTGTTCTCTCACAGACAATGAAGGATTTAAGCTTTAAAATACCGATGTGCTGAAGTGAAAATAACAGAGGAATTCAGGGTGTGCAACCTATTACTCTAGAAGAAAATACAATCTGGAAGAAAATATAAGTTCTGGAAAAATATACAGAGCATTAAATTAAAGTATGATAATTATAAAAATGTGTCAATATTCTAGTTCAATTCTTTTCTTCATTAAATAAATTGGGAACAAGTATTCCAAGACACTTGAAAGTCTTTCCAAAATTAAATAGTTTCGATTTTTATATTTTTGAATGTTTTAAAAATTCAATTTATGTGCATTTCACAGTCACAGAGTCACAGAATCAGTCAGATAGGAAGGGACCACAGTGGGTCATCTGGCCCAACCTCCCTGGGTCATCCCAGAGCACATTGCACAGGATTGCATCCAGAAGGCTCTTGAATATCTCCAATGAGGGAGACTCCAAAACCTCTCTAGGCAATCTGTTCCTGCACACAGTAACCTGCACAGTAAAGATGTACTTCCTCATATTCAAATGGAATTTCCTGTGCATCAGTTTCTACTCATTGCTTCTTGTCCTATTGCTTGGCACCATGAAGGAGAGCCTGGCTCAATTTTCTTGGCACCTCCCTTTAGATACTTGTATACATTGATGAAGTCTTCTCTCAGTCACCTCTTCTCAAGAAGATTTCTTCTAGAGAATGTTCTAGCTCAAGAATATTCTCAAGAATATTCTGGTTCCATTTTTTCCTGATTAAATAATTTGAAAACTCCAAGTCACTTTAAAGTCTTTCCAAAATTAAGTATCTTAGATTTTACATTTTCTAATATTCTAAAAATTTAATTTGTGTGCATTTCACTGTCAATTAGCTGGAAGAGGTTTCCATCTGAAATGTGTAATTCCATCTGAAACGTGTAATCCCTTTCTCAACCTGTGCCCAAGTGTTCTGATGCAGTCAATCTGGGTCCGGGGGCTACTTTGCTTGCCCCAGGGTTCACTTTGGTGCCAGGTGGGGCCATGAGTTCCCAAGTACCAGCACAGATTGGAGTCTGACCTACTCGAGACTGGCTCTGCTGAGAAAGACCTGCAAGTTTTGGCAGGTGAGAAGTTGATTATGAAAGGGCAGTGTGCCCTTGCGGCCAGGAGGACCAATGGTATCCTGGGGTGCATTAGGAAGAGTGTAGCCAGAGGTGGCCCTCCCCCTCTATTGGGCCCTAGTGAGGCCACATCTGGAGTGCTGTGTCCACTTCTGGGCTCCTCAGTACAAGAGAAACAAGGAGCTGCTGAAGAGGGTCCAGCAGAGACCACAAAGATGATTAAGGGACTGGAGCATGTCTTAAAGAGGAGAAACTGAAGGAGCTGGCTTAGTCAAGAGAAGACTGAGAAGAGATCTTATCAATACATACAAATGGGAAATTGAATATGAGTCAGCAGTGCCCTGGCAGCCACTACGTCCTGGGGTGCATCGGCAGCTGGGCAAGGGAGGGGATTGTCTTGCTCTGCTCTGCACTGGGGCGGCCTCACTTCAAATCCTGGGACCAGTTTTGGGCATCACAATATAAAAAAGACATTAAGTTATTAGAGAGCATCCAAAGCAGGCCATGAGGATGGTGAAGGATCTGAAGGAGAAGTCTTAGGAGGAGAAGCCTTATGAGGCCTTATGAAGTCACTTGGTTTGTTCAGTCTGGAGGAAACTCGAAGGGAGAGTCTCCCTTCAAGAGAGATTTTATTTTGAACATCCTCATGAGGGGAAGTAGAGGGGCAGGTGCCAATCTCTTCATTCTCATGATCAGTGACAGGACTCGAGGAAACATCATGAAGCTGAGTCAGGGGAGGTTTAGGTTGGTTATCAAGAAAAGGTTCTTCACCCAGAGGGTGGTTGGGCACTGGAACACGCTCCCCAGGGAAGTGGTCACAGCACCAAGCTTGGCAGAGTTCAAGAATTGGACAATGCTCTCAGGCACATGGAGTGACAGGCAGGGCCAGGAGTTGGATCCTGATGGGCCTCTTCCAAATCAGCATATTCTATGATTCCCTGATTCTATATATATCTCAAAGACTGGTAGCAAGAGGATGTGCCAGACTCTTTTCAGTGGTGCCCAGCGACAGGCAGAGGAACAATGGCCATAAACTAAAACACAAGAAGTTCCACCTTAACATGAGGAAGAATGTTGGGAGTGGCAGAGCACTGGAACAGGCTGCCCGGGGCGGTCGCGGAGCCTCCGTCTCTGGAGACGTTCCAAACCCACCTGTCCGCCGCCCCAGGTGCCCCGGCCCAG